>BSBK01003547.1:772500-1320000 GCA_027943335.1 Chamaecyparis obtusa
TTACGATGGTTGAGCAATTGAATACGAAGATTGTAAATTGTATACGCAATATATATGCAACCTTAGCATGTCATGAGCTTGATATGATTATTATATAATGTTATATTTTGTTGGTCAAGTCAAGGACATAGTACTGCCCCCACTTGAAGAATTTCTTCACATTCAAGCCCTTCATGACTTGATTCACTGCTACAACCATCAGCATCTTCATCTTCTACCTCTGATTCAGATTTTAGCATCTCTTTGCTATTAGGTTCATCCACTTCTTCATCTGTTGCTTGCTCAAGGAGTGATGTAATCCACTCCAACTTTCTCTGATTCTTCTATAATGCCTCTTCAAGGCTTCTCAACCTTTCCTCTTCTTCTCTCTTCTTCTTTCTTTTTTCTTCTCTTTTTCTCCCATCATCCAAGTATTCTTTTAACAACTTGGCCAACTCTCTTTCACTCTTGGTCATTGCCATCTCTTCACACCAATCTAGGATTCATCAGATGTAAAGCCACCACTTTGGAACACTCTCAGAGGATAATTCAACTCTAATCATCAACAAAGGACTCTAAACCTTCCAAATCCTAGAAAAATTTCTCCACCACTTCACCTAAGATGCTCCTAGGCTCTGATACCATCTAATGCAGAGGCCTAGGTGGACTTACATTTAGCAAGTTCAAGAGGGACCGCATTTGTTTTGTAACAACATCCTAAAGGTTTCTTCATTAGGATCATCCTCATTGATCCAATCCACACCATAACCCAATCAGAGTGCAAACCAATTCCTTGTGCCACCAATAGGCTCCACACCTTTGTAATCAACTCAATATCCCTCAAACACATCCATTGGTTCAACCAACCAACTTAGCTTATCAACAATCCCTTACCCGGGTACTAACAAGGCCTAATCCCTAATAGCCCTGTTCAGCGGGTTTTCCAAGGATTTCACAACACTTTCCCAAAAGACTCACAAAACAAAAGGCATATTCAGATACCCTTTTCACTGTTACATAACATATCCCAAAAGCAACTGTTGCTCCTTTGGACCAGTTGTCCAAACCAATACCCTGTTACCTTGCAATTAGCCCTATTAGCCCTCCATTTACAAAGCAACTACTAACTCCATTCATGCCAAACCTCCCAACCATGAAACAGAGTTTATACATGATCTAAATCAACACATTTTCAAGTTTATAGGAGATGCCACCAAGTTTTAACCTCCCAATCACCAAACCCTCACTCCAAGGGACACTAGCCTAGGGCTTTGTCAAAAAGACCTCTCCAAACCTCTCTAGATCCTTCCAATGGATCCTACACCATCCAATGATCATGTCTAAGCATGACATGTCATAAAAAGTTTTCCTCCTTCCAGTAGATCTTCCAGACCTTGACTGGTGCTATCTACTACATACCCTCAATCAGCATTTCCTTCAATCAGTGATCTCTTGCACAACATTCCTGCATATCCCTGCAATCAAATCCATATAAGAACATATGGTACAAGGTTAGACTTCACCCACAAGCCACATAAGTCACAGAAAGTGGGAGAGTCTATGTACTCATTGAAACTTTAAAACACTTAATGCTGATTGCACAAAACTTGTTCAGGAACAGTCAAGATAACTTGGATTCTTTGCTTCAAAACTTGATAAAACAAGATTCTAATGACATGAAAGTAGAAACAACTCAAACTAGAACCATTCTACTTCATTTTCTACACAATATCATATTGTTCCAAGCCTTTAAAAACACAAAATCAGGGATTGTGCCCTTGCGGCCAGAATATGACTGTTACAGGAAATGTTTTTGTTTATTGATCAAAACTTCATTACATTTGTTTTCTTGACTCACAAACACTCCTCCCTATCTCCTCTAACTCTTACCTTCTCTTCCTCATGCACCCTCAAAACAAATAAGCCACTTCCAAGCCGGTTAACTGGTGTAACTTCTCTGCAACCGACAGCAATCAGTTATATTGACTGTTGCATTTTTGTTTATTGTTGTCAAGTTGACAACATAGTTGTCAACTCGACAACTCTCTATCCTTATGCACTTGTATATTATTGGATTTAACTTATAAAAGGTCTATTAGGATCCTTTCCTAATACTTAGACCTTAAACCCTCTAACTACCCTTGAACCCTCATTTAGGCCATATTTTGCCTTTTACATCTTTTGGCACTTTTAGTGCATTACACAACATTTAGCGGCTCTAATGGCCCACTTACAACATTAAGGTGACCTTCTAGGTCTTAAACAACTTCATTCACCCTTGAATCATCAAGTGACCCCAAGGAGTGCTCTTCTAGCCTCAAATGCCAACATGGCTTACATGATTGATCCTATTACAAAAGGATTCTCATACTAACAAAACATAATCAAATGACCAAATATGGTCTTATTACAATGCAAATGACCATTCATGGTCATGTTTGTCTTCAAATCCTTCTAGGGACCCTGAATGACACTAGTGTTCCTTCTAGCCCTTGGTGCTTGGCCTTGGTGCTACTGCACCAATCTTGGCCCTTGATCTTGAATTAATCTTGGTCTTTCATTGTAATTGAACAACTATAAAAGGCCAAGGCCTTCTCATTTGTAAAGAGTTAGACATTAAGATTAGTTAGTTAGTTAGTCAGAGAGTAGAGTAAGAGAGGAGACTTGGTAAAATTGTTGCCATAATGCTATCAAAGTAATTGATGATTCATTGTTAGTCTTCATGGTGGATTATTTGTGTTGCTTTGAAGTGTTGCATGGTTTCTTCAATTCCTCACTTAGATTAGATTAGTAGTGAGTTGAATAGAAGTGATTTTGGATGTATCTTTGGTGAACTCGCTTAGACCAAACCACTAGGTGCTTGCTGCTTGTAAGTTTGCCTTGCGTGGTTGAATGGCATTTATATGAACCTAACTTCGATTATTGCTTGGACATTGATATGCAGTGATGGATGGTGTTAACGGAACGGTGGTAGTTTGAACATCTTACATTTACCTTAGGAGATTGCACTAGCTTGGTTGATGTTGATGGCTAAACCAAGTCTAGTAGAGTCACAAAGACATCCACAATTTCTTGCATTCTAGGATTAGATTAGCTTTCTAAACCCTTTCCTTTACAGTTTATTTGGTTAGAAGTGTTTGAAGAAGTTGAAGTCAAGTTGATATCCATTGAATGAACAGTGTAAGTCCCTTCGTGATAACCAGCATATCACATTATAAAATTGAGTTAAAGTCCACGATTAAGAAGGAACCTTGAGGTTGTCTCATTTGATCACACAATTCGGACACATTGTTTAGCATATGAGCATCCTTATTCAAGAGAGAGTTGGAGATTTGGTGTTTCATCTCAAATACTAAGTATTCAATTCTGTATGGTATAGTGGAACAAAACTCACATCAACAATTACAAGATCCTACTCTTCTATTAGAATAGTGTTGTACACTCTTGAGTACCCTAGCAAGCATGGTTAAAAGCATCATCTGCTGCTCCTCATCCCTAAGCAATCCTTGCACCATAGCTCCCCACATCCTCAGACAACTCAAGTTGTTCTTGCTTCAGTTCCATTTGCTTAAAATCTTAGAAACTCTATGATATATCTTGAAAATGGTTCGTGATTAAAAGAAATTGAAACAATTACTTCAAAAATCAACCTCATGCTTGACAGAATTTAGATGTTAAATGCCCATTATATGACTGTCAAATAGCCTTTCTAAGATCTCTTATTGTCCAATCATTCAAACCTTATCGCTTCTCGTGCTCCTATTTTTCATTGCAATGTTTTTTGCATGTTTTGTAATTCAAAGCATTTGCGATCACCTTAATAAACCTTGCCCATATCAGTGACTCTCCTATTGCTCTACCATACTGGTCACAATTCTCTTGGTATCTTTGTTGTCCAATAGTGACTGAGGAAAAGTGAGGGCAAGTTGCTCATCAAGTGGTTCACAAACAAAATTGAGGTCAACTTGGTTTTTCAGACTTCCTCTTAGATGTGTTCTTGAATCACAATGTTCTAGAGAAGCCAAAAATCTTCAACTAACAAACCTTTTTTTTTCATGATGTCTGTGGTGCATTGAATTGTCTTGATATGAAATCTCTGAGGCCAACACTCAAAATTCCATCTATACGAGCTTCATGTTCTGCAGACCTCCAGTTATCAAGATTGATGATGTCTAGTCTAAACCAGATTTGAGGTGACAACAGTGCCAAATTTATTGAATAGGGAAGTCAAGTATAGACAATATATATACACAGCCAAACCAGATAAATGTATATGAAACGAATAACACTGAGCAGAAATCGAACTTTAACATAGTATTCACATACCAAAATGTTCATTCAAAAGTAAAACACATTCTTCAAAAATACAGATTACTCTTTCAACTTAAGAGAATACCAAGGAGAGCTCTTCAAATGTGTCCAATCATAACATACATGGACATCCACCATGAGGATGTGTCAATTCAACAAATGTCTGGTAACCACTCATAACAAACACAGTGATGACCATGACCAATCTCAAAGCTTAAATACTAAGTTGCCGGTTCAGATTCGGAGACGGATTCAGGTTCGAGAATCCGGTTCATGGATTCGTGAATTTATGTTTTTCCAATTTTGGATTTGTAAGGATTCATGTGTGTTTGTGTGTGTGTGTGTGTGTATTCATTATATATCCAAAAATATAAGAGAAATATACATAATTCTAAAACTAAATCATTTCATACTATGAATCTATGATGCTTGATCATTGATCAATGCCAAATGTCAAAGTCTTCATAACTAGGTCTTAGGTAGTCTTTGTTGGTGGCTGTTTTCAAGTCCCTAGGTCCGGCAAATGAGGTTTGAGTGATTTTGGCCTATTGGGAAGTCATGTCTGACTGGGATTTGGGCAAGAGCTAAGCTAAGTTTGTCATAGAGATGGGGTCAAAACCAAGTGATTTGTGATAAAAACGAGTTAAAACCCTTTAAAAATCCTTTTGCCAACTTCAGTTTGACCTTAGAAAGCCATGATGGATTGTGGGAGGTAACCCTGCTGAAGGCTTGCTGAATCCTGGAATTTGGCTAAGTCTAGAATTTTTCGAAAACCCCCAAAATCTAGAATTTGAATCTTAACTCCTATGAAGGTGAAACCTATCTCAAACATCCTGAAATGTATTTATACAAATATAACTTAAAGTATAAGAAATTAACTTATACTTAAATGATATATTTGTATAAATCCTCCTGTCAATTTAGGGTTAGATGAAAATAAAAAATGGCATATTACGTGCTTTATGCCTTCATAGGCTGCGGGTCCCTGGGGATTCGCATGGATCCGCGCGGGATCCTTGAGGATTCGCGTTGGATCCCCCGAGTCCACGCCGGATCCGGGCAGGGTCCGTGCATGGACCTGTGGGTCCGTCTGGATCCGCAGGCGTCCGTACATGGATATGTGGGTTCGTCTGGATCCGCGGGCGTCCGTACATGGACCTGTGGGTCCGTCTAGATCCGCGAGCTCGCGAATCCGAACGGATCCACAGGTCCATGCATGGACCCTGCCCGGGTCTGGATTCACCCGGATCCGGCACGAACTGGTCCATGAATCCGGACCCGAACCGGACTCGGACCCGGACCTAGACCCGGACCCGGTTCGGAACCTCTAGGGGCGAATCTGGCTTCTCAGCTTAATATGACTTGCACAGACATAAATACATGCTTGGAAACACAATGTATCATAATACTTAAGCAACTAGAGCATGCCAAGGAAATACCTAACAAAACTTTGTTTATTCAGAATACTAAATGTAATGCCCAAAAAAGCTGATAGATGGTAATCAATGATTTATAATTGGCAACATAAGTATTGCATTAAGCCACCTTCAATTGTTTTTGCATCAGAGAACTCTGAGTCAAAATGAAAATTAAGAAAAAATATTATTTTGAAAATATTGTTCCAAAGTTATTGATTTCTTGTGGATAAATCAAGCTGCACCATTGAAGTAAACAGGAACAAAGATCAGGAACCAAATTGAGATTCCAAATACAAAGCAGAGAATGTGGCTGTCTAATTAGGAGTTACTTTTGAACGTATTAGATTTCACCAGCTCAATATCAAAATCTGAAAACACCTTCCATCAAAGTTTTCAGGACAATCATGTCACCAGAGAGACAAATTACAGAAATGAAATTAAAAAAACATGCTTTTCACAGGAAAAAAATTTTGCATAAAAATATAACCAAGAGAAAAGTTAACAAGAAACTAACACCAGACTTGAATCAAGAACAACTGTTTGCCATGGCAAGAAGGGGAATCTTGTACTACCCAAGTAATGCTTATGAAATGCATCGCAAAGATTCAAGCACTTGACCCTCGCAGAAGTAGTTTGAAGTCACGGTTAGAAAGTGTTCAGTGATATTTAATGCTAATTCCCCTTTATCAGAACAGATATATTGTTGGAATCTCAGTATGCATCAAAAGTACCTGTTGATACTAGCATGAGAATTTGGAAATGTTGAATAAAGATCACATTCAGAAGCAGCATGTATAGTATTGATTTGGCCATAGAAGCAGCAACCTTAATTGCACGAAAGAAATACTTTTAATTTTGAAAATATTTGAGAATCTATCATGATTTTGCATTAACACTCAAAACTGTTGACATAATTTTTACAATAAGCCTCATCACTCAACATGGTCTTACATGAAACAGTCATAAAAACAAAAGAAGAATACACCATAACAATTACATGATTGTAGGTAATTCTGGTTAGGGATCAAACCTTTAAATGAATGTAGAAAATTACCTTCATTTCATGATAAGAAAGTCGAGAAAAGTGCAAATTATCATCCGATCTATGAAGCAAAGAGACAAACAAATCCTGTAGCGCGTGCCTGATAAATAAAGCAGACATGCCAAATATAAGATTTCTCTCTATTTGATCCACTTTAGCAATTCTAGAGCTCAAATTCTTCCTCCTGTTATAACATGCAGTGACCATTTGAATACCAAGCTTAAACTGCTTATTGTGCATACATAAGACACAAAATATGATGAGAAACAATACAACTCTCAGAAAACAGCCAACTGCCAACAAATATTGAATACAAGCTTATGTTCAAGGTATCTCCGTTCATTGTATTGTGCTAATACTAATATGTTAAAACTGATTTCATTTATTTCTTAAGAGTAACAATAAACATTCCTCTTCAAATGATCAAATATATATAATGGTAAAAAAGTAAAGCTAAAGATAGTCTTTTAGGCCCACGTCAAGAGACACCCCAAAATTGGTAAAAAGGTAAAGATAAAGATATATTTTTAGTTCACTGCCAAGGAACAGACAGAGACACAGCAAATTGGTGAAAAAGTAGAAGTAAAGATAGTTTTTTCAGTCACTGCCATGCAACACGTCAAATTGGTATATGAGACCCGCTTATTCAAGCATTCCCCAAAGGAGTAATATTTTCCATTTACCTCTATGTCATTCATGAAAGTGTACAATCCTAGCACCCCCTGGATTCAAACATGAAACCTTCAATATGGATTACAAACACCTTCAGCAGCAGGTCCACTACTGTTGAACTTATACAAAATTTGAGCACTTTATTTAATTCACCAGTACCACATCAAAGTTCAATCTTACATATTCGAGTTGAAGCAGCAGAAGGAAACCCTTCTTCAACTCTCTAGGTCACATCACAGGCAATTCTGAACTGGAGAGAGGAAAAAGTCTCATTTGAAGATAAGATAAATGTATTAATGTCCAACAAGAGACCACAATGCGGGTCCAAGGGACTGCCAAGTACGTGAAAGGTGACCAGCCCAAAGCAGGGACACCAAACGGTGTCCAAAAAGGAGCAGCAGAAACAAACAACAAACGAACAACAGAGCACAGAGAGAGAAAGAGAAAAGGGAAGAGGGAAGGTGGGGGGAGGACTCCAAAAGGGAGAACCCAAGCCCCCACTACAAAAACTACACCACAGAGAAGAACCACAGAACAGAAGGATAATCCGAAGAACAAGTAGGGGAGGGTCCAGACCGCTTCCTACACTTCCCAGGAGGGGGAGAGGAAGAAGAGGAGGGCTTCTGCAAGAAAGAACTCAACCAGTGGTGCATGAGCTGAGAGTGGCTGGAAGGGGGGAGAATTCACTATTAGAACAAATTACCAACAAGAACCAGGAAGGAAGAGGATCCAAGATTCAAAATAATAGATGTCCTCTCAGCACACAATCAAGAAAAGCTTTGGCACAAGGAAACAAAGGATATAATGATTCTAATGGACTAATTGCGGAGCAGCATTAATTTGATACTTATATTTTGCATGAGATGTAAAATTTTAAATGTCCTTTCAGCACATGATCCTGAAAAGCCTTGCCACAAGCAAATAAATGGATATAAAGACTTGATTATACCAACTGTAGACAATCAGCCTTTGGATATTCTATAGTTTCTACATTAGACAGTTTCCAGAATGTTTTAAGTGCTGACCTTTGATGCAATATAACACATGATTGGTTGCTACTCCCACTTCCCATTTTGTCATCCAGATTCCATACACCTCATTTTCTCATTTTTCACTTTCTTTCTTTCTAAAACACAAGTTTTGCCACTTACAACCATAAATTTGTTTATTTGCCTCTAGGTTAAATTCCTTCTAGAAAAATAAGCTTGGAAAATCATACTTGCATAAAGATGACATTGTAGCTGGAGATAGGGCTCCCTTTGCTGATGTCCCTTGCTTTCTACCTGTTGTTCCAAGAACTACTTCATGTAAACCCAATGCATTCCAGCAAATAGAATACCTGGTCCCATCAAATTCAAACATAAGGATCAATTTATACGTGACAAATGCTCAGATTATGTACAAGAGATACATGCGATTAGACATACAAGTTATAGCCAGTGATACATATAAAGACAACTTATCAGTGTCAGCCAATTACATAGCATAGAATCCATTGGCTGAAAAAAAATATGCTGACTTCATATAAACATAGATAGTGAACAAACTTCCCTTTACATATGAGACCAAGATTCAATTGTCTACGCAAACTTGAGTCACTTAGAGATAAAGTACAAATAGTTAGTCTAAAGAAACTACCGATGATTTTTAACTCCTTTAGATCATCCTACAGTTTAGCATAGAGTTTGAAAAGATCATTAAAGGCTAGCTTTGGATCCTATATGAGAACTATGTGTAATAACCACCCCTGATTTTTTTTTAATGAAATATATGATGCAATATTTTGACTAATTAAGAGTAACTTGTTGATTGTTAGCTACAGATTACATGCATGATAATAAACCAACATATGCAAATTCTCTCAACATCAGGTAGACCAATTATTAAGCAAATGGTGTGGACCAAGTGACCATGAAGACATTAATTGCCCAAAGAAAAAGGGTATTAATATGTTAGATGTGGAGGAACAAAACGAGGTAGTTCTAGCTATCACGAGAGCACAGACAAAGAAGGCAGTGTACCCGGACCCTTGTACAAAGAAGGAATGACTCTGCAAAGCTAGAGCAAAAGTATAACAAGTGATGGTGAAGGAACAAATAAACTCCAACAGAACTACACGTACGTCAGTGGGATCAGAGTTAGAGAAGAACATAGTTCAACAAGTGCTATAGACAACCATACCCATCAAGGTGGCAAACCTCCATCAAACTACGTCGTAACTAAGAATGCCAAGTACCAACACGCCAATGAATAAAATTAGATGAACTAGCAACCTATCAAGATTTTCAGTTTAGAAATTAGAGAGTTAAGAGTTATGATTAAAAAATTTAAATATAAATTCATCAACAAGAATCTTAAGAGTTAAGAACTTGCAACAAAATTTTGATGGCAACAAGTTGTCTATGTTAGCATGATTCTCCATGGAAGTGCCACCATTTATGAGCATCAACCTTATGCTTGTCCCAAAGAGCTTCAAGATCACAATCATATGTGGTTGCAACACTCATAAATTCAATCCTCACTACATGTCATAATTCTTGTTGAAAGAGTCTGTGAAGGGCTACCTTGTACCCTTGAGCAACTTCATCATCTCTATATGGGGCAACTCTTGTGCATGTAAGGAGTTGCTGACTATAGTACTTTGGACTCAATGCAAAGGCAAGGAGATGCAAAGGAGTAGTCATTTTGTTCCATCTCTCCACCATGATTTTTTATAGTTCCTTAAGGAATGTTTCTTTAGGATCTTGCTCTTTTAAATTTATGATGCCTTTCATTTCCTCAACCATTGAGTCAATGTCATCATATACCTCACCTAAGAAAAGCCCATCCATATTAGTAAATCAGATCATGTTCAATATAGGCTCAATGACTCGGCACAATCCCACCAAGAGTCATCTAGTATCATTGCCCTAATGTTTGTTGCCCTTGTAGTGCTAGATTGCCTCGATATGCTCCAATTAGCACTAGTTACCATTCTAGATAGTGCCTCATGAACCTTGGCAAGGCGTCTCAAAACAAGTGTGTTGGAAGCAAATAGATCTCAGCAACCTATTTCAAAATCAAACTAATAAAAAATTAAAATTAAAAACTTAATAAATTTACTAAAGTAAAACATATTAAAATAATTTACCTTACCTTCAACAACTCCAATTTCAAGAATTGTCTAAATATGCCTTGTGACATATGGTGGTGGGTGATGAACATTTGGATCTCCTGGGCATTAGCATACTCTTGTTTGATCCATTCAACTTTGTTCCCAATTTTTGCAGCATTAGGTTGAGTGAGTGGACAGCACAAGGTGTCCAAATAATGTGTGAATAGCACTCCTCAACCAATAACCCAGAAGTCCTATAGTGTTTGGCATTGTCTACTACAACTTGAACAACATTTTGTGGGCCAACTTGCTCAGTGGCTCGGAAAGAATGTTGGCAATAAATGGACCATCTTTCACTTACCCTTCACAATCCATAGCTCTCAAAAACATTGCCCCTTTTGGGGACACTGCAATAATATTGATCAAAGGTTGATTTCTTGCATCTTTCTATTCATCAAATAATATGGACACACTTTTTTCAGTCCATGAATCCCTAATGGGCTTTAAGTCATCCTCTACATGTTTCACCTCTCTATACAATAAGTAAGGACACTCTCATAACCTCGGCCCTTGAAACCCTTTAGAGCCTCATTAATCAATCTCACCACTTTTTGCCAATAAGGTGAGAGAACAACATTAAATGTCAATCCATTAGCATACATACATCTAGCTATGTCTTGCTCGGAAATTTCTCTACTCTCTTGCGAAATGTTGTTTCTACGGGTCCTTGTTCTCCCTTATGTGACATTGGTTGTTCTTGAGGCATGTGCAAGAATGGATGCCTCTCTACAAGTTCAAGATTGGAAATTGATAAAGATGCTTTCAATCCTTTCTTAGACTTTTCAAAAGGATGAGAACCTATTTTCCAAACTACTTCATTTGCTTTTGTTTACTCTTTAATATATTTTATTACTATTTCCAAAGCAAGAAAGCCTTTACATTTTGGCTTGCCTGCACAAAATTTGATGTCTTTTTCAGGTATAAAGCACACATGTACTTTCCCTCAACTATATGCATTGTTATATTGTTGTTTGCAATGACTAAACATACAAGTGTAACCTACTCCATTTGGTAGTTGTACCATTTCCACATTTCCATGGGGAGAGTTGGGGTCTATTTTCAATTGGGACTAGTTCCCAAATATAGAAGCACTTGCCATATTATAAACATGTATAGGAACAATGCCACAAACCAAAATGAAAATATAACACAACACTAGAGAGTTCACCTCAATTTGCAAGGAAAAATTTAAAAACAAAAACCTACCTCTTTTGTTGAAATTTTCCACTTCGATATCTTTGAGAAGTTCTCAACACTTGTAATTGTGTAGGAATGGCACACAAACTAGCTTAGAGCATGCAACAACCAGTCTTCAACTCTCCTTCGCCAATGGCAAGCAAAAAAGGAAGTTTAGCAATGGAGACAAATAGTTTTGTTTTTCATTAAGGAAGTTTTGTTTTTTGGGGGGTTCTAGGGGTGGATCCACTATGTTGGAAATAAGAAAAGTTGTTTGCAAATAACAAAAAGAAGAGTGGGCTATGCCTATTAGAATAATATCTTTGTTTATTATTATTTAATGGTCAATGTTGTAAATCTTGTGCATATTAGAAAAATTATAATTCTAACAATTCTTTCATAATGGAAACAATGTCTCCTTGTAAACTATAAATGAACATTTTGTTCATTCATTACTTATTCAATTGTTTTACCAATTACTCTCATGATATGGTATCAGAGCCATGTTAATAATGTTTTTTGAAAAATTTATAATTTCTTTCAAAAATTATTAGTGCTTAAATTTTTCAAAATTAATTTCTTAGTGTGTAGGGTTTTTGGTTGCAAGATTTTCATGGCTTCCTGTTTGTAATTCACAAGCCCTTCTTGGTTCTTTTCGTGGCTTCCTGTTTGTGATTCACGAAGCCCTTCTTGGTTATTTCTGTGGCTTTCTCTGCAACATAACTCCCTGATGGTTGTCATCTCTGCAAACAACGGCTTCTTTCTCTATGCATGGCTTGTTTTTTGATCGCCATTAATAGCGACAATCATTGTTTGGTTGTCGTCTCTGCAACCCATGATAACTCACCTCAACGTCATTTGTCCACATCCATTCCAATGGATTTTGTGCTGCGATGAGATTTTTCTTCTAGTGCCATCATTTTAGTTGTTTCTATTCACATCAAGGTTTTTCCCCACCTCTAACATCTCTCTGGTTCTATCCACTGCTAGGGCTTCATATTTTTCAAGCTATTTTTTATATTTTTCTCAAGTAGCTAGGGTTTGTTGCAACTCACCTAGATTTTTTGTCGGATTCCAGTTTTTAATACAGATTCCTTATGGGTTTTTTCAGCAGATTTTTGGGTCTCTCAAAAAATTTTGGGTCTTCCGAAATTCCTACGTTGGGATTTATGCCCAAGAATTTGTTCTACCTCCAAATCAATGCATTCTTTCTATCTCAATGTTGTTCATTACGCGTCATATTTATGCGATTTCACGTGTTGAACATATTCTGCCTCAATATTCATGCCACCATCTAGTCTACCATTTTTCCACCTTGGTTTTTGTGATGGCATCTCTAATGAATATTTTGCTTGAGGGAAGTCAGAAATTCAATGGTAGAAACTACAAAACCTGGAAGCAGCACATGCTCATTATTTTCAAATAGTGTGTCATCAATAAGATTGTTCTTGGAACAAACACTCATCCTTCTGCAACTAGTCCTGATCAAACCAAGTTTGATAAGCAAAATCAAGTTGTCATGCTCATCAAGATCTCAGTGACAGATGATCAGCTTCCTCAGATACCTGCCAGCAAAACAGTTACCAAAATATGGGAGCATCTCAAGGCACAGCACATGACGTCTAATAAGAGCAGAGCCTTCTTCCTAAAAAATATGCTCTTCTCTATAGTCATGGATGAGCATAAATCCCTTCTGAAGCATCTCAATCGAATCAAAGAAATTCATGATCAGTTAGAAGCCATCGGATGAACTATGGAGGAGGACATGGCTGTTATCACTTTCAAAAGTTTGTTGAAGTCCTATGAGCATTTTATTGAAACACTCATCACCTCAACTGGTGCTGATATGAAGTTTGTTGATCTGTGCACAAAACTTCTGCAGCAGGATCAGTGGAAGCAGCAGTTCGGCAACAATAAAAGCTCATCCTCTACACAACAAGCTTTTGCAACCAAATCCTTTCATAAGGATAAAGGCAAATGTCAATCTTCTTAGTCTTCTCAACAAAAATCCTCTGCCCCATCATCAGAAGGCTCGAAGAAGAAAAGTGTTCAGTGCAATTATTGCCATAAGTTTGGTCATATGAAACTTGAGTGTCGTAAGCACTTGGCTACATAGGCCAAGCAAAGTAATTCACAACCTAAAGTTAATATAGCGGAGCACACTGAGAAGAGCGAGTCTTCCTTTTACGCCTTCATGGCTAAAAGACGTGCAGACCATGTGAAACCTTTTGTCTGGTATATTGATTTAGGTGCCTCGCGCCACTTCACTCATCATCAGGGTTGGTTCACTGACTTTCAACCATTCTCAGATTCTGTTATTTTTGGAGGGGAAAAGTACATTGTTGTCAGAAAGGAAATATATAAATTCAATCTAGAGGGAGGAAATTGATTTTCCTTAACGTGTATTATGTTCCAGGAATGGAACTCAACCTTCTCTGAGTCAGTCAAATTCTGAGACATTCTCCTCAACTAGACGTGACCTTCAGTTCACATCAATGCAATATCATTGATCGAGAGACTCAATCTACTATTGTCGTGGGTCTTGAGGATCATGGTCTATTCCGACTTGTTGACTCTGGTGATTCTTAGGAGCTTTCCATGGTCGCCAAGTGCTCCTCTGTTAGTTCACTCTGGCATCAACAGTATGGGCATTTAAATGTGCACTGTCTCTCAACTTGTTCAGGAAGATCTTGTCATCAGACTACCAAAGATCCAGCCCTAGAACCTCAGAGTTTGTGGAGCATGTCAAGTTGGGAAGCAACATTGGACTCCATTTTCAGATGGCAATTCCTAGAGAGCTTCTAAGGTACTACAACTAGTCCATGCTGATATCTGTGGACCTATGGCTACTCCTATTACTAAGTCCAAGTATTTCTCAATTTTTGTTGATGATTTCAATCGTAAGATGTGGTTGTATTTCCTTCATCAAAAATCAGCACTATTTGTTTTGTTTCAAAAGTTCAAAGCATATGTAGAAAGCAGTCTGGTCAACATACTGTTACTCTTAGAACTGACAATGGAGGAGAATTTTGTTCTTCTGCCTTCTCCCATTTCTATGAACAACATGGCATAAAGCGCCAATTAACAACACCTTACACCCCTCGGCAAAATGGTGTCGTTGAGTGGAGAAATTGCACGATCACCAAAATGGCCCAGCCTATGCTTGAACACAAGGGTGTTCCAAAGAAATTTTGGGCTGAAGCAGTCAACACTATCGTCTATCTTCTCAACCACTCTACTACAGTGGCCGTCAAGAAGAAGACTCCAAAAGAGGCTTGGTCAAGTCGTAAGCCCAGAATCAGTCATCTCAAAGTTTGACTCCACTACTTGTGTCTGGATCCTTGATGCTAAGCACACCAAGTTGGATGCCAAGAGCCAGAAGCTTTACCTAACCAGCTACAGTGATAATCATGAGACCTATCATCTTACTGAAATTGAGATAGATACTATTGTCTTCAGTCAAGATAAGGTCTTTGATGAGGAATGAGGGTCATTTCAGCTCTCTCCTTCGATTCTAAATTTAGATGATAAGCCTCTAAAGGCTCATGACTTGGGTGTTTGTCTTCCATTGGGTTCACCTAATGAGAGGGCTCCATCTATTCTTGTTCCTGCACCTGCACTGGTTCATTCTTCTCCAAGTTCACCTAGACACGAAGCTGCACCACCTAACTTTCCGCAGGATTCATTCAATTTTTGTTTGATGAACCTATTCTTGTTGCACCTCCTACATCTGATGTTGGTATTTCTACTCTCCGACCTAAATGGTGGGCTAAGACAATTGGTGATCTTCATGATGATGAGCTCATCGAAGGTAGAACTACTCAAAAAAAGATCCAACCTTCTAATTCAGTTAATTTTGCTCTCATGGCCATCATTCACATTGTGTAAGAGCATCAAACATACACTGGCAAAAGGGATACCTGAGTGGGAACAAGCTATGACAACTGAACATCACAACTTGCTGAAAAATAACACTTGGGTTCTTTCAAATCTTCCTCAAGGGAAGAAATCCATTGGATGCAAATGGGTTTATAAGGTTAAATACAAGGCTGATGGTGCTTTGGCTAAGTACAAGGCTAGTCTTATTGTCAAAGGATTCTCCCAGGGTGAAGGAATTGATTAAGAGGAGACCTTTGCTCCAACAGCAAAGATGAGCACCATCAGATTAGTCCTAGCCATGGCAACTCGGTGTGGCTGGAAGGCCTATCAAATGGACGTCAAGAGTACCTTCCTATATGGTGACTTACAGGAAGAGGTCTACATGACAAAGCCTCTTGGATTCAAGGTTGCCAATAAAGAACACTAGGTACTCAAACTGGTGCAAGCACTCTATGGCCTAAAACAAGCTCCTCGGGCATGGTACATAAAAATTGATAAGTACCTCATAGATTAGGATTTCTAGAGGAGTCCTGATTCAAATCTATATGTCAAGACTACTAGCAGTGACATCATCCTTCTAGTTGTATATGTTGATAATATGATCATAATTGGAAGTTTGACATCATTGATTTAGGGAATCAAGCAAGATTTGTGACAATCTTTTGACATGACCAACCTTGGACTTTTGCACTATTGCCTAGGTGTCAAAGTTTGGCAACAATCTCATGACATCTTCATCTCTCAGTCTAAGTATGCACGGGCTCTACTAGACAAATTCAAAATGGAGGACTGCAAACCTACATCTACACCTATGGGATTGGTCTGAAGTTGTCAACCAGATCTAGTTCTCCAGTTGAGAATGAATCCGACTTCAGGCAACTAGTGGGCAGTTTAAATTATCTCACTGCCACTAGACCTGATCTGATCTTTTCAGTGAGTTACATTTCCCTCTTCATGATAAATCCTACATCAGATCGTTAGGCTGCAGCAAGGTGGATCCTGCACTATGTCAAGGGTACTTCACATTTTGGTATCCTCTATGGGCTCTATTGATGACAGAAAGTCCACATCTAGGTATGTCTTCAAACTGGGCACTGGAGCAGTCACTTGAACTAGTAAGAAGCAGAAGGAAGTAGCTCTTTCCTTGACCAAAGCTTAATATCGAGGAACAGTCAAAGAAGCTTGTGAGGCAGTTTGTCTTTGAAGGATGCGCACAAACATTCAGATGTCTCAAGCAGGTCCTTCACCCCTCTTCTGCGACAATCAAGGGGTGCGTAAACTCACCAAAAATTCTGTCTTCCATGAGCACACCAAGCATGTTGAGCTACATTGTCACTTCATCCGCAAGTTGGTGGAAGACGGATCCGTGGATTTGCAGTATGTTCCAACTGTGGATCAGACTGCAAACATTCTCACCAAGTCTCTAAATCCGGAAAGGTTTTCTAAGATCAAGGGTCAACTAGGTGTAGTTGATAGATTGACCATTAAGGGAGGGTATTAGAATATCTTCGTAATATCTTTATTTATTATTATTTAATGGTCAATATTGTAAATCTTGTACATATTAGAAAGTTTCTACTGATTGTTTCATAATGGAAATATCGTCTCTTTGTAAACTATAAATGAACATTTTGTTCATTCAGTAATTATTCAATTTTTTTACCAATTACACTCGTAATAAGGCTTCACCTCTAAATAAGAACATTATAACGAAATGTCTGTCAACCATTCGAGCATGTGTTACCTCAAAAACAATATCAAAGTGATAATAAACTGAAATACGACTTCTGATAACAAAATCAGACCTTTTAAAGAGCAGAAAAACACACTTCAGCTCCTCAAGAAAGTGTACATGCAAGTGTCAATCAACACCAAACAACTTCTATTTTACTAACCATTATTCCATGCAAGGGTGCCTCAAAATGCAGATTTCAAACCTCAAATATTGCAGATTTTAACTCAGTCTGAAAACACCAGCCAAAGGGCAATTTTGCCCTAGAAAATCAATTCTTTGCCAAACACTTCAAATGAATACTCAAAAGAAGTTGCCCACATATGATAAATCCACATAAACAATAACTAGTTGATAACCTTCAGCCTTCGTAAGATATGAGCAAAATTTGATCTCGGTTACTTAGAAAAATCAAATTTCCAATATTCAAAAAACTCACACCAGCACTCGGAAAACAACTCTAAACTCTTCAAAATTCACATCAAATACCACAAACCCACATCAGAACACTGTAAAGAACTTCATTTCTTCCAGCCAAGATCCACCTGAAAGCTTCAAACACATTGAAAACCTGCATCTATGAGAACTGATCAGCTAGGATGGGTCTTTCACCACCAAAACCAGTAATCTAGATGAAGGATTTCGTCCTCAACCAGTCAAATTGTGAACTTCAGAATCATTCTGGTAGCATAACAGTAAGATATCAACTTCAACATAAGTAAATGAGAGCTCAAAATCCAAATATAAGGAGAGAACGAGGAATTAGGGCAACCAGTTTGTAATTTGAATTCATATCCCTCTTTTCCAAATTATATGAAATGAAATTCACCTTGGAAATGCTCAACCAATTTAGGAGTTCTCAAAATACGTTTTAAATTTGCTTTATACTTTCCTTATTCCTCCTTCTAGAAGCATAATATTAGCTTGTTAAAATAAATATTTCTCCTCTTCCTTAAGCATCAACTAAGGTAAGGCTGTTGTTCCTGTTTTTTACTGTTAACTCTTGCGACTATGGTGTCATCTCTCATTGATAGTTAATTGCTTACCACCAAATTATGCCAATCAAGGAAGTGCTAAATCGTGCAAGTCTTAAAAATGGATAAGGAGAAAAACCAGTTCCATTTATTTTTATTCCCGCCTCTCTCTTATATATTGTAGTTGGAATGACCAGTCATGATGAAAGAGACATGACGCATGCCTATTTATGATCAATCCTTAACTAATTGCAATCAACCCTTTTTGATGAATCTACTCATAATCGATGTTTGAATATTGTAATTAGTGATAACTACTAATCGTTACCCCTTCTCATAGGTATGTGAGAACTTATATTGAGTCTTTGAATAATATTTATCAACTAATTATTTACGATATCTTTGAATGGTTAAAAGTTGAGCGCACCATACTTAAACTTTCTTAAGACGTCGATAATTATCTCTGGATCCATTTGGCAAATCTGATCTACTAATGATGGCTTCTTATCAGATTATCCCTTAATCACTCCTTGTATGCCATAGTCAGTCTCTCTGAATATATAGTGTTCTATTGAACTCAATCATTATTCATCCTTCGATTGTTGGTCAGTAACGTTACTTAATGATCTGCCATTTGTCTTAATTAACATCGATAATTAATTATGTCTTTGCCACAGTCTAGACACCCAATCAGTCGCTGGTCTTCTCAGTTACTTGTGCGTCCAGAAATATGGATTAGTTTAGTTGTCAGACTTGTATTCGAATCTTTTCCTAAAACACTCCCTTCTCTTATTTGACATCGACCCGTACTCACTGACTTTCATCGCATGTTCTAAACAGATTGCATCCCTCTATTTAATGTTGATTACATAGACATTGTTGGGCTGACCATAATCTTGATGACTTGGATTAATTGATGCTGCGTTGGAAACTCCAGTCGACGTCCCTTGTATCTTCACCTCCCTCTGTCAACCCATAGGAGTCGCTTACTATACTTAGTTGATACAATCTTAATAATTTCCCCGAGTTTATTTGTAACTATTTTATTTATTAAATTATATAATATTATAATATTCTATCATTCTTACATTATTATTATTTATATTATAATTTATTATTCTATATTATTATAATAATATTATTTATTTATTATATAATATATTATATGAATGGTATATATTAATAATATTCAATTATTATTAATTATTTATATTATAATCATTATTATATATTTTATTATAAATTATTATTGTAAGTTTTAAGTTCATATGTATTCAATAATAATATATATTGCATCTATTTATATACTCATTAAAATATTATTATAACTATTTTATCTCATTTATCTATTTATCTTTATTGCCATAATCAGGGGGTTAACGAGGGACATGACACTCACCAACCACACCCACCAATAGACTGTTCTGAGTTTGTACCACTGAAATGTCACCTTCAAACCCCTGGGAAATGGAATGTGTCATGTCCCCCATTTGAAACCCTAATTGTGATATTCCCATCCTTTTCACATCAATTTTGTGAAGTCTATGAGTGACAAAATTGCAATAGTGAATTAAAAGATCATACAAGAAGAAGCCAGAGGTATTATCAATGATAGCTAGATACTAATATATGTAACAGAAAAAGATGTCCAGTATATGCAAGCTTCTCAAATTATTATGTGCACGAATGAGGTCTCTCATGATCCCATTCCTATTATGATTTACTCTCTTGTTTGCATTCTAAAAAGTGAAAAACATAAAAGCATTTCTTTACTTTCTTGCATATCATCTAAATTTGCAAAAAATACAAAAATAATTGCATCTTGTTTATCATTTAATTTGTTTTCAACATGTATGACTTTTCAGTTTATGAGTATTTTGATGATTCCTTTAGTAGGCATGATCTTAAGAACCTTTATGAGGTGTCTAGTAGTGAAAAATTTGTGGCGACGAATGAGGTCTCTCATGATCCCATTCCTATTAAGTCTTCCTCTACATCTCTTCAACCAACCTTTTACAACAAGTTGTTTTATTTGCTTCCTTTGTGTAATTCTGTCTTCAACATAGAAACCCCAATTTTCAGAATCTGATTTTGACATCATTGGTATAGGTCGACTTGGGGCAACCTATGCTTGGTACATGTTCAGAAAAAGCAACTTATACCAGAGACAGAACAGAGAAAATCAGATTTCAGATTCCAGGTCTTCATGGTTGTCTATATGGAAAACAGGACTTGTCTGTCTTGTCAGCTCAGAAATCAGCATTTTGAGTCATCTTCTCCCCTTTATTTCCAGGTACACACATTCTTATCCCTCTTGTATTAGATCAGATCTGTACATTTCTCTCTTCATTACATTTAGGAATCAATTGTGTCTTATCCACAATCAAAAGAGAAGAAAATCTGAGCCTTAAGGATTAGATCTCATGCTTGTACCCTTACTCATTTGGTTGTATTTGCTGGATCTAATCCTACTTTGGTGAGGGTTTCCTCCTCTTGATTCCTAATGTATATGCATGGAATGGTATTCTACCATTGATCACCATTTCACTATATACAAGACTTATTCTTGATCTTCATGATTTATAGGGTGCACTAACACCTTCATTAAAGTATAATATACACCACAAAGTTGTTTATATGAAGGGCTTTCATGATGAATTTCCCAAGCATAGTGTTGGTCCTTTGACTGCAACAATTATGTGTCTCTTCAATGATTACAGGACATAATAACCCAGCCAAAATAACCCTGGACAAAATAACCTGGCCACAATAACCTGAGGACAAAATAACCCAAGGTCATAATAACCCAATCCAAAATAACCACATAAGATTATTGGAGCATGATTTTGTCTTGTACTCCTAGTCACATCACCAGATTCTATTTATGTTTTAGTAGAGCACCGACTTGAACATTTATTTGTAAAATATTCAGCACAACGCTAGATCATTTTATTGACACCTTTTCAATGAAGCAAAAATGTGTAACCATTTAAAATGAGTAATTTCTTAATTTTTTGACTTGTTAAAAATTGAAGAGGCGTTGTATATATTAAAAATTATGAATAACTTCTTGATTCCCTAAAAGTATATTTATTTTTGTATACTTTTATAGAAACCCCTATAAAAATTTAATATAATGTTAAAAAAAATAATTAAAAAATATATTTTTTTATGAATTTTGATTTCTCTTTTTCTTATCACTCTACACACTCTTAATTCTTGTCCCCTTCTTCCTTCCTTTACTTCTCTTAATTCTACCACTTTATATATCCTCTTAATTCCTCTTCATAATGCCTTTTGACTTATATCTTTTCATAATAACTCTTATTTAGCTTATTCCCACGAATTTGTTTTTATTTCTATAATTATTTACCATTTTATAAGTTATTTAAGCATATTAAAGATATTTTAAGGCTATTTTAGGGGTATATAATGGATATATGATCTAAAAATGACCTAAATATCCTCTATGGTGCCTCACAATCCCTTTTTCAGCATACTAACTTGATCTAAAATGACCATGGGTTATTTTGTCCATGGGTTATTTTGACCACGGGTTATTTTGTCCCTGGATTATTGTGACCCTGGGTTATTGTGTCCTTGGGTTATTATGGTGGGGTTATTGTGTCCAGGGTTATTTTGGCTAGGTTATTATGTCCGGTTACCCTCTTCAATGAGGCATTTTATTGAAGTTTCATTCCTTATTGGATATCTGATATTCGTCTAGTAAATATGTCAGGAGATATTTCTAGTCTCAATGTCTATTGAACCTTTATGGTTTAGTACAATTTACAAACCTGTGTGCTACAACTTTGGGCACAAACCTATGTGATTCACTGGAGAGATATGGATCATAGTCAAAGCTCAAGATATGTTTAGAATAGATTGAAATAGACCGCAATTTAATGTTTTCACCTGCATGCTATTGTTTAAAAAGTCAGTCCCTGTATCTGTTCACCAACCTGGAGAGCCGCATTGGCAAGATGGAATCAGGGAAATCCACAGGAAAATTCCCTCTGCTTCATATAGATGTCACAAAAGGCTAGAATTTGGCCCAAGTGCAATTACTTGTATAATATCTAAATATGCCAAACATAAAAAAATGAAAATAAGCCTAAAGTAAACCAAGAACAAGCTATGTACAAGGAGCTGGTGATATATTAGTTTGACCTTTGAGTCTTTGACCCACTTAATTCTTGAACTATTACCTAATCCATTACACAAACACCATATTCACTATGCAAATATTTACAAAAGATAAAAAGTAATTTGACAAGATGACAAGACCATCTACAAGGGCATGTTTGAGCCAAGTGGAGCTGTGCATCTGTCCCAATAACCGCCCATAAATGCCCGGTTATTTCTGGACCACTTCTGGGAAAAGCCTGCCATTTCTGGAACAGATCATACATGAATCCAAACCAGAACAAGAGGGCTCCTGCCATTTCTGCAATTTGGTTTAGAATTGATATAAACCCTCAGAAACCAAATTAAATTAAGTCTAGATTGTTCTTCAGTTTCTGCATGAAGTGTGTCCTCTTCCCTTTTAAAATTGTCTACTACAGATCATTCAAGCATCTGATGATATAAAACAATATTCTATGTTGCACTGGAATCGGTCTACATTGCACTCTGTTCAAGTATCTCCATAAAAAAGAAAGGTAGCACTCATTTGTAAACACCCAAATCTTAAAGTCAAAGAAAAGAACATACTGATTGGCAACAATGCCTTTAGTAAAGTCTGCAGATGCTACTTATCGAATATTCCATATGCCTTTTGACAGTTACTGATCAGTGATTACCACATCCAACAGGACAAGAATAAGATTATCTTTTTGACAAGGAAAAATATAGCCCACTCCAAGAAGCCATTAAAGAATTATATGGTATCACGCTTATTCAAGGTACGTGATTAACAAACACTATCACTTATGCTTCTCAGGAAAGCATAAAAAATGAAAGGTTTTGTGCAACTTGAGTATATTCTGAGGCTCGATACAAAACTTAAGTTCATTACCTAATACCTACAACGTCACCTCCAGTAAACGAGTTACTTATTACTTTATGGAACATGTTCAACAAAATATGTACTGACTTTGAGACAACTGAACCCAAAAGTCAAGGAAGATGTTTCATTCTCGCAATGTTTAGTGATTGACGTGCTCAAGTCTTCAAAAGAATAATTGTCACCAAAAAGAAATAATTGTAAATGGGGTTGCAAGCAGAGTGGGCTTAACCATGGAGGAAACTCCATAGTTAAGCACGCTCAAGCTGGAGTAGTACTGGAATGGGTGACCTCCCGGGAAGTCTCAGTGTTTCACCTCTGTGAGCATCACCTAGATGCAATGAGTGCTAAGTGTTCTATTCGTTCTCATGAGAGATGGGTTCTTGTGAACCACTACTCATGAAACATGGGCTAATGAGTTTGACTCAAAAAAACTACACAGTTGAATCCTGATAGCAATATCACAATTTGACATGCTGTGGAAAATATCTCCTACTTATCAAAAAGAAACAAAATAAATATGTGAGTTGTATCTGTTCTATGTCATATATGTAATTTATTAGAGAGTAGAGAACATAAATTCACATAAAACATCTCAATTGTTACATGTATTATCCTCTATGGGAATAAGGAACATAAACTACCCGCATTTCAAATTTGAAAGATCATCAATAGATTGATGGAACTCCACTGGTGGTATTGGAGCCTTCCAAAAGATTGGCTGCATAATAAACATCAGCATTCAGCTCCGGTTGTTAATTTCAGATTTTATAAAATTAGGCTGATCAAACTTTCTTGCAAGCATACATTGTTTACTATGAAAGGAGCAGGCAACATATCAGAAAGTGGGATCACTCGATCGCGCACAGCTCTCTTTACTGGGTCTTCAAATGATATTGCCTCCATGCTAGAAGGTTCAATAATGCAACTTTTAGTAGATAAACTAGCAACTGTTATTGAGCGTAAATAAACTGGTTCTGTTACAAAATGTGAGAGAAGAGCCCCTGCAAGAATGAAGTGAGAAAATACAATCAATTTCAGAAGCCAAATTAAACTCATGCTTGGATTCCATACCATACTCTAGACTTACAACATTATGCCTAGATGTTAAAAATAAGTAAAGCCCAAAACAGTAAAACCCATATATGTATATATAGAGTGTGATTATTATATGAAAATGTATAGAAGAGCGATACATGTCAATACATTTTATCTAGGAGTAGGAATACTTAAAGACGTTGAAATCCCACAGTGCATAATAGTAGACAAGAGTAGTTTCTCGATTCAACTGTGTGAGATTTGTTATATACCTCCAGTGTTCAAGTTGGTTTTCATCAGATGCTATCCATTTCAATACAAGTATCTTAATTCAATATGTGTGTGCAGGCACAAGGAACAACATTTGTGTAAAACCTGGCAAAGATGTGTGGATTTCATGCATAATTGATTTTTCTGTTTCAGTGCACTCTTCTATAGTGAACTTTTATGTCGAATTTTATACACCATTTAATTTCTTGTGCATTCTTAGACTTGTTATAGGATCCAAAAAACTCTACTCATAGATGAGTTCAGCATATAAAGCCATATCCCACTCTCATTCATGATGATGTGCCTTCATCAACCAGTGTATCACATAGTTAGGCATCATAGATTTACTTTGCACACTTGTAATTCCAAAGTTATTTCTCATTCATTTTCTTCTGTTTTGCAATTTCTTTATATTGAGATTTAATTTACTATTAAAACGAAGTAAAAGAACAAATGGTGGTTTAGATTCGTTTGCGGGTGCTCCATAAAAGATTATGAATTGTGTTGGGCCTCAGCACCTCTTTCAATTTCAACGTATAAATTGTAATACACCTAGTCCAGTTACTAGTTCAAACAATTCAAAGGCATGGTTTGCTCCTCAGTTGGCAAAGTATCCACCAGCTTATTACCCTATCTATGAACCTGATTATGAGAGACAGAACCAAAATGATGGATAGTTGTGAGACCTCCTACGTCACAGAACTTATGAGCCAATTTACAGTTCTATTTAATTATTTGGTATTTTATTTACTTTTCAGTTCACATTAAGAAAATTGAAGATTTATTTTAAATGGCAATTGCAAGTGTTGGAATGAAGGCCAGGATGTTGATGATCCTGCAGAAGCAGATGCAGATCACTGTACAATTGGACTGACAAATCAGCCCTAGGTGGAACACTGAGAGGTCCTTTGTGCAGGAAGGGAGCTGCAGTGCTAGGGAAGTAGGGGTTGTTGAGGGAGACAAGGCAGGTTGCAGACATGTCTGCAGGAAAAAGCTTTCTGGCAAGTTCTCTTTCCATTAGGGTTTTATAACCTCTTCCAAGCCTCTAGCCTTGGACTCTAATGGTTTTGAGAAATTGTTGGTGGGTAAGGGATTAGCTGCTAGGAAATTGTATGAAGGCTACAAAAACCCTCAAACACTTACCATAGCTGTGGATAGTTTTGTAAGCTCCAGCTCATCAAGGATATTATTAATCTGTCCCCTTAGTGGAGGTGTTTCCTTCTTTGGACAACTAATAACCTTTCTATCAGGTAACAATGCATGTGCAGCTGTCACGGAAGCTTCTGATGGTGTGCTTTCAAAGAAAATGGGCATAAATGAGGCACACACTGGGGGCTTGCCTCTCTTTGGTGCAAAAGGGAAAGGGAAGCTTTGTTTAATTTCTATTTGGGGATGTTTCGATCCTGTCACAGCTAATGTCTCAGATCTAATCATTCCTGATGCCTATAGTATACTCAATCCACTATTTGCAGATTGATGGTAGAAGACTTAAGTATTCAGAGAATCTCAATTGGATGGGTCTAGCCTGGAGCAGCATGGAGTGTCCTTTGTATTTAATGGCAAACAATCTTTTCCATGTTTCAATCAGTGGAAGATAGAACTTTTGTCCTGAATAATGGTCCATGGTTTCATGGAACCATTGGATTGCTGGCTTGCTCCTAGAAACCATTTTTTTGGTCCTATGACAAAACCTCTTACTGAGATTCTTATTTGGATCTGTTTGTATTGCCTCCGCTTGGTCATGAAGAATCCTCATTTGATCAAGCTTATAGTTGAGAAGGTTGGAAATTTTGTGATCTGATCCAAAGTTAGATATCTTTCAGAATACATTTGTTAGGGTTTGTGCCTTGGTGAGATATTTCAAAACTTATCATGCATTACATTTGTATTGTGGCTTCACATGGTTTTATATTGTAATATCCCCTTTTTGGGACATTAGAAGTCAATTAAATCATCAAATTTTAATTTGTCAAATTATATAAAATTTAATGACGACTTAATTTAATTATTTACTTAAACAGTTTAAGTGACTTTATGTCAATGGAGAATTATTAAATAAAAGTCACTTTATGGGAAAGCCAAGAGTTATAAAATAAAGTAAAACTTATACTCCCACATGGCCTAGAGAAGAGGATCGCCCCCTTTGAGAAAGTCATGAAAGCAGGGTCAAGAGGCTCATTTGACATACTTATGGATTTTTATGATGAATTGATATATTGATGCTTGCATCAAATTGGATCTCTGAAGATGGAAACCTTCAACAAATTGTGAGAAGGGCTGGATGAAACCCTAGTTCTTCTAAGGAGTGGATTCGCAACGGAGTTCACACTTGTGCCAATTTTTTTAAGTCTCTTATAGAGACACATTTGCAGATAAGTTTAAAGTTGCAGCTAATTGAGGTTCAATATTGTTTGAGGTAATTTTCTACCATCTTAAATAAAGGATATATTTTATATGATCGGGAGTTGGTTGCCTGCCTACTCAATCCAATTGCAAACTTAATATGGTGATGTCGTCTCATTAAGATTATCTATAGTTGGTGAAATAAATATTTGGCGAATAAGTTTATGAAGCCGCAGCTTTGAAGGAGTCTTGCAGAGGTTGTTTAAAGGGGTTTATTCAATAAGGTTTTATTTGATAGATGCCCACACCAAGACAAAGGGACAAGTGACTTTATAAGAGAGAATAGAAAGATCTTGCATAATAAGGATGATTGATTGAATATTGGTTGAATATGTACAATAAAATGAGGTGCCTTGTTTATAAAGGCAATATGAGATGTAGTATGAACTAACGTGACACAAGCATCAAATGCCGAATGCAAATATCGAATGCCTAGATAACTAAAAGTAAATGAGGCAAACATGACCCTGGAAGTGTTTGGTATCGTACCACTTGATGTCCCCGAACTACTGGAACTATCCAAGCCCGGTGGGCTACTATGATCCCCGTGCCCCTCTTATCACTTCGATACTCTCGGCGGCAGCAGTATCCTGAGCCTCCCTCTGTGCGGCTTCCTCTTTTTCCTTCCTTCAGGCTTCTCTTGCTTCCGTCTATGGAGTTAAGGTTAAGGATTCGAACAAGCTCCTTGTTTCCTCTAGTAGGTCCTCGTCACTTCTTTTGGCCTCCCGGTAAGATTCCTCCAGACCCTTGCCTTCACTTACTCCCTTCAGTAGTCCTTCGGCGCGTCTTCTGAATCTCTCCCTTCGCTCGGCTTGCTATTGTGCGAGTATGGCTTTTCTGGCGGCTTCTTCTTCTCCGAGTTCCTTCTTTAAATTTCTATTTTTATTCAACTGATTGGGCATAAATTCTTTGCTCACTTATCCACAAGGCAATAATCAACGCATCAATTTTTTTTTAAAAGGAAAACACTTTTATTCATTCATGTCATTTTATTACAACACTTCACAATTGACTGATTTCCTCATTTCAATTGTTTAGGGTCCTTCCTTTCTTCCGTCTATCTCAAATTTTAAAACTCCCCAAAGATGCCATCGCATTCCTCCTGGCGATGGATGTTCTCACGTCCTTGGTATGCACAAAGAACTTGTCGGCGTTCCTCACGCGCAATCTCCTCTAGGCGGGTTCGTTGTGCCAATGACGCCTGTGCAAGCAACCGAGGGAGGTGGTTCATCAACCAGTTTACTACGCAGCTTACTTCCAATGTGCTCCACACAGCACTCATTGGAACTTCAGCCTCCATGGCCTCCCGTCAGACGTAGGC
The DNA here is from genome assembly GCA_027943335.1 of Chamaecyparis obtusa. Lineage (NCBI taxonomy): Eukaryota > Viridiplantae > Streptophyta > Pinopsida > Cupressales > Cupressaceae > Chamaecyparis > Chamaecyparis obtusa. Next base: position 800,875 of record BSBK01003547.1, read on the forward strand.
TTCGATGGCCGCCTGAAGCAGAATTGAGAATTCCCTCATTGTAGCGTCTTCTCCTTCGTAGAGCTCTGTACGTGCATTGTCGGCCTCTGGGTTAATCTCACCAACTGGTAGGCCCATAGTGCCCATACGCCATCCAGTCCTTCCCTTCCGGAGTATGTCTAGGCAACGGCGCCAGATGTTTGCCCACTGGGGTAAACTTAATAGTGCATAGACATAGTACAGGAAATGTAATCAATACTTAATGTATCAGAGAACACTAGATGCTTTCATTAATCATTCATAACTTGCAAGTACATTCACATAATGATTTTTTGCCCCCTTTCACCTGTAGGTGGTACATATTTATCTACTTGAAGGGGTATGACCAAACGTCACCACCCAACCCAACTGCCCTTCGGTAATAACTAATTACCATCGGGACAACATAACTAATACACGACATAACATAAAGTAGTCTTTCCGGCTAACTGTTACTACTGTCAGATTGCAAGTTAATAGTTACCTTGGCCAAGCTACATAGAAGTGGATGAAAAAGATCAAAGAAAAAGGACGGCCTTTTATTGACAACTTGAGAAAAGTGTATTCTGAATTCATCCTAACAATAAATGTGAGTATATCTGAATTGGAGAACACAAAACAGGAAGCGGCAAGATGTCTAAAAACTGTTGGAGACCTTACAGAAATAGTGGCTATGGGCACAGATGCAGCTATAGATGAAAATATTATAACGAATGCCTGAGACAACCAGTGCATTATTTGGATGGAAAGTTTAAGGTGGAAACACAATTCATTGGAACAAAAAATCAGAGAATAGAATAAGTTGCTCAAGGAAGAAAACAAAATGCTAGAACAAATTGTACAGGAGTTTATGGATATTGGCTGCCAAATCAAGAAAAAGGACAATTCTGGGAATGCCACAGCAGATGAGCTGAAGGCTGAGTTTGAGAACAGCATTGATATGCTATCTGACCCCATGGCTTCAAGAGATCCCCTCATTGACTTGGTCTACATTCCAAGAGAGCAAGAGATCCCAGCTATCATAAAGGCATTGGATGTTTACAGGGCCAAGGTAGTTTTACAGTGCCAAACTCAACAGAAAGACAGCCAATTGAACCAGTTGAAGGAGACACCTCAGTTGTTATGTTGGTTCTTTATTTTATATTCATGATATTTCTCTGGTTATTTTTAAAAACTTTATTTTGAAAATGATTCTTTGAAGAATTAAGTTTTCAAGAAACAATCAGCAATTACATATGTAGACATTATAATGGTATGTTTAAGAGACTTTGCAAAGGCCCAAATTTCGGTTCCCATTGCACTGTGGTGTAAGAATAAGACACAATAAAGAAGAAGACTAATACAAAATTTTGTTGTTTGTACATTGACAGATCAATTGTCTATGTGCATTTGATGTTAGATTTGCTTTAATGTTCATGATAAGTCTTTGAATTTATATGAGCTAATGAATGTTATTACTTCTTTGTGGGTGGAACATTTATGCTGAATCAATTTCTCTTCTCTTTCTAGAAGTCAAACAAGGTTTGTCTGAGAACATGTTATCTGCTCACATTAGTATTATTCATCAGTGTGTGTTAATGCTAATCGTGATTTGATTGAGATTTTGAATGGTCTTTGAACCATTAAGTTGAAATCTTTATTTGAAATCCACTTTAAATTCTGTTAGTGCCTGTTGTATAGTGATACACTAGTGTTTGTTGCCTTTCCTACTTTCTGGTAAAATGTATACCTAGTTTTAGAATTCTTTAAAGATTTGGTTATACATGTTTTAAGGAAGTTGTGCCTTGGTAAAATTCAAAGGGAAACTAATTAAAAGTTTACCCAACTATTGATTAGCGGTTTGATCTTATTTTGGGCAAAAGAGTCATTTCAAGCATTAGTTTCAAGAAGACCAATCTGTTAACCAACAACCTCTTATATTGGCATGTGAACACAAGGCTCTTCCACTAGAAATAGTTCTAGTCAGCCATCACAATCAGAGAAACAAGGACTATTTGTTTCTCAAAATGCTCATAGTGCTCAACCTTATAACAAAGGTACAATTTCTAACCAAGAGAACCATAATGAGGCACAATTGGCATATGCCAATATTTGGTACTATACCAACTTAATTTCAAGAAGCCCTTATTGGCATGTGCCAATATTTGGTACTGTAACAACTTAATTTCAAGAAGCCCTTATTGAGAGTCATTATTCAATGGTTTGGTCATAGTAAGAAAAGGGTTCAAAGCACAAAGCACATATTGTTTGAGTGGGACCTAGACATTGTAAGATACAAAGAGGTCATAGTGAAAGAATAGGAGAGAGTTAGGTGCAAAAAAGACTGCACTATTTTGTCTAGTAGGTGGGCAAAAGTAGGAACCATTGATGCAAGACTTGCAGAAAACTCGTTGATTAGACAAAAACTCACGAGTTTTTTTTTCTCGGCAAGTAATTACCACTTTTTCTTGCCAAAAAACTGGCAGAATTTTTCCAAAAAACTCAGAGTATTTGTAAAAACTTGTCAAGTTTTTGCAAAAACTCGGCTAGTCGGAGTCAAAAACTCAATTGCAATAGCATACTAGGTTTTGATGGCAAAAAGTATCATTTGGTATTTTTTTGCTCTCTTTGCTGCTCAAGAGACAAAACAACCTCCCAAGCTTGTGCAAGGTCATTTGCAAGCATTTTAGTCAATTTGAAGCACATTTGAAGGGGATTTTAAAGCAAAATTAAATTCAGAGGTAGGTTATCTAATTTTTTTTCTTTCTTTCCTTAATTCATCTTATCTCCTTTTTGTTGCATCTAGGTTTATAGAAACTCAATAATGGCATCTCCTAAGTAATCTAAATTGCTTTAGACTCTAATGAACAAATTTAACACTATTTTTTAACATTTTTTATTAATGTTTTCACTGTTTTCTCAAGAATCTCAACTTTTCCAAAAAAATATCAAACCCTAACACTTTTTTCAAGTTTCAACTGTCTAAAATTATTTAAACTAATTTTGTTTGTTTGCTCAATTTTTTTATTAAAATATTAACTTGTGGTTTCAATTCGAATGTGTAGGTTGATTTATAATGGCAAATAGAGAAGGATCTACAGTCGGTTCAGCTTCAGGGTCTGCCGTAGTAGACGCATGCCCATCTGGAAATGTTGGTGCACATCTTTAAGGTGCTAGAGATAAGGCTTGGAAGTATGTCTTTGAAGGACCGGAACCTAATACCGTAATTTGCATTATGTGTGAAAAAAAAATTTATGGAGGCATAAACCGCTTGAAATACCACCTTGTAGGCATCACTAAGCATGATATTGGGTTTTGTGGTGGAACCACATAGGAAATAAAAAGATTATCTTACTTGCAGCCAAAGAAGAGAAAAAACCAAAAAAGGGAGAGGGCGGAACTAGCAATGAAAGCAAACATAGCTAAATCTCAAAGTGTTACAATCAACCTTGAAGAAGAAAAAGAAGAAGAAGCACTTGGGGGCATAGTGGGCTCTCTTCATGGCCCACATATCTACAAATCTACCACCACCTTGGCCACCACTTCTGCTACTTCTAGTAGAGCACCACCACCAGTGTCACAATCTATAAGTGGTTATTTTGTGCACAAAAACACACATAGAGCACGGTCATCATTGGAAGCAACTAGGTGGAATAGGGAGGTGCATAAGCGTACAAACATTGCTTGCACAAATTTTTGGTACTTCAACAACATCCCTTTCAATGTGGTAGACAATCCATATTGGCTTAATTTGGTTGCTGCATTGGATGTGGTAGGAAAAGGCTACAAGGCGCCTTCCTGTGCAAACTTGAGTGTGAGGTTAGTCCACTTGTTTTAGTTTTCAAATGTTTTACTTTTAGTTTTGAGTCTTGATAACTTATGTTTAGTTTTGATTTTGAGTGTAGACTACATTAATGTTTCTTTTATTTTTATTTATAGTAATTACTAGTTTTTGTTCAATTTAACTTATTTTTTAGTCAACATTATTTACTTAAAGTAAATTTCACTTTGTACTTGTAGGTTGCTAACAAATGCAATTGATAGGGCAAAAGAAGTGGAAGAGCAAAGAAAAGAATTGGGAGAAATTTGGTTGTATTATTGTTTCTGATGGGTGGACAGATGGCAAAAATTGTACCATCATTAATTTTTTTGTTTATTGCAAGAATAATGTAGTGTTTTTGAAATCGGTGGATGTCTCCAACATAGTGAAAATTGTTGAAACTTTGGTTGTGCAAATAATAACCGATAATGTAGCGGCATATGAGGCGGCTAGTAGAATCCTCCAAGAGAAATATAGAACACTTTTTTGGACACCTTGTGCAACACATGTCCTTGACCTTTTGGAGGACATAGGCAAGCTAGATTGAGTAACACCAGTTGTAGAGGATGCAAGGAGGATCACAAAATACATCTAGGATCACCCTTGGGTTTTTCTCTTGATTAGAGAACATGCACACAGAAAAGAGTTGGTAAGCTCAGGTGTACAAGGTTTGCAACGACTTTCTTAACGTTGCAATGTATTCTTAGTTCATTGATGACTTTGAAGCAAATGTTTGTGAGTCAAGTATGACTAGACTCAAGTTATTCGAAGAAGCCTAAAGGAGAGAGTGTTACATACATTGTCTTTAGCAACCTATTTGCACAAAGAGCTATAGAGATTGTGAAGGTACTTGTTGTATTCAAGTCTTTCATTATTAATTTGTAAATTTAATGATTAATCTTTTTGTATTTTTCAATTGTAGGTGTCAGAGCCCTTGGTTAGAGTTCTCCGCTTAGTAGATGGGGATCAAACCCCAATGGGGTATCTTTATGAATCCATGGATAGGGCCAAGGATTCTATCAAAAATTACTACAAGGGGGACAACCTCAAATTTGACCCCATATGAGAAATCATTGATAGGAGGTGGAACAATCAACTCCACCAACCCATTCATACAGGATACTTCCTCAACCCTCGTTTTCTCTTCTCAAATTCCTACTCAGATCCTTATGAAGAGGTCATGAAGGGCCTCATTGCATGCATTCAGAGGATGACACTCGAGCTTGAGGTGAGAGACCACCTTGTGTTCAACTTGAAAATTTACCAAAATGCAAGTGGTAAGCTATTGTCTTCAGAGTTGGCCAAGAGAGGAAGAACCACTCAAACCCCAGGTATAATATTTGGAATTTTGGAGCCTTTCACATGCATGATAAGTATATTAAAATTAAAATATGTTTTCACCTTGCTATCTAACTCTTCAATATTTTATTTTATAGATGCTTGGTGCCAAAATTGGGGTGGAAATACCCAAAATCTGCAAAAAATTGCCCTCTAAATCTTATGCCAATCTTGCAATTCATCCAGTTGTGAGCGCAATTGGAGCTTTGTTCGAGGCCATCCGAATGAAGAAGAGGAACAAATTAGCTTAGAAAAGCCTCAATGACCTTGTCTTTGTGCAATACATCTTCAATTGCACACAAGGAAGGTAGAGGAAACACTAGCTAGTCCAATTGATTTGGATAATATAGATCCTTATAGTGATTGGACGTCACTAGATCAGCCTCCTTTATTTACAAAGGATGAGATCTATGAATTGGAGAGGCGGGCTACGGAGGAGGGGGGTGGATTCGCACTAGATGACATTCAGGAAGATATGGAGGTTAAGGATGATGAGTCATTGCCAGTGCCAGCAGCATCTACATCCAAGATGGAGGTCGGGCCACAGCTAGTCATGCCGAGCAAAGAGGCACAGCCACAATAGACTCCTAGGACATTGACCCTCTACCTCTCCCAAAGTTTTTACTAGAGCTGGGAAGAGGAAAATGTAAATTTTGTTAATGTATTTACTTATAGTTTTACAAAGACAATTTGCTATTTTAGTTTTGCTTCAAACTATCAAGCTACCAGCTATCAGCAATCTACATGAGGATTTCATTTTGTACCCAATTTGCATTTAAATACATCTAGACTCAACTTGTTTCTTTTGTTTACTCATTTATTGACTCATTAGATGCATCTCCTCATTGAATTTTACAAAAAAAAATGCATTTCTAATTAAATTTAAGCAATTTTTTAAGTTGTTGAGTTTTTTTCCCAATCTTGTCGAGTTTTTGCTTTTGGCGAGTTTCTCAAGTATGGTAGGGACCATACATTAATTAACTTCCTCACCACTTCAAAAGGACACATGATGTTCTTAAAGTCAATGTTTCTAGTGAAATTGAAAATGTTGAGACCCCTTGCAAAATGCTAGATGAGGTGTTAACGGACGTGGGTGTCAATAATGTCATCCAAGTTGTGATGGATACTGCAACAATATATGTGACAATTGGAAGATTAGAGGCGAGGCATGCTATTATTTTTTGGAGCCCTTATGCCACCCATTGCGTTGATCTCATTAAATATAGACATAAAATTGGATGGTTAAAATCATGGTGCAAAGAGATGAGGAACATTACAAAATAGATCTACAACCACCCTTGGGTGTTTAGTCTAATGAGTACACCGATGTAAAGGAGCTTGTAAAATCAAGAGCAAAATAGTTTGTCACCAATGTCATCACATTGTGAAGTATTGAAGCTTCATTAATATCTCTCGAGTGGATATGTGCATGCATTAGGCGGATGAACTCTCCTTACTCGAGGAAGGCCAAAAGGGAAAGGATTGTGAAGACAATTTTTGATGATGTGTTTGCCAAGAACATGGATTTTTTAACTTACAAAATAATCAACTTATAGATGTAATATATCCACAATCCATGTAATAAATGTAATTCTTTTGGTAGTAAACTATTTATCTCACAAGTTTATCTCATTTTTCATCAACAATTATCAATCAACCTCAACCAATTGTTATTATATGTGCAATTCCATATTATGTATAATCATATCATTTATAGCATTATGTGCTTATAATAATATTCAGTTACTTTCGGGTTAATATAATGTGAACTATTAAGATAATACCCTTAATGGTTTAGTCCATATATCATAACATTTATACATTTTTTTGAGTTTTTGGTTTTATTTTCTCTAGGTTCTTCCTTATGGCTCTTGATTTCCATATCAATCCTTCCTCTTTTTATTTTTTAGAGCCTATTTTTACTATTTGTATCAATTTTTATCCACTTCGAATGGTGCAACTATAATATGAGTTGTCGATCCAAAAACTTCACACATTTACTAACAAAAACATTACACTCATTAAATAAGCAGTTTGCTATTCTATAATTATTTTTTCTATTTTTTATATACTTTTTTCTATTGTCATTCAAAACCAAATTCTTAATTTTTTTCTTATTATATTTTTTCTTAGGTCTTAGAACCTTTGGTTTGGGTTCTACTATTGATAGATGGGGAGAAAATCCTCATGGGCTACCTATATGATGCCTACATTACCAAGTACGCCCTTAAGGTGTCCCTCACCTATACCAAGTGTGGGTTCACACAAGGGTACGCTTGGGTAAGCTCTGGGTACGCCCAAGTATGTCCTCGGGCATACCCAAGCATACTTAAAGGTACAAAGTGCAAAAAAGTAACAAAAAAAAAGACATTTTTTGAATTTTTCTTATATCCAAAAACTTTTGAATGCCTCAAAAAGCTTCCTTTCACCCAATACAAACATCATTTTTCTCTCTTCACTCTCTCTTTTCTCATTTCCCCACACCCCTTCTATCATTGGGTTTTTCTCACATCTAACACCTTGTGTAGCTTATCATTGCTGCCCCTCAAACCTAATAGGGTCTCCACTCCCAAACCCCCCATAGTTAGTTGGATCTCTTGTTATATAAAAACTTTAATTACAGTGAGATGGGAGTGGAGACCAAAATTAAGAACTTAGACAACTCAAATTATTAATATTAAATGCCAATTGATAAAGATAAATATTAAATATTTAACTATCAATTGACATAAAATATTCATCCAGATCACTACAATTTTAGCATATGGCATTGATCAATGATGAAGTATCATACTATCAAATGTATTTGGTGTTACAATTTTGTATATGTCTTTAAAGAAATTGTATATGTACACGTACCCAAACCCACGTATCCAAGGGCAAAAAGACTTTGCACATACCCTATTCTCTTACCCGTACTCGTTCCTATACCCATACTAGCAACATAGTATGAGGCCATTGACAAGATTACAAACATTTATGAGCGTCAAATAGTAAAAAGTACGAACCCATTTGATGCATTATGAATTGGAGTTGGAAAAACAACTCCAACATATTCATGTTCTTTCTTATTCCTTGGATCCAAAAAAAAAAAAACTTTAATTACATAAGCATTGATAAAGAGGTTATGGATGACCTCAACACATAATAGAGAAGGTGGTCCTTGAAAAAGGCCTTGAGACATAATTATGAATTACTTGCAAATTTAAACAATTGCAGAGAAATTGTTTTCTTCACCTTTGTGCCTTTGAAGAAGAATGTTGTGATGAGCCCAACTGGCTCTCAAAACAAACTGGCATCTCTCTATTTTAATTGCAATTTTTTTGTAATTTTAAAAAGCATATATGATTTTTTGTACTTTTCCAGACTTCAAAAACATCAACAGAAATTTCGATTACCAATGCTCATAGACTGATTTAACAATGCAAGAAATTTCAAAGCAAAGATAAATATCAATGGCACCTTAATTTGTTAAATGGTTGCCAAACAACACAAGGTAAGCTCTTAGCTGGTGACATCAACTACAAAGAACACACAGCTGCTGAAAGTTCCCTCCAGCCTTCACTTACAATTAATGCTGCCTCTAAAGATCATCAACAATCTCCAAGTAATAACGTAACATCCAAGCAAGTAATTCGGTCACCGAAATTATTAACACAGCCAGCATAGGCTATTACGCAGCTTTAAACCACAATCTGGTCTCCCAAACACAAGTTACAACCTCCTTAAATGAAACGCAGCTCCCAAGGACCCTTAATGTGATCCTCTACATGTTGGTGCAACCCTCAAACACAATGCAGTCTCCATATGAAACGCATCCAAGCATGAAGAAACACAACTCCACAACAGTTCGCAGCTCTCATACAATGTACGGTCTATAATTAATTTCGTACAGCTCCTGCATAAATCCGTACGGCATCCATATTTGTTCAATTTAAAACAAAGAAACTCACTTCCAACAAAGTGAATTCTAATTCATCTAAGCTCTGAAAATTCCAGCCATGAATTCGATGTTCTCCCCAGATATGAAGACCAAACATTCAAACCCTAGCACTCTTTCCAAGAAATTTTGAATTCTTCCTCAAGACACAACTTCTCCAACTTTTCAATTTCATAAATGATCAATATAACAATGGGTGAATGAAATCCCATTCTCAAGGCTTATTTATAAGCTTTAAATGAAGGCTTCTTCTTTACACCTTTCACTTAAGAGCCTTCTTCAACACACAATCAAATTATAACATATAATTGCATAAATTATTAAATTAAAGTAGACTTAATTTAATAACTTCAAATATAATGCGATGTTATAAAAACTTCTAACAAAAGCATCCTGAACTCTGACACGGCATCCAAATCACACACTGCCCTGCCAGAAATAGCAACAATACCAAATTAGACTTACTAAAAATAGTAAGTCTCTCAAACTAGAGATTCTGCATGAGAAGCTCTGAATCATCTAAAACCACTGCACAGGTGCTCTGCTAAACATAGAAATACCAAAAAATACCACTTACTATAAATAGTAAGTCTGCCAATCTAACCCCAACGAAGAGAAATCCTGGCATCTAAGATCTCCAGAGTGGAAACCAACCACTGGCTCTGCCAAACGACCCCCTCTAACAACCTAATTAGCTTACAAGGGTCACTAAAACAAGCTAATCCCAGAGGCCTGAAATTGGGGACATTACAGTCCTCCCTTCCCAAGATTGCTTGTCCTCAAGCAATCAGGAAAAACAATGCAACATAATTGTCCACCCAGATCCCAAGGATGGTCATGTGTAATGTCCCTATCATCACCAAACTCCAACAAAGAAAACTCCATCATCAACAGAACAAACAACAGAGTCTGAGAAACTAAACTCAACACTCAAACCGATGATGCTGAGACAGGAACGTCACATGGGAGTAACTCAACCGTGAGTAACTTACATGGAAGCAACTCAACCGACCAACTGGACTTGCCCCCAATCTGTGTGCCAACTAAACTATCATAGCAATCATCAAACGAATGCACTAATGAACTCTGTAACTGGTAGATATCCTGAACATGAGGATCAAAAGTAAAACTGTATGCACTCCTCACTGTGTACACCTTTGTAAACTACTCAGCAAAATCTAACTAGCATCCTATAAAATCTATATGAAAACCCGATGTACTGATAGAATCCCAATCATCATCATCATCCTCACTCAACACTTGAAAGGGATCATCAATGAACTCAAACAATGGATTGTCATAAGACATAGTGACATCCATATCAAATAAAGGATTGTTCACAAAGTGAACAGCTCCTGCCTGTTGATCAGAACAAGATAACTGTGAGTTGTGAGACATAATGTGTAACCTGCTCTATGGGAACGAAATCATGCCTCAGTAACTCCTCTCTATCTACTGCACAAAAGGACATAGTGCGTAGACTCCCCTCAGCAAGACCCAGTAAAACATACTCCTTGCCTTGGTACTCGAATCTCATCTGCATCGGGTTCAGGCTGAGGTGAAACTCCTTGATCTCCTGTATCCACTGCATCCCTAACACTACATCCATCTCTCCTAAGTCTAACACAGAAATCAGATACCAACTCATAATCAGCAAAGAACAACGAGAGATGAGCGATGTGCCTAGTATAGGTAAGCGTGTAGCCATCTACTACCCGCACTCGAAAACTTGCAAACTCCTCTACCTAAAGTCCACATGACTAGCAACTCTCTCATGAATAAAATTGTGTGTAGCTCCAGTGTCCAACATAGCAATGCAGGGTGTCCTTTCACTAATCCCTTTAGTTTGAAAGTAGAGGGAAGTGGTACAGCAGTGGACAACACTATGGGTGATAGTTTGGCATCAGGACCAAACTCTGTAGAAACCTTCTAAGCCTCATCCGACTCAGAACCAGCTGACTGATGTGAAGATTCAGTCTCACACTCACTCGAATACACCCACATAGATCGGTTTACCCTACCCTTAGGCCTCATAGGGCAAGAATTCTCTCTATCGCAAGGCTCTTTGCACCAATAGCAAAGTTGCCTCGTCAAATCCTCTCTAGTAGCATCATCAAGCCTACCTGCAGATTTCTTCCTCTCAACAACTGGTGGAGGTACCTCTTCTGCAGGAGTGATAATAGGACTCAAAGTAGACTTACCTTGTGAAACAGAAGGCTCAAGATTTCTAGCTTTTTTCATCACCTCCCGCAAAGTAGGTGGATCCAAGGACTTGACCCACCCTCTATATGGCTCAGACAACCCCTCTATAAAAAGCATGACTCTCCTCCTCTCAGAGATGTCATAAACCATAACTGATAGACGTTGAAACTCACTGATAAAGGCCTCAAGGCCACCTGTTTGCCTCAACTGAGCTAACTCTCTGAAGTAAGTCTCGGGATCCTTCCTGTCAAATCGCTCTATCAGCCTATCAACAAACTCCTGGTAATCAACAATCCGGTCATGTCACAGAGACACTAGCCCATGGTACCACCAATCATGAGCTACTCCGTCTAAATGAAGCATGGCAAAACGTATGGCATCCTCCTTGGACATAGGACGAAGTGATCAATATGTATCCAGCTTGTGAACTCAAGCTCTAGCTGTAGTCTTCCCATTTTCATCAAAGTGAGCTAGAGTCAACTTGTTGGTTGCCTTCTTAAGATCATTCTACCTAGGCCTCTGCCTTGTGTCAGGAGTTGGCCTGCCTCTAGAATGCTCTCACTTCTGTGTCAAATACTTGTCAAAATTCAAATTTCTTTTTATTGCTTCTGGTAGAGTATCCCACTCTGCAAAGTGTGCCACCATGTCATCAACAAATGGTGTTGGCTCTATCTCCACACTAACTGCATCCAGCTCAAGCCTCAAGAAAGTAGGATGTAGAGGCCTATCATATGTGCCTGTGTGATCAACTCTATAATTTTGTCTCTCATCTGCTCTAGACCTGTGAAAGTTGACTGAAGCACTCCTCGTACCTCTATCTCTGGTACGATCACCTGGTAGAGTAATACGCTAAAGTGTGTCTGACAATTGTTGCAAAACATTTGCAACATGATGCTGACCATCTGCTAAATTCTAAAGGCATCACTGGCTTCCCTGTCAACATCATTGCCAATATTTTCTCTATTCCTGTCACCCATATGTTCAACCTGTGGGCCCTGTTCATTTCCTTCTGGCAGGGGTGAAGCTCTACCCCTGCGGACATAATGCATACCACGCACAACCCTGTCTGCCATAGCTAAGCCCTCATTACCTCCAGGCTTGCAAGATCAAAGCTCTATTACCACTGTGATGAGCCCAACTGGCTCTCAAAACAAACTGGGTTCTATCTCTATTTTAATTGCAATTTTTTTGTAATTTTAAAGCATATATGATTTTTTGTAATTTTCCAGACTTTAAAAAACATCAACACCAATTTCGATTACCAATGCTCATAAACTGATTTAACATTGCAAGAAGTTTTAAAGCAAAGATAAATATCAATGGCACCTTAATTTGTTAAATGGTTGCCAAACAGCACAAGGTAAGCTCTTGGCTAGTGACGTCAACTACAAAGAAAACACAGCTGCTGAAAGTTCCCTCCAGCCTTCACTTACAATTAACGTTGCCTCTAAAGATCGTCAACAATCTCCAAGTAATAACGTAGCCTCCAAGCAAGTAGTTCGGTCACCGAAATTATTAACGCAGCCAGCATAGGCTGTTACGCAGCTTTAAACTACAATCTGGTCTCCCAAACACAAGTTACAACCTCCTTAAATGAAATGCAGCTCCCAAGGACCCTTAACATGATCCTCTACATGTTGGCGCAACCCTCAAACACAATGCAATCTCCATATGAAACGCAGCCAAGCATGAAGAAACACAACTCCACAACAGTTCGCAGCTCTCATACAATGTACGGTCTGTAATTAATTTCATACAGCTCCTGCATAAATCCGTACGGCATCCATATTTGTTTAGTTTAAAACAAAGAAACTCACTTCCAACAAAGTGAATTCTAATTCATCTAAGCTCTACAAATTTCAGCCATGAATTCCATGTTCTCTCCAGATATGAAGACCAAACATTCAAACCCTAGCACTCTTTCCAAGAAATTTTGAATTCTTCCTCAAGACACAACTTCTCCAACTTTTCAATTTCATAAATGATCAATATAACAATGGGTGAATGAAATCCCATTCTCAAGGCTTATTTATAAGCTTTAAATGAAGGCTTCTTCTTAACACCTTTCACTTAAGAGCCTTCTTCAACACACAATCAAATTATAACATATAATTGCATAAGTTATTAAATTAAAGTAGACTTAATTTAATAACTTCAAATATAATGCGATGTTATAAAAACTTCTAACAAAAGCATCCTGAACTCTGACACAACATCCAAATCATACACTGCCCTACCAGAAATAGCAACCAGATCAAATTAGACTTACTAAAAATAGTAAGTCTCTCAAACTGGATATTCTGCATGAGAAGCTCTGAATCATCTAAAAACACTGCACAGGTGCTCTGCTAAATATAGCAATCTACATAGTACCTCAAATTGACTCGGAATCTCAATTCCTATTGAGGTTTTTTTTATTTCAAATATATTATAAATGTAAACCCCCTAGCCTCTTTTTATTCACGATATAAAAAAGAGCGAACAGAAATAAAAAGAGAACTAGGGATAATCAGTTTTGAACTGATGACTTTCACCACGTCAAGGTGACACTCTACCACTGAGTTATATCCCTTTCCTATCCTCATCCAGAAGGGATACCAAAAAATACCACTTACTATAAATAGTAAGTCTACCAATCTGACCCCAACGAAGAGCAATCCTGGCATCTGAGGTCTCCAAAGTGAAAACCAACCATTGGCTCTGCCAAACGACCCCCTCTGACAACCTGATTAGCTTACGAGGATCACTGAAACAAGCTAATCCCAGAGGCCTGAAATCAGGGACATAACAAATGCATTAGCAATGAAGAGTAAAACAAATAAGTTAACTAAGTTTAATAAGTTTCATTTTTTATTTAAGTGTATCAAATACACTTACAAAGGTATAAATGTCCTTGTATGTTTGTGGTGCAAGTATTCTAGTGCAAAAACACCCAAACTTCAAACCCTCGCCATACACATTTTGTCCCAACCCTATAGAACTTTTGGGTGTGAAAGCAATTAAAGAACATTTGAGGCCATTCACATGAAGAACTACAACAGGTTGAATCAAAAGCACTTGAATGACTTTGTTTTTTAGTGCAACAACTTGCATCTACATGTCAAAAAGGTGGAGGGGAAGAGACAAAAAGTGATTGGCTTGGATGACACCTCCATTTTGTTGACGATGTGGAGCCCTTGTTTTATGTGGATGAGATAGCAGATTTTAAGAAGGAAGCAAGAAAATAAGCACTAGATGCAGCAGTGCAGGCAAATGTAGAAGACGAAGTGTCATTAGGATTTTCATTAGATGATCATGATATGCTTAAGGACAATATTGCTCCTCAGCAAAAATCATTACCATCTAGTTCTAGAGCACCTACAAAGAAACTTATATGCTTTAGTCAAAGAAAAATTGTGTAAATTATTAATATGGATTTGTGAATTCTAATCATATTGATATGACACTACGATGTACATTGAACTTTTTTTCTAATCTATAAATGAAGGGAAAACTACTGATTTTCATTCACTTTTTGTATGATCAGTTCAAAACCAAATTTCTATTATTATTTCTATATTATCTTGTTTTAGGTCTCAAATTCTTCGATTTGGATTCTATAATTGACGGATGGGGAAAAAACACCCCATGGGTTATCTATATGAGGCCATTGACAAGACCAAAGTGGCCATCAAGAATTTGTATGGGTCAAACAAAAGAAAATGTGAACCCATTTGATAAATTATTGATCGGAGTTGGAACAAACAACTCCAGAAAGTTCTTCTCTAATTACTTTAAGTTGATGAGAAGATTATGCATAACCTCAACAAATTATATAGAGGATGACCCCTGATGAAGGTCTTAGCATAATTTGGACAACTAGCAAATTTACAAGGTTCTGAAGGTAAAGCTGTTTTCTTTACTCTGCATTTGAAGGAGAATGAATAAGCAGCTAAGTGAAAAAACAAAACAAAAAATAAGTTATGAGCTTAATAAGTCTAAATTTTTATTTTAATTAACTTTGAGATTACCAAGTTATAAAAGTATTAATATTATCCTTGCATGTTTGGTTTGGGATGATTATGGTGCAAAAACACCTAATCTTCAAAATTTTAACATCCACATTTTATCCCAGCCCTATTGTGTTTCTGAGTGCGAACGCAATTGGAGCACACTTGAGGCCATTCCCACAAAGAACCACAACAAATTGACTGAAAAGTGCTTGAATGACCTTGTTTTTGTATAGTACCACTTACATCTATGTGCCAAGAAAGTGAAGGGTTAGGAGACAAAAAGCAACGGACTTAGATGACATCAATCCATATTCAAATTGGATTTTTGAGAATGTGAAGCCCATGTTTTCCATGGAAGAGAGTTGATTTTGAGAGGGAAGCAACAAAATAGACAGCAAATGTAGCTACACAAGTGGAGGCATAAGACAAAGTATCATTAGGGGCTTCACTAGATGATTGTGATATGCTTAAGGACGATATCGTTCTTTCACAAGAATCATTACCATTCAGTTCTAGGGCATCCATACAACAACTTCAAAGCTTTAGGCAACGAAAAAAATCGTAAAATATTAATATGGATTATAGTCATAATAATATGACACTATGATGTGCATTGAACTCATATTTTGATCTATAAATGAAGGAAAAACCCCTTAAGAGTTCTCCAAATTAAGTTTTATGGTCGTTTTTTAAAATTATTATACAAATTTATGGGTCTTAATGTTTGGAAATTTTGCCAAGCTTGTGAACAGTGATATATATTATAGGGTTCATTATCATGTAAATATTGAGATTGCCATGCTATCACATTTTGTTGCCATGGCTTGTGATCCAAACCAAAAGCTTCTTACATTGCAATATCTTTTCACCACTTTAGATATAACCCCTCTATTTATGTTTACATTGTTTTATCAACCAAGTCTCTTTCACTATACCTCTCTTCTTTAGTAAGAGTATGTATCTCAGCTTCAAGTTTATAGTGCCCGTGCAAAAGCTTCTCTCCAAATTATGTTTCTTGTTCTTTCCTTTTGCTGTCAATTCAAGCTAATGTCACTTCATTCCTAAGGTAACATTTCTGTACAACTTTACATGGTATCAAAGTGAATTTCAACACTTCCATATCCCATATACCTACTTTTGTTACTAATGGGCATAAAAATGATTTGCTGGTTTCTCTTCTTTTAGCCATAGCTCCAAAAATAAATTGACATAATCTTTAAGGCTTGTTCAGTGGATGAAAAAATAATGAAATCCATCAACTAATTCCATGGTATAAATTGAGTAGCATGTATTCTTCTTCAAGAATGAAGACTAATAATCTTCAAGATGTTAGAGGGTTCTAATACCTAGGAAAATAAGTTACTGATTTCAATTTAATCAGCTTATTTTATTCGAGTACCTGATAATCTGTTTAGTAAAAATAGGCTGAGAGATCCTAAAGAACATATTGAAGACACATCCTAAAATTAGGGTTGAGCTCAATTTTAACAGATCTGTGAAAAGAAATCCAAGATTAGTATGAGAATGGATCTTTCAAGAGGATAATGGATAACATCTGTTAATTTTCAGTCTGCTTGGAACTATACACAAAAAATGAGGCCAAGGCAATGGCTCTCTTAGGAGGAATAAGACTCACTAAGTGATAGAGATAATGAGATTCGGTGATTCTGAACCATTCAAAAGAAATTCTGAAATCACCAGCAAGGAAACAATATCATTTATCAAAGCAAGATGCAAAGAGAATTCGGAGAAAATATTCCAACATGTTAGGAAGATAGAAAATAAGGTGACAGATCTATCAGCCAATTGGGAGCTGGAAAAGTTAGGCTAGATGGTTTAAACTTTAAACTCATTCTTTCCCCTCCATAGTAAAAAACCTAACCTCAAAAGACTGTGTCAAGACTCAAAGCAGAAGAGCTTTCCCTTCAATAAAAATTATAAAACTCAGCATCAAGAACAGGAGAGAATTGTATGGGTAAAACAATGTCTTTATATGCAATCAGGCTAGATGGTTTAATCTAATCCTTTTCCCTCCATGGCAATAAAGCAAACCTCAAAAGAGTGTACCGAAGCCGAAAAGCTTTTCCTTCATTAAAAATTATAAAATTTAGCATCAAAAAGAGGAAGAATTGTATAAAAGAAGTAATGTCTTTATGTGCAATCAGTAGTGTTTTTGATGATTGAATCAAGCAGACAAGAATGATAAATGAAGAAAAAACATAATAGATAAATGATGAGATCCTCTAGCTTTTATTTTTTATGGCGTTTCAGGGGAATATGCTGGAGCTGAAGAGGTGAAAAAGTACATGTTTATATTTGATTTGCAAAATTCTTGTCATATTTTGATTTTTCAGAATTGATCAGTTAACACTTAACACCAACTGAGAGCATCTGGACATGAACTTTTCAAAGTCTAGAGTCCCTTAACCCAGTATCTTTACACCAGAAATAATTAGACTTGAGCTTTACTGGGGCAGCTAGTCAAGAGCTTGTTAAGCTTGGCTAGTCAGAGCCTAGTGTACACTAACCTACTTATCTATTTTCAAATCTATCAAATAATTAATAAGATTAGAATATGACTATTGTTTTCTCATGGTATTCCCCTTATGTACTTTAATGTATTCATCTACATAAGGAGCTCTGAATTGCATTTTATCACATCTTCATCACGAAGATGGACCAGAAAATGTGATCTGAAAAATCAATACTATAAATCTGTGGTTACTCCAGAAGTGTTTCGATTAATTTATTGACTGTGGAAGCCTCAAATAGCTTGTTTCAAGCCTGTGTTTGATGTTTACTAATAAAAGCAAGACAGCAGCATGCATTCTCTGGCTTTATGAACATACAGATTTCATTCTTCAAAATGGAGAGCTTAACAAAAGGGAAATATAAATTGAGGGTGTGTGTTCTTCCGTGAAACAAATTTAATCAAAAATATCCACAACAGTCATCTAACATCTTTATGACCAGATAAAAATGACATATTACTCAGACAAATGGAAGCAGGAAAGTAAACCTTGCAGGCCAAGCACATTCCAACGAGCAATCTTATCAGAACAACTCATGGACAAAGTAGCATCTCCACGTCCAGGTTTTCTCCTCACCAGTCCAATAGCTTGCAAAGCATTTACAGCATCAAAATGATTCCCTCTAACATGGTCAACTTCAAATCCAGAAACTTGATGGCTAACGTGAATATGCCTGTCAATTACAGATTTGTGCCCATTTTGACTAAAGATATGATTTCCACAGTTCTGCTGTTCTGCAGCATGTGCTTCTTCACATCCAATCCCAACTTCAAGGTGTGCAAGTTTTGCACCAGTCTGTTTCCTAATTAACAAAGACAGTTGTGGTTGCTTTGGAATATCTGATACTTTTGTAGGTTCAATAAATTGGTTTCCTGGAGAATCTTCACTTTGACCTTGAGATTTCTTCATTATAATGCTCTGCTTATTTTCATGTTTATGCCTCTTTGACTTTTCCTGTGGACTACTCAAGTTTTGGAATGAACTTTGAAGATCAAGTGCTTCAGAGTGCAAAAGTTTCATTAAGCATCTTGGAGATATAATGCATGCATCTCCACCTAAATACAAACAACACAAATTTGAAAAAACAGAATTAGACAGTTTACTGTGGTAATGAATTATGTTGAGAAACAATCAGATGAATAAACACATTTGAAAAAATAATTTAACAAAATTACCCATTAAAATTCATAAAAAAATGGATATGTTTTAAGTTTAACGCTTTTCAGTTTTTTCTAGATGTAATTTTTTTTTGTTTTTTCAAATTTCCTTGATAACTGTTAAGGTAATGCCAACTACGAGATATACTCACAAGGAGGCTGACTGACAAAAAAATGAAGCTCTGCTCCTGACCTTATTTTATATTTCAGGCCCCTCCTATCACTTGAAGCCAGCTGAAAAATTGAATCTACTTTAACTTGGCTTGTATCTTCCTGATACCTGGAAGTGCTACTATATATTTTATTAAGACGCTCAATTTCCGAGTAGAAAAACCTGTTGTAGTCAAACATTAAGGTTTTTTATCAAATTCAGAATCTTTCACTGCTTTATGAATCAAAAGACCTACATAACACTTTGTGTGGCTTCAACAAGCTCTTGGCAAGCCAATTGCATGTCTCCAAATTTCTGATCTTTTTCTATCTCTTTACTGTTTTCCATTTTATAACAGGGTGTATTTAAGACAGCTCCTCACTTCAATGTAAACAAATAGAACAAATCCATGCAACATTATCAATTTCATAAAATAAAACCAATATTTTTCATTAACATAAGAGAAAAATTCTGTAAGAATTATAGCTACCAACAAAAGGCTAACTGAGAAATACAAGAAGTTCATATTGTTTTCTTTGTCATCCTCCCTATTTCGCACCCACCAAGGATACATAATTGCAATGATATAAAAACTATTGACAACAAAAAAATTGAGTATTCACTGAATGGGTGGCTCTCACTGTATCTCCCTTAGGCTAACTGTGTAGGACAATGCACATGAGTGTAAGGAATATGATCCTAAATGCAAGGGCACGGTGAACATAAAATAATCAATAACGGATTGCACATACAGCAAGGCATCTCCAGACATCATTATATCCTACCATAGCATGTCAGCAGTGATGGCTTCAGGGCCCCCATAAGTTTCCATTACAAACCTAGTCAATCTTGATGGCCATTTTGCAAAGCAGAAAGACCTTATAGCGCTCAGCAGACAGACAAGAGACCAGCAGCAAAAAATTTGCTTCAATCTGTAAAAACAGGTAACAAAATCCAACACATTGAAACTCACAATCATTTAATCATATATTGATACAGTCAAATTCGACATGCTATCAGCAAGAAAGCTGTGTCCATACATCAATACACATCCTCAAGGACTTATCTCTTTATGTTATCACCTAATGAGCAAATGTCGATTTCACAAAATAGAATCAGGTCCAGGTTTTTACTGGGTAGCTGTGGCCATAGAATTCTGATTGCATGTTTTCTCATATACTCATTTCCGTAGATGAAGTACTCACCGAGTGCTTTCTTTTGCTGCTCTAGAGAAAAAACAGCCTCCCAAGCTTCTCCAAGGTCATTCATTGTATTGTCCCCACTTTTGTGCTTCCCTTAGTGTCAGTGTTTTTCAATGATTGGCCTATCTCTTGGGTCTTCATGTCATGCCCAAAAATATCCAACTAAAAATGCAACAACTTTTTTTTTTTTGAAGGGAAAAGTAAGGTAGCATTGGCGGTAAGTATCAGTTTGTTCATATGCCGAAAGGAGTCTAAGCTCAAGTTATAACTCAGGTTGCTCGAATCGGGTTCACAGCGGAACCCTAGGGTGTGAGGTTACACTTGCAAAGATATCTGATGAGATGAGCTATCCACTTTTCTTCCTCCTCCAAAACCCTAAAGTCTCTAAAATTAGAGAGTGGGTGAACACCCTCCAATTCTAGCAAGGGCCTCTAAAAAGGGCTCCAAAAATTCTACCCACCCACCAAACATAAATGCAGACTTGACTCTATGGTCTACTTGGTCTTCCTTGTCCCCCCATGATTAATGTTTGATTGGAAGGCAAGGTGAAGTTGGGTAAGGGTCATGATCCATCTAATCTCGAAGGTAAGGGTAAATGGGTCAAAAAAAGGGTTGCCAAAGTCTCTAGGGAATTTAGGATATGCTCAAAACCTTCCTAACCCATACCCCTAACATTAAGATACTTAAATGATGTCAAAAATGACCCCTGGAACCTCTTATTGGTCTCTAGAAGTGACTGAAAATAAAGTGAATTTAAGTGAGCACATTACAAGTGTCAAGTGACACTAACGATAATACAACACATATAATGCCATGAATAACCACACAAAGCTAACTACTAACACACATGACAATTCACATTTACACAAGTGCACGTTACGACGAGGCTTTGTAATCCCATATTGGAACTAAGCCTTGGCTTACTCAGTTAACATGTGTTTAACCTTGGTTCTCCAATAATTCCCATGGTTCTCATACCTGCACACTTCACATCGAGCATCAGTAGTTCAAGATGATAACATTGCATGAAATATACATATTCAATTTCCTATTTAGTATCATAACCCAATATGTATAGCTCAATTCAAATCACAATTTCCCATTCAATAATATTCGAACATCATACATACATAATCATCATGTGCAGTAATCAAATCTAACATGAATAATTTACCCTAACAACCATGCATAATCAAAATCATGATGTACTCTAGATTCACATCCACACATACATAATATAATAATCACCATCAAAATATTGTATCTCGAGTCTCAATCCAAAATAGATCAACAAGTGTATCACTGTATCAAAATGCAGAAAAG
Source organism: Chamaecyparis obtusa (assembly GCA_027943335.1). Classification (NCBI taxonomy): domain Eukaryota; kingdom Viridiplantae; phylum Streptophyta; class Pinopsida; order Cupressales; family Cupressaceae; genus Chamaecyparis; species Chamaecyparis obtusa. The sequence continues at coordinate 822,528 of BSBK01003547.1, forward strand.
GAAAGATGCTATGACGGGTCGGGTGAGGCCTCACACTTCATAGGCTAATATCATGATTTGGAGACCATTCTGGCTTCATTAGTGTGCACATTGGGTGACATTCTTCAGAATTTTCCTTCTCAGTGTGTCATCAGCTTTGAGGTTTGCCTTTCAGGAATGCTTCAAGTTCCATTTGGGCACACTTACTATTTATAGTAAGTCACTTGTACGTTGGGGACCAACATTACTATTTATAGTAAGGCATTGTTTGCCCGCTAGGGTAAACTTAGTTTTGCACAGACATAGTACAGGAAATATAATAAACGCAGAATATATCAGAGAATAATAGATGCTTTCATTAATCATTCCAACGTATGAGTACATTCACATAATGATAATTGTAATAATTCCTTCACCTGTAGGTGGTACATATTTATCTACCCGAAGGGGTGTGACCAAATGTCACTACCCAACCCAACTACCCTGTTGGTTCCCAAAACCGCGATTGGAAATCCTAGAGCCTGCCAACTCTCCAATAGAATTCCAAATCAATTCTGGCCAATGAACGGGAATATTTCAAACTCCCCTGCACTTTAGGCTTCACTACACCTAGGCGGGTAAACCTTAACTTCAAACTTGATCACCTGGTTCAAAACTCTTCTATAGCGAATTTAAGCTGGTGAGTTCCTCGGTTGGCAAAATCCTTGAACTTGATCAAAATAAAGTTGAATGCTGAATGATTGAATTAAAATATTGTGTAATGATTTAGTAAGTTTTGTAGGAAGGAATTGATAGATTTTCTGACTTCATATATAAACCCAATATTTCAATAATAAGACCAGTGCCTCTGCTTACTCGAGCGATAGAGTCAACTTCAATGAAGGTTTGCATACAACTTTATAATGTTCAGCACATTTATATTGTTAATCAATTCAATAATCAAGACGCGACAAATCAAATATTTATGCAATCCTAAATTATTCCAGATCAAATTTAAGATGCTATTTGACTGTATCCACCAAGACCACCTCACGTCCAACCAAAACCTGATCTGAGTGCCTCAAGCATAGTACCCCTCTCGAAAGGCTTGCTCCAGTGCTCTCCCCACCTATGGCATGCAGACACTCCATGCCTGTAGCACCTTCAGGTCTCATCAATTGGTCACACTTTCCAAAGGCTGATAACTGACTAATTTCCTCCTGTCGTTTTCGATACACCAACTCACAAAGAAAATGGGGGTCTAGGGGGAAACGCCCCCAGCAAGGTCAAGGGGCAACGCCCACACGGGGTCCCCACCGCCAAGACCAAATTAGCACCTTCAAACCCACACAGAAGTCCATGGAACACACCATTTTTGTAATTTTCTTCCGATCCCATACTCTTTCTGCCAACCGCTTATGTTTTCTGCACTACCTGCTTATGTCCTTCCCTTCGGTACCATACGTTATTCAATGTGAACTTTTTTGATTTGCCGTCATTTTTTTTTTTTTACAGAACCTTCCTCTCGCTGCTGCCCCTCCTTGCCGTCAATAACTATCTTCTCTTCCTTTTAGCCATACCAATTGTGCCTTCTTGCCCTAGGTATTGTTCTACATGCTGTGTACTTCTCACCCGTTTTTGTTTCCACTACCGTACGAAATGCATTCACAGTACCTTTGGTATTGTTTCTTCTCACTATACGATCTTCCTGATGTGTCGTACCACCTCTCTTTTGCACGTGTGATGCTTGCTTTGCCGTACGGATCACTACGGAGACCTCCTTGCCTTTGCCACACAAAACTCCTTGTCTTTGTCATATGGCGATGGGATGTTGAGACCGTGCACCGTATGGTGCTGTAATAAATTGCGTGGCCGTATGGTTTGAGATGGCCTTCAACTGTAGTTGTGTCGTATGGTGTCGTACGGTGTTGTCCTTGCCTTGTGTGTTGCCAGACTCAGATGTCGTATAGAAACAACCAAAACGGAGTGTCCCCTTGGTAAAATACGCATTGAGTGTTGTACGGTCATTCCTCCTTGTCGTACGGTGGGGTGTGCAGCCTCTTTATTTCTTGTCGTACGGCCTCTTTATTTCCTTCATGTGTGAACGTCTTCCATGGTTGCCGTACGGTGGCCCCACACTTTGCTTTGTTTGTCGTGCAGTAACTCGACTTCAATTTTGTCGTACGGTGTTCTTTCCTTTTTTTTTTCTTTATTTCTTTTTTTTTTTATATCATTATCTTCTCGATGCTTCTCCGGTTGCCTGTATAGATGTCTCTTGGGTCGCCTGCTTGACCTCTCGAATCCCTTTCCATCCTCTCGAGTGCTCTGTCCCTACTCTTGGGTCCATCCTCTCTGGGTAAGGTTTCAATTTGGACCCATTCATGGACTCATGTATCTCCAGTCCATCGAGAGTCCACAACTTGACAGCCCCATTGTAGCAACTAACTTCCCGAAATTTTCCTTGCTTAATCTCATTGTGCAGTCGTTCCCTCAAGCTTTCCCTATCGCCGAGTTTGTTTTCAATGGCGATCCAAAAGCTTGGAACCATAAATTCTACAGGGACCACGGTCTCTTGCCTGTACATAAGGAGAATAAACATTTTGAAGGTTGCGGTCTTCCACATAGGATTCCAATCGTCGCGGACAGGAATGATCTTAGGTTCCTCTTCCTTGCCCAGATTCATTGGTTTGACAGACAACACTTTATACCTCAGGGGGTTTCGCTCATCAAATTTATGCGTCAAGACTTCACTTACTTTCGCATCTCCTTCGTTGTATTCACCGTACTCGGAGGGAAATGTTTTCGGCTCTTCCTCAATACTTAGTATATTGCATGCCGGTCGGAAGAGTTCGTAGTCCTCTATTTGCCAGTGGAAGAGGCCATCCATGGAGTCTGTATCATCCTCCAGTTTCAGTACCCCTTTCGCGTTTACAACAAGTATCATCAGGTCAGTTGCAAACCCTCTGGGGATGTCCGTACGTGCGGTATTTCGCTGCGTGGCCAAGTTCCCCAACAGTGTCATTCCCAAGTGAGTCATGGTGTCAAGGAGGTCCTGGAGTTTCATCGGTACCTCTACCTATAACATTTGTCTCAAAATGTTTTGTTTTGCCTCCCTCCGGCCCGAGGTGGTAGCCATCTCCCATCTTTCTTTTGGTGCCTTCGTCGCATTCTCTATTTCTTCCTTACCCTCCCGTGCCCCTTGTTTTGCTTGTGATCGTGCGATGGCTAGTACCCCCTCGTCACTTCTCATTCCGTCAATGTTGAGCAAGTTGACCCCGGATTTTGGGCAGTTGGCATCCTCGTGGTTTTCAAGACCACACCAGTGGCATAGCTTATGCGAGGTGTCGCCCTTGTCGCAGTCCCTTGTAAAGTGGCCCCACTGATTGCAAGCTCAGCACTGGATCATCGACCGACCTTTGGAGTCGTATTGTATTTGACTCCTTGTGTTGGTGTTGTTGGTATTGCCCATTCCGTCGCCACGTCGGTTGCCTCCGTACCCACCCGAGGATGCATTATTGTTAGTCTCTGCCCCTGATGTGGATGGTTGCTCTTGGGTAAATAGCACTTGATTCCTAACCTTCATGTTGTATGGGCATTCCTTGGTGGAATGGCCCATGATCTGACAAATGTCACAAAATGCCATTTTGGGACACAACCCCTTTGTATGGCCGCTTGCCTTGCAGTCCATACACCACATGTCAACTTCCCCCTTGCTGGTACCCCCTTTCATGGTATTGAACTCCTTCATCATTCTCTCCATGTCCTTTTGGAGTGCCATGACCTTTTTCTTCGACTCGCCATCATTGCCACTGTCATCGTCCAAAGTGTCATCTTCGTCAAAAGAGGACTTGCTTCTTTTCTTCTTGGAGGTCTTCTATTCGCTCTCCAAGTCCATCACCCAATTATAGGCATCTACGTATGAGGTGGGGAGAACTATCTTCATTTTCCTCCGTAGGTTAGATTTCAGGCCCTCCATGAACCATCTTTTCTTCAGGCCATCCGATGGCTGGCTATCCATTTTTCCAACTAACTCCTTCATTCGGCAACTGTAAGCCCACACAATCTCTTCTTTCCCTTGCTTGGTTCCATATATTTTAGAGACGATTTCATTATCGTCTCGCAGGAGCCTAAACTCCGTTTTGAATGCCTTCTTCAATAAGTCCCAGGTGGTCACTCCGCTTTTGTCTAAGTCAGAGTACCAATCGATTGCTACCCCTCGGAGGGTTGTCGGAAACTATTTCATCCATTCCGCCTGGTTAACGACTCCATTCATGGACCAAATTGTCTCACATGTGCGGCAATGCCGAACAAGGTCTTTTTTTCCATCGCCATGGAACTTGGGTAACTTCTTGTTAGCCGCCATATTCACCCTTGGGAGTGGGACGGTGGTATGTACCGCCTATTGTGTTGTCGGTTGGGTCGTCGGAAGTGTTTGTTGTACTGGTTGTACGATAGGTTGGGATGGTCCTGCCGGCATCGGTACCCCGAAAATGTTTGGTCCCGTACCACTTGATGTCCCTGAACTACTGGAACTGTCCAAGCCTGGTGAGCTACTGTTATCCCCGTGCCCCTCTATCACTTCGATACTCTTGGCAGCAACGGTATCCTGAGCCTCCCTCTATGCGGCTTCCTCTTCTTCCTTCCTTCGGGCTTCTCTTGCTTCTGTCCGTGGGGTTAAGGTTAAGGACCCGAACAAGCTCCTTGTTTCCTCTAGGTGGTCCTCGTCACTTCTTCAGGCCTCCCGGTTAGATTCCTCCGGACACTTGCCTTCACTTACTCCCTTCGGTAGTCCTTCGGCGCGTCTTCTGAATCTCTCCCTTCGCTTGGCTTGTTGCTATGCGAGTACGACAATTCTAGCGGCTTGTTCTTCTTCGAGTTCCTTCTTTAAATTTCTATTTTTATTCAATTGATTAGGCATAAATTCTATTCAATGATTCCGTCCTCATTCGTCCTCACATTGATATTCTCCTCCAATGGTATTCCCATCCGTCCACTCATTCCGTCACTTGCCAGATTTGTTTGGCAATGGCGCCAGATGTTTGCCCGCTGGGGTAAACTTAGTTTTGCACAGACATAGTACGGGAAATATAATAAACACAGAATATATCAGAGAATAGTAGATGCTTTCATTAATCATTCCAACGTATGAGTACATTCACATAATGATAATTGTAATAATTCCTTCACCCGTAGGTAGTACATATATATCTACCCGAAGGGGTGTGACCAAACGTCACCACCCAACCCAACTACCCTTCGGTAATAACCATCGGAACAACATAACTAATACTGTAATGTCCCAATTTTCATGAGCATCAGAGTTTGAGGGATTAGTCTATTAATTGACTCTCGTAGGCTAATAAGGTTGGATAGAGGGTCTCTTGAGAGATGCAGCTTCTTCAAAGACTTGAGCTTTGCAGGATTGGTGTTCGTTTGAGGTCTCTAGGACTCCGTATGCAGTGATTTCTATTTATAGTGAGTTTATTGCTATTTATAGAAATTTTTGGAGTGATAGAGATGAACCCTTTCTATTTTTAGAAATGGTATTTGGTCACATGGGGAATTACATGATGAACTCTCAGTTTAGACGACAGAGTGAAATAATAAGTGGTTTGAGAGTTATTAATAATTTTGTGGCCAAAATGATATTAAATTGTAAAAATAGTTTATTATAAAGTTATAACATAGCTTTATAATTTCACTTAAGTTGAGGGTCTATTCATCATTGGAAGGGGACCAGTTGAGTAATTAATTATAAATGCCAAACTTAATGAATTATTAAAAGATTTCCTAAGTTGAAATGAAATAACATTTAAAATGTTATTTAAAATATTTTTTGGGGAAATTGCACTTCTTGAAGGTATTTAATAGTTGCAAGAGAAATCGAATTCATTATGTTGATTGCTTCATATGATATCCTTTCTCTAGAGCATTGGAGTTTGTGAGAAACCAAGGGTTTCAACAAAGTTTTGAGCTTATCGGCATTGGAGAGCATTGCTTCTTCTTTGTAGCAGCAGTCAGAGGGTGTGAAATATTCACCTGATATTGCTTATTGGGTTGACTTCATACAGAGGTCAGCATTGTACTGATTGGAGAAATAAATTTCAGAATTTATTGATAGATTGAAGGCATATTTTATGGCAGATTGAGGGCATTAGTTTGAGAAGTTATTGGCTGTTTATAGTGGTTTGAAATCATTGTTTTTTGCTGGTTCTTCATTTGCCCTACCCTCTCTTCCATACTTGGTTCGATTTTGTTGAAGGAGGCAACAAAAAAATCAAGAAGAATTCCTAAAAGGGATGCCTAGCTAAACCCTAGTGATTGATATCATCAGTTTAGAGATTGGTTGCTGATAGAAAGAGATACGAGCTGCTGTATGCTTGCTTTTTCGGCCAGCAAGGGTTTTAAAGTAATTTCTACAATGAATGTGGGTATGCTTTTTATTGTAAGACATTCTAGTGCTATGTATTGAAGGAAAAGTAAGAAAGATTGTCTTATATGCCCAAAGTATTGTTAGTGTTAATTTTCTGAAGTTTTATTCCAGCATATGTATTGCTTTTTATGTCAAACCACCTCAAAAACACAAAAAAATTGGAAAACAATAAAAAACTAAAACAAGCATAGTCAGTTCAACAATTAGAGCTTTAAAGGGTTCTTACAGTGGTATCAGAGCGGTTTCTTGCCATCTTGCGAGGTTGGAAATCTTGAGTTCCCACGTTTGATATATGAGTGATCAGCACTCTAGCTTTATTTTAGTTATGGATAAATACAAAAAAACTAGTAAACCAGAAAACCAGTTGAAAAGCACAGCTAATCTTAGGAAGCAAACAAATGCCATGATGGAAATAATGGAAAAGCTTAGACAAACTCAAGAAAGGATGAATGCTTTCCTTTCAAATCCGTCAACCATAGACAATGCGGCAAGATATACGGTTTCCATTTTTAAAAAGTCTTCCTCACAGAGAAGACAAAAGAATTAGGAGGATTGTACAGGTGTAGCTTTAGCAGCCAACAACCATCAGGTAGTGGAGTCTTTGCTCGGTGGGGTAGCTACTAGTCCTTATATGTGTGATGTTGGGAGCTCTTCTCAAGAGCATGTGGTTATGACAGACTTGCTTGAGGACAGTTGCATCAAGTCCCAACATTTACATGAGACAGGAGCTAGTGACAAAGAAAATGTTGATGACATTATAGCCACCATTGATGGCAACCTTACATCAGTTGGTAGTAATGAAAATGTTAATCATACAGGGTCTGATTTTTATGACAGCAGTCCATTTTCCGAGCCTATTGACAGTGTTGCTGATAGGGCTAGTGCAGAAGGGGTTGTTGATGCCATTATGAGTCTTGACTCACTTGATGAGAGTGTTGCTTTTGAGGATTGCACGGAAAATATGAGCTCTAATAGCTCTGATTTTTATGACAGTAGTCATAATGGTGAGCCTATGCAAGAGATTGTAGCCTTTCCATGTGTGGGAAATGGTTGCATGGAGTTTCCTAGTGTTGACACTCATGATTCAAGTATTAGAAATGAGTTATATGATGTAGATTCATGTCATAATGATTCTGATTTTCATGACAGCAGTGAGTCATGTTTGCAGCAGCATGAGACAACAGAGATTTTGCAGGGGGATGATATTGGCATTGGTGATATGGGCATTATTGATGTTATCTATGAGGATGACTCATGTTGTAGTGAGTCTGATTTATCATATCAGACTTTAGAAAATGGTTCAGATGACTCATTGGTTGATGATAGGTCCCAGGATCGTGGTTTACAGGGACTCACAATTGAGGGGGAAGTAGAGGCATGCGAGGAGATTGATATAGCAACAGCTTCCACTTCTTTAGATGAGTTGAGTACTTTGGTTGAGAGTTGTAGAGAGCCTCTTGTTATATCAGGTTCTCCAGTGGTCAGCACACTGACAAATGATGCGGAACAGGTTATTGAGAGTCCTGATGTGACAGTAGTGGATTCTTCAAAGAGTTGTGTGTCAGTTCCTAACACTACTCCCTCTTCTTCACATGACTTGGGCAAGGTATCATCTGATTTGGAGACGAGCTTTCACGGGGATTTGTTTCCTTCTACCGAAAGCAAATCTATTACTTCATCACATACAGTTGATAACAATAGACAGTTGGTAGTGGCACAGTTTCAGAGGGATCATCTGTGGGTTGCAAGGGAGCAAGTTGATGCTTCTTCATATAATTTCTACTACACAGAGTCATTTATGGAGTATCTGCTTGAGAGTTCAGAATTGCAAGAGGGATCGTTCAAAGCTTCTGAGGGTACTCTCATCCAGGGTTCTCGTGGTATTCAAGTTTTGGTGGAAAAGATTGTAGAGAATTTGACTACAATGCTTCCCCATATGGATTTTGTGGTTGGGCTTGCTGAGAGGGTTACCCAAGATCCTACCCAACCAGTTGTTCGGAGACAAAGACTGGAGCCATCTCTTGGTTCTTGGTTTGATGATGATGAGCCTCTAACGAAGATTGGAGCATCTTATCGCAACTACACAGTGAGGAGTTCTCATCATTTCTCTTTTGACTCACAGGTAGAGGACTTGGTTTCGAGTAGGTGTGAGTTGGCTCCAAGTTCATACCATCCTTTATGGGATGGGCTTATACCCTCTTCAGTTGATAGGGTTAGTTTTTGCAAGTTAGCAGGAGGCTACTTGCAAAGTCAGCATATCCATGACGGTTTTGTAGAGGATGGATATCTGGGTTGTGATACAGATACCTTCAGGAGTTTTTATCTCCACAATACGAATGGATGTGAGTCTCAATTGCATTGGGACCCAGGTGGCAACAAGGTTAGTACTGCAGTTTGGGTGGGTCCTACTGGTTGGCTTCACCAATTCTGGTATGGTGAAGTTGGGATCAGAGTTGAGCAACGAGAGTCTGAGAATGTCCATTTTGGCAGAGTTCCATATTGGCTATGGGATCCAGGGATTGTTTATGCTAGTGGATTGCTTCTTCCTTCGGTTGGGATTGACTTAGTTGCAGCATACAATGATATTATGTTGATGCCACATGGTTTGTATGGAGTACTCTACAAAGTGAATTGGGATCCTAAAATTCAACTGAGCATTGAGTGTAGACTTTGGGATTCTTTGGGTGGATCTGGTAATCAGACAGGGTTTACAGTTGAGCATTGCAGCATGTTCAGTGTGCAGAGACTATATTGGTTCATCCTTGGCCTTCTTCAACATGTTTTGATTTTGATGCACTATTCTTGTGCTCAGGGGTTGGATAGTTGGCATGATGTTTGTCCTTGCGCAGTTGTGTTTATGTTGGTGCTACAAGAGATGGTTCGAGATGTGTGGGACTTTACACGGTTCATATTTTGGACCTCTAGTGGGGTTGAGTTACTTTGCAGTAGAGATTGCTTGAGGACAAGCAATTTCAGGGAGGGTAGACTGTAATGTCCCAATTTTCGTGAGCATAAGAGTTCGAGGGATTAGTCTATTAATTGACTCTCGTAGGCTAATGAGGTTGGATAGAGGGTCTCTTGAGAGATGCAGCTTCTTCAAAGACCTGAGCTTTGCAGGATTGGTGTTCGTTTGAGGTCTCTAGGACTCCGTATGCAATGATTTCTATTTATAGTGAGTTTATTGCTATTTATAAAAAATTTTGGAGTGATAGAGATGAACCCTTTCTATTTTTAGAAATGGTATTTGGTCACATGGGGAATTACATGATGAACTCTCAGTTTAGACGACAGAGTGAAATAATAAGTGGTTTGAGAGTTATTAATAATTTTGTGGCCAAAATGATATTAAATTGTAAAAATAGTTTATTATAAAGTTATAACATAGCTTTATAATTTTACTTAAGTTGAGAGTCTATTCATCATTGGAAGGGGACCAGTTGAGTAATTAATTATAAATGCCAAACTTAATGAATTATTAAAAGATTTCCTAAGTTGAAATGAAATAACATTTAAAATGTTATTTAAAATATTTTTTGGGGAAATTGCACTTCTTGAAGGTATTTAATAGTTGCAAGAGAAATTGAATTCATTATGTTGATTGCTTGATTTGATATCCTTTCTCTGAAGCATTGGAGTTTGTGAGAAACCAAGGGTTTCAACAGAGTTCTGAGCTTATCGGCATTGGAGAGCGTTGCTTCTTCTTTGTAGTAGCAGTCAGAGGGTGTGAAATATTCACCCGATATTGCTTATTGGGTTGACTTCATACAGAGGTCAACATTGTACTGATTGGAGAAATAAATTTCAGAATTTATTGATAGATTGAAGGCATATTTTATGGCAGATTGAGGGCATTAGTTTGAGAAGTTATTGGCTGTTTATAGTGGTTTGAAATCATTGTTTTTTGCTGGTTCTTCATTTGCCCTACCCTCTCTTTCATACTTGGTTCGATTTTGTTGAAGGAGGCACCAAAAAAATCAGTAAAAATTCCTAAAAGGGATGCCTAGCTGAACCACAATGATTGATATCATTAGTTTGGAGATTGGTTGCTAATAGAAAGAGATACGAGCTGCTGTATGCTTGCTTTTTCGGCCAGCAAGGGTTTCCAAGTAATTTCTACAATGAATGTGGGTATGTTTTTTATTGTAAGACATTCTAGTGCTATGTATTGAAGGAAAAGTAATAAAGATTGTCTTCTATGCCCAAAGTATTGTTAGTGTTAATTCTGAAGTTTTATTTCAGCATATGTATTGCTTTTTATGTCAAACCACCTCAAAAACACAAAAAAACTGGAAAACAATAAAAAACCAAAACAAGCATAGTCAGTTCAACAGTTAGAGCTTTGAAGGGTTCTTACAAATACACGACATATAATAAAGAAGCCTTTCCGGCTAACAGGCATTAGGATGGTTCGGCACATCTTGGTGATCTTCCGAAAGTTAGCAAAATGATCAGATATTAATCGGTGGCGTTTTAGGGGCTCAAAGCCGACTTCGTATTTTTTAAGAGGGACTACTATTTTTAGGCATCACCAGTGGGCCATAGGTGCAGCGTCTATTGACACTTGGCAGTCTTCAGTGGTTGGGAGTGATCAAGAATAAATATTTTGATATTAAAGTTGATATAATGTTAACTTTAATGTTTTATTTAAATAAATTTAAGTTTATTATAAAGTAACTTAATAAAATAAAGTGACTTTTGAAAATAAATTAAAAGGTTACTTTATAAATTAATAATAAAGTGACTTTATGGACATGGAGTAGTCACCATAAAAATTACCTTGGAAAAAGGATAAGTGATGGTGAAAGCTCAACATTTCCTTGTCGCGGCTAGGGTTTCATTGTAGAGGGTGAAGAGGCCTCCAGGACTAGGTAATCTTTCAAGTTGCCACTGCTCGAGAAACACAATGGATGTTGAGAGTCTGGTGATCAAGTCAGGGATCACAATTGCAGCAACCCTCCATAGCATAAGATGCAGATGAAGGGGTTTTTGGGCTTCACTTGAGGGGAAACCTCCTCATCATATGGAGACAAGTTTGTTTCCAAGGAGAACGAATGAAACCTTCCACATCTAAGGGTTGTACTTACCAGCGTCAAGATCCAAAGAATTTTGGGCAATCAGAGGCCAAAGGTGAACAACATGTCACATGGGCCAAACACTTGGCTGATAAGTCAAATGCTCCTTTTGACAATGTAAGGATGGCTTAAGGGCTACAAGGTGTGGAGAGAGGAAGGGGGGGTATAGTTTTGAAATAGGTTTGTATTGCATTGTACCATCTGAGGGCAAACCCACTATGTGTTTGGACAGAGACATTGATAGAGATTTGGCAAAAAACGAGGAGTTTATTCCTAGGATGGGTCTGATTGGAAGATTTAAGGGCTTCTAGCCAAGTCTTGGTGAACTACACAAATGGATCTCAGAGTTTTGGAGCCCTATTTTAGAAGGGGATATTCAGATTTGCCATGGAGCACAGGATTTGTTTGTGCTTGCTTTTGACTCTAAGATAGAAAGAAAATATTGTGCAATTACCAGTGGAGTTGGGAAGATAAGTACCTATTGCTTATGAAACCATGGCACCTTGCTTTCAACCCTACTACTGAATCCTTCGATAAGATTCTAGTTTGGGTAAGACTTCCTAACTTACCAATACAATATTGATTTGAATCTTGATTTGAGGCTATTGGTGATTCTTTGAGCAAATTTTGGGGGGTGGATGTGGGTTCTCTTGGTCTCATTCATACTACTTACGCTCACATTCTTGTCAAGATGGACATGAAGAAGGCTCCTCCGATGAATTTATGTTTGAAGTCTGCTAATGGCTATTCGATGCAACCTGTGGATTTTTAAGGAATCCCTTTCAGATGTAGACATTGTTTTTAGACATGTCATATGGCGCAATATTGTGACAAAAGGAATAGCTAAAAGCAAGCCACTTGGTGGAAGGAGGTGAATCCTTTGCTCTATTTGGTAGAAAAAGCAGGCACTAGGTCACTAGAGATTGATGAGAAAAAAGGAATTGTTGAGCGACTTCAGGACAAGTGTTCATATGTAACACATGCCTTGGCAGAGGATAGGGTAAAGATGGATTGCAGTGCTTTTGTTGTTGGCTGCCCCACGAGGAACAAAGATGCTAATTAGGTCTATCCACAAAGCTCAAAAAAGGGGGAGAGGTCCTCCTCAATTTCTGAGGCCTCGGGAGGAACAATGCCAATGAAAAAAGATAGAGGTGGTGTTGGATAGTGCCATAATGTAACTGGAAAGGATCATGGAGGATGTTCCCATAGATCAGCTGAGCAGGCGAAGACTTCCTGCGATGATGCTCTAGTATGGCAAAAGGAGGCAGTAAAGATGGAGGACAGTTGGCATGTTGTCAAGGGAAAGAGGACTAAGAAGACAAAGAAAGAAGGTACTTTCGATATGCGCCTTCGATCACAGATCAAAGGCGAAGCAAATAGAAATTCTCAATGTTTTAACCTGTTAATTAGTCTCTTACCATGGTGCCTTGTCTTCTTGGGTAGCCGGCTCCCTGTTTGTAGCCACCCCTAGTTCAGTCCAGGCTCAAAATCCCGGAATTAATGAAATTAACCCTTCTACCAATTTAAAAAAAATAAAGTGATTTTATAAATAAATTATATTGTGACTTTATAAAGTCACTTAAATAATTCCCCAAGGTGGATGCCCATGAGCAGGTAATTAAAAAATAAAAAGTAAAAGTACCAGGAAGTTTATTAATTAAAATTGCTAAACACCCGAAAAGTGGCATTGGGTTTTGAGAAAGAAGATTAAAATCAATTTGAGTGCCCATTTGGACATTTTTCAAGAAAAAAACATTTTGGAGAGAACAGAAAAAGGTTTGCAGGTTGCTGAAGATTGGCTTTTTGGGAACGAAAATTCCCAAGGAGAACAGTATTTGCAGGTGTGGAAGATCACCCAAGAATACTTTGTTGAAGGCTCCATTCAGGGGTTTTGCTGGTGCATCAATCGATACATTCAGGTGTTGATCTGACAAAGAATTGTCAAGCATTACATAGCAGGTTTTCAAAGTGGGTTTATCAACAGATATGAGGAGTTTATTGTTGGTTTTTACAAGCCACACCATACCTAGGCAGGTCGTACCATTCTTGCCTGCAAGGTAATCATACCAAGGAGTGGCATAGGTTTCCAGGGCAGGTTCATATCAGATTTCCACAACAAAATCAGAATGTACAATTCTATTAACAATAATCTTATTCATCCACATTCTATCAACCTCCAATTGGGTGTTTGGATTTAGGTTGCCTCGCAACCCTAGGCATTGGGGCAAATCATGGTTATTACTGCATTTCCAAAATTATGAGATGTTGATTGCTACTGCTAAAAGAATGATATCAGATCTGCTTACTTGTTGCTTGTAGCTAAATTAGTATGTTTTGTTGCATCATTTGAGTAACATTTGGAGTTAGGGCTTGAAGTCTTGTTTGTTGTTGGTTTGGAATCATTATTTAGTTTGCATCATTATTTTCAAGCGTTTAAATTACAGTATTTTTTCGAATTTCAAGAAAAAATTCGGAAAACTACCAAACACGGAGAAAACCAGAAAATCAGAAAATCAGAAAAAATTCAGAAATTGCATTATCAGATTAGGGTGGGATATTTCATTTGCAACAATTTTAGTTGACTTGAAGCACATTTGAAGTGGATTTCGAAGCAAAATTGGATTCCTAGGTAGGTTTTCTGATTTTTTTTCTTTCTTTTTTTGAATGATTTTACCTCTTTTTTGTTGCATCTAGGTTTTCTGATTTTTTTCTTTCTTTTTTTTAATCATTTTAACATGGCTTGGTGTCATGATTAGGAATACTTGCAATATAGTATTTAAGGCAAATTATGCCTCCATTAAGCTTCTTCATGCATAAGAGGCAAATCAGACTCTTGATACCAATTCCATTACAACATAATTTTAAGTGAGGTCTTTGCTTCCAACAGGATGGCTCCCACTAGCTAATGTTGAGTCTAGTGCAGAGCTGGATGTCATCATATCTAAACTACAACATGTTAAAATACCTTTAAAAACAGAGATTTGAATATGAAAAATCAAATAAAATTCATATGTAAAAAGCATTACAAATGTAATACAATAATAGAATAGCAATATCATCAATTAACTTAACCAAAAAAAAGCAATTGACTCAAAAGTATAAAACCTTTTGTTTAAAAAAAACAACTGAATTCAAAAAACTACCATAAATCAGAAATATGATTTTCAAAAATGAATTCATTGCAAGTGAAATTATAAATATGCTTACAAATCTATTATTAACATGTTAGAACTAACTTACATGCTCGGAAAAAAAATAAAAAAGAACTTGTATGTCTTGAATGGTGTTGTATTCTTGTGCGTAAGGAGCCTATGGAGTTTACTTTTCCTTGGACCTTAATGATGGTTGAACTGTGAAACACTACCTCAGGAGTAATGGTACTCCATCTCTCATATCAGATCATTGGAGAAATCTCTTCTATTATTCCATTCTGCTTGCTTATTTCTGCTATTGATTCTGATATTTTTACTAATTTCTATTTTGGCATTTTTGTTCTTCCTCACAGATGACACAATATATTATATATTAGAGGATACAATATTCATGTTCATAATTTGACATTTTAGTAATGCAAGGCACATATACTTTTCTTTTATCTAGTTTTTTTATATAAAATTCAATTATATAAAAATCTATTCTCATTACTGACATGGAGGTACCGTTTTGATTGTCTTGTTGAGAACGAATTTTTGTCTTTTCATTGATATCATAATTTAACATAGTAGTTATACTACATTGAAGGTTCAGACGATTGTTTCCCTGTTAATTTTGGCATCTTTGCTAGACTAGAATAGATGAGCTACAAATTTTTACTGATGGTTAATGATTTATTTTGTGTTCTTTTATTACCATTGAAGCAGAAGTTATTACAACAATTCTGAGAGCATTCTTGAACTTGCATTTATATTTCCTAGAAATATTGGCACACATGCATTACATGACTCTAAAACTTATAAAGCCTATGATAATTTATTTCTGACGAATGGTGTGGTTAAGTTCATACACAGAATAAAAATATATAATTTTGAATTGGATCAGTGTATACCTGACAAGAGATCTTTTTGCAATCACTTCAGCGTGTGAATCATTGATGACTTCTCCTGCTGAACTCATGTGTGAACGCCCAAGGCACTTAGTTCCAGTTCCTAATGAAACAACATTTAATTCTGCCAAGAAAGCAATATATATTCAAGATTCAAGCACATCTAAGAATCATAATAAGGCTGAAATGCCAAACAGCACAAGGATACATAGAAGAATATTAGAGTATGTTCTCTTTCAGAATCAAATCAAATTATCAAAATAAATAAGACTCACATAAAAGCACGTTACGAAATGCAAATTGTCTTCTCACTGAAAAAAGTCAACTAGCATCTAGGAATGCTAATTTAGAAATTAAACCCCTAAAAGATAAAGCACAAATGCAAAATGGTTTTGTTTTCGATTCTCAGATGTGTTTATTCTAGAATTTCCTCCTTAAATAGCACAATAAACATTTCAAGTTATTTGCACTTCCTTACTCCAATAGATATTAGTTTGCAAAATGCCAAAAAGTATGCATCATTATTTAAGCCAATAGCAATAAAATTAACAACTACTGATAGCCAATGTTCCACAACAGTTCCAGGATGGGGAGAGCAGAGAATGCATGACTTTGTTTCGAGGATGGTAGTGATGGAGGACCTTTTTTTTGAGGCATGGGATAGTAGTACATTAAAAATTTAAATATATATAGGGAAAAACATAAAAATATATTTCAAAATATTTGAATTATTAACAACATTTGAAAATGTATATCTTTAACTCCAAAATCAGAACACTACTGATAATTGGAAAGTACGCAAGTTGTTACATCCCTTCATTGAGGACATCTCAAATAATTATTTTAACTATTTCACTGGAAATTTTGAATATTATTGAATGGTGATGTTTTTGAAGGAATAATGTAATATATGGATGGATAATGATGTACACTAACAAAATTGGACAAATGATGGTAAACCTAGATGATTTATGCTAGCAAGAAATGTTTAATATATTATTTGAATAAAATGTAAGTTATGGCTAACTACCTCATATGTCAACGGATGTAGGAGAACAATCGTCCTCAAAGAAGGGAGGGAGAGTCTCATTAGGGAGAGAGGATGCAAGTGCATGGAAAAGATCAAAATTGCCATCCAAGTTGGAACCTATAGATAAGCATCTTGGTCATCTAGTCACCTGGTGTTCGGGTTAGGTTTGGTCGCTAGTCACTTGTTTTCGGGGTGGGGATAGGAGGTCCTTTCCTTATTCGTTGTAAAATTAAATGAATTAAGTTTCTTCAATAAAAATTTCATACTTATATTATAAATGAAAGGAATTTATTCTGAGCATCTCCTTTATCGATTTAAATGGAACAACCTCATAATTCTCTTTAAGTAAATATATACATACATATATATGTATGTATATATAGTATATACGCATATGATGAATGCCAATTGCCATATGTGTATGTATGCAAATGGTAAACTATATACATACACACATACATATAGTCATGAAATAATAAGTGAATATATGTATGCATCTACAATAAGTTTATACAGCTGTATGCATGGGGATATGAGAATTGACACCGAGCTTTTATAAGCACATTCACATATGTATGTGTGTGTACATGTATATAATTATTAAAAGAGGTACGTGCTTACAATATCTTTAATTCATTAACTCGATTAATATTATCTCACTCCATGAATCGGTTTATATCATTTAATTTCTTTGAGGTGGCAAAAGGCAACTCCTCCTTGCCACTGAGATGATAAGGAGTTATCCTTCTTGCGTGGGAGTGTTTCAAGATGGTCACTCCCTTCTTGGATGATATTCTTCATAAGGTTGTCGACTCTCAATTGTTTGGTAGCGATACTTTGTCTTGGACTCTTGCATTCTATAATACGGCAATCATTTTCTATCTCTCTGCAATGAGAATCCGTCCTTGTGTTAGGAACTCAAGTATTGTGTTAGTTCTTCATATTCATCGAGCAAGGATTAAGGGATCTGATCTTGGTCTAGTACATTAATCTTCATTTAATCAAGAAAGCATTCTTTCCATAAAAAGCCTAAGTGTCATTATTTTTGCATCAAAGCTAATGATTCTTAGAAATTAATCTTCAACAAAGCATTTCTTGTTTTAAACATAATAATGAATAGAATCAAATTCACTATAATGCATTAGTAGTAAAATTTGATATTCTTTGCATCACATGTAGGTGTTGTTAATAGATTGGGCTTTCTCAATTTCTTGACTCCTATGCCCTTGAAAGCCAACCTATTGATCAACAGTTGAGTGAACTAGCAACAGTTCCTCTCTGAATTTTTGGAAGGTATAGCTCCCTTCTTTTGATATGAATCTATGTTTTCAACTAATTACTAACAAGGGGTATGCTTTTAACCAAAAAGCAAGAAAGGTGCTAACAATTACCCATCACCATGGAGTAATTGCATATTAGAAATCAAATAGCTTTAACCACAAATCGCATGCATATATAATTTCCAACTAATATCTTCATGCAAAGATGAAAATATAACTCAAGTCCCAAATTCTCGACACAAATTCTTCAACTAACAACATAAGTGAAAAGCTTCATTAAATAGAAAGCACCACAAAGAATGCCTAGACTTATCATTGTTTACTTTTTTGGGTAAACTATTTAAATGCGGAAAGTAAATACACAGAACATAATAACTATATGCCAGAGAACCAGTTCTTCTATTAATTCATCAACTTCACATATACAAATGATCATAGCAATATCAACTTCTTGTAAAACCCATAATCCCCTTATCCGAAGGTAGTACATACAATATATCTGGACCGAAGGGGTGCGACGCCAACCGTCACGACGTTACCCAACTACCCTTCGGCAGACTAACTAATTGTCGACGACAAATAACATAACATTATTCCCGACAACATCATCTCTCCCATCCACCACTAGCTCACTGACGGCCCAAGCATTCAACATCTCCGCAGTCTCTGTGGCTGGCCATCCACCTGACTCAAAACAAGCTGCAAAGGTTGTGGGGCAACCAACTCTCACAAATGCCAATAACCGCTCCAAATCCTCAGTAACACTCTCCACAGTCTGAGACTATGCCGAAGCCACTAGCTGACATCCTCATGCAACCATGTCTGCTAGGTACACCTCGATATCCTCCCGAACTGGCTCCCTCGGAGGCTCCAGAAGTGCAATGAGTTCCTCATACATAGGCAACCCCACTAGAACAGAGTCCGCTACCACTGCACAATCCTCGACCAAGTGCACTATCAGGTCTCCCACCAATGAGGCCTCTGCCTCCAAGTCCACAACCTCTGGAAGTGCATCCCGTCAAGGAGAAAAGACTACAGCTCCAACCGGTGCCAAGGGTGTCATCTGGAAGTGCCTATTGAGCCAAATGCTCAAGGCCTCGATGGAAGGACCACCCACCACTGTCGGTGTATCCTCCAACAACTCTGCATCTATCATGACCACTGCATCTATCCCGACCTCATCTAAATGAATCTGGCCCGCCCTCACCTCGAAAGGCTCCTAGCCACTGGCCTGCTCCAACTTACCTCCAGGCACATCTCAACAACCCAACACCTCAGGTCTAGACTCATCCACTACCTCTGCTACTATTACCTCTGAGGGTCCCACAACTACCTCCACCGAAGGCAATGCCTCTACCTCTGTCACTACTGTTGATGTCATGGTCACTGGCTGCCCGAACACAGCAATGGATGTCGCACTCACTGTCACCAGCGAGGTCAAGTGTGTTGTCGTTGTCAAAACAAGTCTGGTGAACAGAATTGGCGTGGGTACTGGACTGGGTGCCGGAGCGGCCTCCACAGCATCGACGTCCTCATCCTCTGCCATCTAAGTATCATCATATCCCGAGTCGTCGTAGGTCTCTGAGGTAGCCTCCCGACCACTATCTACGTCCTCGAGCTCGAACTCTGAAAGTGTCTGGCGTCGCCTCTTCTGCCCTGTAGGTGCAATCCCTGTATCCAAGTACCTCCAATGGAAGATGGGGGGCTCACCATGTGCTAAGGTGCCTTGAGGCTTCAATTCCAACTCAATCGGAATTTGTTTTAGTGTGGCCTCCAAGAATAACTCGATAGCATGATGGGGCATATAAAATGTCTGATGTTGCAGAGTCATGAATTCATACATACGTTCCGCCAACACTGAAGCCCAATCATACACAGTGTCGTTCATAATGTTGTTCATCAAAATAATCTGAGGGAGAGCTATATCAGAGGCATGGCTAGACCCTATTAGCCGGCTCTTTACCACATCCATGATGCACCGCCATGGTCCCTCCATAATAAAGGCTTTCTTCATCCCTCTACTCTTAGAGGCGTTGACCACAGCGTCCATCTCTACGGGGGTGAGATTGCAGGAAACCATTTTAATCCATTGTTCCTTGGCATCCACATCTTCTTTGCCTACGTGTCTATCTTTCTCCCATTTCGGCTAGGTATGCAAAATACTCTTGTGAAGTCTGTTGCTGTGAATGAAACTGTCATCATGTGCTTGCAGTACTCAAATGTGCTCGTCCTCGAGAACCTGTCAAATGTGTTAATCATAATCCGTAGAGGACACTCAAAGTTGTAGATGCAAAAGACCAGCATCTGAATAGCCCAATGAACTCCAGTCCTCCTCAAAATGTCCTTTACCAAATTGATCTTCGGAGTATCTTGTCACCATTTCCTGCACTCAAGCCCATTTAACCCTTCAAATACCACCGTCTCATGTGTCACAGCATCTTTCTGGGCAGCCGCTTGCACTTTTGGTCTAAGCTTCTTCTTGCTGCTTGTGCTGGTATCCATATGCCCTGCGACTTTCACTCCTGAGGGTAAAACTCTTGTGTCTTTATTCATGCTCGAACTACTTAACTGTGTCACCTGTAACTGTGCTTTCCAATTTATTTTTCCTACAGAATCCATCAATAATTGTCTCATTTTGTCGCCTTGTGAATATGCTATACCAAGAAACGGTTAGGTTAATGCCTTCCTTCTACATAGCTCCGTTCCTTAGTTTCGTACGGTTTCTTCTATTCCCAACTAGTTTTAATTCCTCCTGCCAATGGCTTCCTTTCATAAGCGCAGCTAGCGACCCCGTATCTATTTTTGGCCATGTGGCCTTTTATGCCTCGCAGTTTTCTTTTATTGTGTCTGTGGGCCTACGGGTTTTCTCCTTTTCAGTGGACACCGATGGTGTTTCCATCGTGCACTAGTCCTACCATTTGATGGTTCCACCTACGATGGTCTACACCGTACGGCCAGTTCTCTCTCTTTTTTTTTAAACCCTATTCTAATTACTTGGAGTGTCTTCGTGTAATGTCCCCTTCCTTGACCCAAAAATTAATAACGAATTAATAGACAAACATGATAAATATAATTATCATTAAATTGATATAACGTTGCAAACGAATATAATCATAGTAATATTAACAATTAATAATAAATTGATAGCTGATCTATACATTAAGAAGAATTTATTAAATCATTTTTTATATCCATAATTGATCTTTTATCAAATTAATATACAATTAATATTAATTCATATTATTTTAATATATCTATAATCAACATTATTAAATAATCAATATTATTATTTAATAATAAGTTAATAATAATACATAATATATATATAGAGAGTTCAATTATCAATCTCAAACCTAATAAAAATAGATTGATAATAATATTAACATATAACAAATAATAAATAATAATCATTGAAAATGATAAATTGAATAAATTATAAATAAATAATAACTAATAATTATTCCCAGCGATCATCATTCATCTCAACAATAATAGAATAAACCACAGAGAACAACAATGCCAGTAAGTATAGTAAGTAACTATGAAGATCATTGCATTTCGATCCTAATATTATCACTATACAATAAAGAATCTCAGTTAACATGCTTGCTAAATGATACGATTACTAAGAACAGCAAGTTAAATCGATGATAATGAATCGGTATGGAAACCTATGCAAACACGATAGATTCAGACTATTAATTATCACCACCAATTATAGAATATTAATAACCATTGATCAAAACTTGAAGAGGCACAATCTTAATAACAAATGATTACCGTTGAAGAAACATTAACTACAGCCAGTGGTTAACATAACAAAGAGGTGTGAGTTGATAACCATCAGTCACGACTTGGAAGGGTGCGATCTCCATATTGCATAAGACACATCCTGTCCAAAGTGACATCTCTGTCATGAAGGAAGATATATAAAGTGGTTCACAAATCATTTATAAAGGGGAAGGGAAGAATATATATTGCAAATTGATACATACCTTCAGCAATCATATGTATATGCTTACAGTGATCACACCCACCCACACTCATATATATATATCCAACGCACAGCAGTGGATAAGTATAAGATATATGCAGTGGGGAGTAACCACCGTGGGGGAAATACAAGAAAGAAGGGAATTCGAACAGTCTGAAATTCTGCAGTCGGCAATAGCAGTGAGGTCGGCAAAGTTTAAGAGGTATGAAATTTAGTTACATTATATATATATATATATATATATATATATAATTAGGATGATGTCATAGTTCTAAAATGTATGGATAGATCATGGACATTATAATGTAATTTCTAAAATAAATTTAATTGATGTTCATTTACATTATTTTATGATATCGTAATTAATGAAAGAAGTTTCTACAATATAAAGAATTAATTTATGCTTGATGATATAAGCCATCATAATGGGAAAGCCATTTGATGGAAATTATAAGCCTTCATAATGGGAAAGCCATTATGAAATTATGTGTAATACTTATAATGGGAAAGCCATTATGAAATTACGTGTAATACTTGATATGAGACATCATAATGGGAAAGCCATTAGATGATGGACATCATAATTCCACAATTGTTGGATAGCCCAGTCATATGCATATGCGTAGGCTTGGAATGCAACTAGTTGGAAAGCAACTAGCTACTTCCAAGAGGACCTTAAGAATTAGTTGGAAAGCAACTAGCCTTAAGGGCCAATTTCCCCTTACTAACTTAAAGTAGAAATTATATATATAGTTTTATGATATCATGTACTAACGTCGGTTTTGCTGGATTTTATTAAAGTAGAAGAAGAAGGGTCATTACAGTGGTATCAGAGCATGATCCTGCCACCCTGTGGAGGATAATATAGATAAACATGTCAAAAGATAACAATTGTGGGAATAAACTTCTAAACACACTCACAACAAAGGTTGAATTGCTTGAGGACAAGCAATTTTGGGAAGGGCGGACTGTAATGTCCCCTTCCTTGACCCAAAAATTAATAACGAATTAATAGACAAACATGATAAATATAATTATCATTAAATTGATATAACGTTGCAAACGAATATAATCATAGTAATATTAACAATTAATAATAAATTGATAGCTGATCTATACATTAAGAAGAATTTATTAAATCATTTTTTATATCCATAATTGATCTTTTATCAAATTAATATACAATTAATATTAATTCATATTATTTTAATATATCTATAATCAACATTATTAAATAATAAATATTATTATTTAATAATAAGTTAATAATAATACATAATATATATATATAGAGTTCAATTATCAATCTCAAACCTAATAAAAATAGATTGATAATAATATTAACATATAACAAATAATAAATAATAATCATTGAAAATGATAAATTGAATAAATTATAAATAAATAATAACTAATAATTATTCCCAGCGATCATCATTCATCTCAACAATAATAGAATAAACCACAGAGAGCAACAATGCCAGTAAGTATAGTAAGTAACTATGAAGATCATTGCATTTCGATCCTAATATTATCACTATACAATAAAGAATCTCAGTTAACATGCTTGCTAAATGATACGATTACTAAGAACAGCAAGTTAAATCGATGATAATGAATCGGTATGGAAACCTATGCAAACACGATAGATTCAGACTATTAATTATCACCACCAATTATAGAATATTAATAACCATTGATCAAAACTTGAAGAGGCACAATCTTAATAACAAATGATTACCGTTGAAGAAACATTAACTACAGCCAGTGGTTAACATAACAAAGAGGTGTGAGTTGATAACCATCAGTCACGACTTGGAAGGGTGCGATCTCCATATTGCATAAGACACATCCTGTCCAAAGTGACATCTCTGTCATGAAGGAAGATATATAAAGTGGTTCACAAATCATTTATAAAGGGGAAGGGAAGAATATACATTGCAAATTGATACATACCTTCAGCAATCATATGTATATGCTTACAGTGATCACACCCACCCACACTCATATATATATATCCAACGCACAGCAGTGGATAAGTATAAGATATATGCAGTGGGGAGTAACCACCGTGGGGGAAATACAAGAAAGAAGGGAATTCGAACAGTCTGAAATTCTGCAGTCGGCAATAGCAGTGAGGTCGGCAAAGTTTAAGAGGTATGAAATTTAGTTACATTATATATATATATATATATATATAATTAGGATGATGTCATAGTTCTAAAATGTATGGATAGATCATGGACATTATAATGTAATTTCTAAAATAAATTTAATTGATGTTCATTTACATTATTTTATGATATCGTAATTAATGAAAGAAGTTTCTACAATATAAAGAATTAATTTATGCTTGATGATATAAGCCATCATAATGGGAAAGCCATTTGATGGAAATTATAAGCCTTCATAATGGGAAAGCCATTATGAAATTATGTGTAATACTTATAATGGGAAAGCCATTATGAAATTACGTGTAATACTTGATATGAGACATCATAATGGGAAAGCCATTAGATGATGGACATCATAATTCCACAATTGTTGGATAGCCCAGTCATATGCATATGCGTAGGCTTGGCATGCAACTAGTTGGAAAGCAACTAGCTACTTCCAAGAGGACCTTAAGAATTAGTTGGAAAGCAACTAGCCTTAAGGGCCAATTTCCCCTTACTAACTTAAAGTAGAAATTATATATATAGTTTTATGATATCATGTACTAACGTCGGTTTTGCTGGATTTTATTAAAGTAGAAGAAGAAGGGTCATTACACTTCGACTCGAGCTGCCTTGATGCCTTCGCCTCTCATTGTAGGGCTTTAATTTCGACCCATTCACAGTGTCTGCAATCTCCTTCCCATCAATCGTCCACAACTTGATGGCACCGTTGTCGCCAACCTCGCAAACTCTGTATAGCCTGTGCCACTTCACCTTAAACTTCCCAAGCTTGAACTTGTTTTTCCCATTATACTTCAATACTAGTTGACCTGGGGTAAAGCAGACCCGCTTGAGGTGCTTATCGTGCCATGTCTTTCGCCTCAACTGTGCGACCTCCGTAGCCCACTGCGCCATCATCCGACACTCATCCAGTTTGTTTAGATTATACAGTCTTTCCCCGCAAGCTCTCCATATCCCCCAGCCTATTGTCGATTGCTATCCTCAAGCTTGGCACCATGAATTCCACGGGGACAACTACTTCCTGCCCGTACATCAATTGGAAGGGCATGTGGTCAGTGGTTACCTTGTACATTGTTCGGTAGGCCCACAGCACTGAGATTTTTCTTTCCAGTCCTCTTGCTCCACCCTACAAGACCTGTAAATCATTAACATTAGTATCTTATTTGTTGTCTCTGCCTGACCATAGGCTCAAGGGTAATACGGACTGGACAGGGAATGGAAGATTTTGAACTTCATCGTCAATAGTCGGATGACGTGATTTACGAAGTGACCCTCTCTATCACTAGTCAACTGGATGGGTATGCAATACCTTGTTATGATTTACTCGTATATGAATCTCGTCGTGCTCAAGGCCAAGTTGTCCGACAATGCCCGTTCCTCTGCCCACTTCGTCATGTACTCGGTAGCCACCACGATGTACCGGCACCTCCGAGTCCTACTTACCTTCAGAGATCCAATGAAGTCCAAGCCCCATCGTTCAAAGAGTTCCTATGCATGGGAAGGATTTAGAGGCATGAAATCCTTCTTCAATGGTTTCCGGGCCCTTTGACAAGTGTCACATCCCACGATCCACTCCCTGGCGTTGTTGTGGAACATGGGCCACCACAACCTTGCTAACAGCACCTTCCGTGCCGTTGTGTCCGGCTCCATGTGCCCCCCTGTCGGCCCTTCACGTGCCTCCCTGAGAACACTTTCTACCTCCTCCATAACACACCACTGTAGGACTTGGTCTGGCCCCATCTTATAAGTAATCCATTAATCAGCTAAAAGGTACGGCTTCTCAACACCAATTTTCGTCCCTCGCCAAGTGGCATGTCCTTGGGGGGCTATGAAGTGGACAAATACTCTCCAATGTTTTTATACCACGCTAGCAGGATCGCGATGTGAAACAAGTGTGCGTCTAGAAAGTCATCGTTCACTCCCTCCGGCAGCTCTCCAGACTTAATCTGAGAGAGTTGATCCGCAATTACATGGCTCTTTCCTGGTCGCACAATGATTGTGAATGTAAACTCTTGTAGTAGTAACCATCTACTCACCCGCCCATGTATAATAGGTTTATTCACCAGGTACATCAATGACTGACGGTCCACATAAAACTTGAACGGTGTTGCCAGTAGGTAATGCCTGAACTTTTGTACGGCATACACCATCCCAAGGGTGTCCCACTCCGTAGTACTATAGTTCCTCTCTACTCTCAACATCAGCCGACTAGCGAAATAGATGGAGTGATCCAGGCCATGATCGCCTACCTAGGCCAAGGTTGCATCAATTGCGAAATTTGAGGCATCCACATGAACATGGAAGTCCTCCCAATTGGGATACACCAGGATTGGTGCTCCAACAAGCCTTGTCTTCAATTCCTCAAATGCAATCTCTTGTTCTGCACCCCACACATAAGGTTCCCCCTTCCGTGTCAATCTATCGAGGGGATAAGAAACTTGGGCAAAGTTCTTTATGAACGGTCAGTAATAGCCAATGTGGCCCAGGAACGACTTCATGCCTGTGACGTTTGTCGAAGGCCCAATCACCACGATCAAATGGACCTTGTCGAGGTTAGATTTCAATCCGATCACACGGACCTTGTCGGGGTCAGTTTTCAATCCAACTTTGCAAACTATGTGACCCAACAGCTTTCCCTCCGAAACCATAAACCGGCATTCCTTCGGGTTTAGTGCCAACCTTGCCTTCCAACACCTCTCCATACACTTCTCGAGGGCCGCCAAATGCATATCCTCCCTACTGAAGATGGACAAATCGTCCAAGAAAGCTCTAAAATTTCCGACCGACATCTTATCGAAGATGTGGAGGATTATCCGCTGGAATGTTGCAGGTGCATTGCACAGACCGAAGGGCATCCGGTTGTAAGCGTACACCCTGTCCTCCACAACGAAGGTTCTTTTCAACTTGTCCTCCACAATGGATATCTGGTTGTATCCAAAAAACTCGTCCATAAACGAGTATATCACATGCCCGACAACCTCCAAAATGGTATCCGTGAATGGTATAGGAAACAGATCTTAAATGGTCACCGCGTTCAGGCACCTGAAGTTGGCACAGATTCTAATCTGGTTGGCCTCTTTCTTCAGAGATATTACTATCAACGACACCCATTGACTTGTTTGCACTTTGAAGATGATGCTCGCTTCAAGCATACGCTCGATCTCATCATTCACCCGTGCTGCATAATTTTTGTACATTTTGTACGGCCTTTTCCGTACATGTACGGCTCCAGGTATGAAAGGGATACGGTGCACGCACAGTTCTGGCAATATGCTCTTGAGGTCTTTGTAGGTCCATGCGAATACATCCTTGTATTCCATAAAAATCATAAATGCAGCGGCTTTCAAAACAGGGTTCCAGTCATCCCCTATTAGTATGTTTCGCGAGTTGGCCTCATCTCCAAGATTAGTGACCTGCACAAACGGTTCTTCATTCTTCATGGGTCTCTCTACATCGAACTTGTGTGTCGGGATTTCATTCACCCAGGCTTCTCCTAAAATTCTCCATACTTCGGCGGGAACAACTCCTGTGATGTTTGCTCCACTTCTTCCACTCTGAGTATGTAGCTATGGAACACTTCATAATCCTCCATCTGCCAATGGAAGAGTCCATTCATCGACCCTATCTTGTCCTCCAAACATTCCTAAAGCTCCAATACTCATTCATCATTGGGTTCCATGCAGCCCCTCCCTTCGTCCATTCGACCACTCTCTCCATCGAACTCGGACTCTAAAGAGGACACAAGCTCCTCGCTCACCATTTGTGTCCGGAGGTCGATGACAAACTTTCGACCCCTGTTCTCTATTGACAAGGTGTTCGTTTTCCAGTTGTGTGTGACCCTAGCTGCCACAAGCCACCCTCTGCCAAGAATAGCATGCTACCCCTTCTTGAGTGGAATTACAACAAAATCCAGCAAAGAGTTGTCCCGATGGTGACTTGTTGTGCCATCAAAGTCCCGAGGGGTTTAATTCCCTATTGATCTGCTCCCAACAGGTTGAAAGTAGGAGGCCACAGTTTCATCCAGAAGAACATTTACCCCGATCCACCATCAACGATGGTATCTGTCAAGATGGTACCAAGGATGCCCATCTCAACAACGGTCGGGTGTTTGCTAGTATTCACCGCCAGCAACATGGGATCCATTGCGGACCCTCCAGGAACATCTATGCATTGGGTGGTGTTTGTGCCAGTGGGAGAGAGTGCCCAACAAGGCCGTCCGCAACTGAGGCATTGTGTGAAGCAAATCTTGAAGTATTACAAGTATCTCCATGTTTAACATTTGTCTCAATATGTTCTCTGCCTTTGGCCGACCAAAAGTACCTGTCGTCTTGTGTCTCCTTTCACGCTCACATCTCCTTCTCAATCTCCTCTCTTGCCTCCCGCACCCTCTGCTTCTCCGTGCGGGGGTCCGAGTACGTAGCTTGTTTTTCTTGGGTGCGAGTAATGGCCAGTACTCTTTCTCCCATGGCTTCCTCTATATTTAGCAAATTGGCGTCGGGTTTTGGACAATTGGCATTGTCATGGTCTCCTGGCCCGCACCATTTGCACAAGGGTTGTGCTGCTTCTTCCTTCACACAGTCTCAGGAGAAGTGCCCCCACTCGCTACTGGCTCTGCATTGGATCATCAGTTGGCCCTTCGAGTCGCACTAGATCCAGCTTATTGTATTGTTATTGTTATTATTATTATTATTGTTGGTCCTTCCTCTGCGCCAATTATTCCTGTACCCTCTCAACAATGCATTGTTGCTTGTTTGGGAATTGTCGGCATTGCCCAATGTCGTTGGTTGTTCCTAAGTGAGAAGCACTTGTTGACTTCTTGTCTTCATGTTGTAGGTACATTCCTTAGTGGGATGCCCCATCAACTGTCAGATGTCACAAAAATCTTTCTTAGGACACGAGCCTTTCGTGTGTCCATCGGACTTGCACTCCATACACCAAAGTTTTCCTTCGTCCATCTTGTTGGGACCTCCCTTGATGGTCTTAAATTCTCTCATAATCCTTTGCATGTCCTTCTAGAGGGCCTACACTTTCTTGTTGGACTCTTTGTTACTGCTACTCCCTTCGGAAGAGTCGTCATCATCGGACAAGCTGTTCTTGTCCTTCCTCTTCTTTTTAGAGGTTTTTGTCTAACTCTCCAAATCCATTTCCCTATTCTAGGCGTCATCATACAATGTGGGTGGAACTATCTTCATTTTCTTCCGAAGAGACTGTCTTAACCCCTCTATGAACCACCTTTTCTTTAACCCGTTGGTTGGTTGGCTTTCCATCTTTCCTAATAGTTCCTTGAGCCGCCGACCATAAGCTCGAACTATCTCCTTTTTCCCCTGCTTAGTGCTGGAGATTTCAGCCACGATTTCATTGTCATCCCTCAGCAACCGAAATTCAGTATGAAATTCCTTCTTCAGATTGTCCCACGTGTTGATTTTGGTCTTGTCCATGTCGGAGTACCAGTCGATGGCTACTCCTCGCAACATGGCAGGGAATTGAGTTACCCACTCATCGTGGTCTGTAACTTCGTTTGCCAACCAGATGGTCTCACATGTACGGCAATGGCGAAAGGGATCCTCCTTGACATCCCCATTGAACTTCGGTAGTTTTTGTTTCTACGACATGGTTGGTCTCCTCACCGCTGTTAGTTGTTGTCCCACTCCGGATGGATTAGAGCTTGCAGCATGTGTTTGGCCACCGTTCCCCTGTGTGCCTCCAACACTCCCGACAGCCCCAGTATCGTCTTCCCCCTTGGCCTCTTCCTCACTCCGTTGGGTCCCCCTAGCCTTTGTGCGCAGTGTGAGAGACAGATCCCTCAACCGATGTCGGGTCTCCTCAAGAAGATCTAACCATTGTTGAGTCTCCTCAATTAGATCCTCGCTACTCCTCCTACGATGTCCCTCCTTCCCGTAATGGTCACCTTCAACCTAGTTACCTTCCCCTCTGTCGGGTCGCTTTTCAACCAGTTGTCTAAGCCTCCATCTCCTTTCAACATGTTGCTCGAGAATCAAAGCTCTCTGGACGGCTTCACACTCCTCTATATATCCTTTCTTATTTTTATCCTTGTTTAACAAATTAGGCATTAATTCTTGTTCTTGTGCATGAATTGTAACCGAACATAATATATTCTAAAGAACACTTTGTATTAATTCATCACTCGTGTACAATGTGTTAATCCTAACCGGTTACTGAGAGGGGGGGTGAATCGGTAAATACAATTTCTACTTCAATTTATCCTTATATATATATATATATATATATATATATTGTTGCAGAATTAGAAGAATATAACACTCATAAACAGAAATTGAAATGCACAAGTCAACACAGCATATATACGTGGAAACCCTCAATTAGAAGGAGAAAACCACGGTAGGACAAAACCCACAACTTTACTACTATAGTAATAAAGGTACCTTGTTAGAGGCTTACAAAGCACTAGTAAGAGTGCTACTTGGTTAAGGGATTTGGTAGAAGACCTGTTAGGATCTTAACCCTGTTAGGAGTCGCCTTGTAAGAGGACTTTCAACACCAACAAAGATGTTACCCAGTAAAGGGATTTATATAAAGAACCTGTTAGGGTTCACCCTGATTAAGGGATTTGAATATGCTTCACAATCTAAAGCAATGATCTTAGGATGACACTTTCTGTCTAATCAGATCATACATGTTCCCCTTTGCTCTGCTTGGTTGTTGAACCCTTCTCTGTCTTTCACCTCTTGTGACTGTAGCTCCTCTCAGAAGATTCGCTCTCCTGCTCCAGATATTCAACAACACTTATTTCATGTCTTATGACCTATATTTATAAGAGATCAATCTTATAAAAATTACATCTCATAGATCTGCCAAACTGTAAACTCTCTCAAAAATCATGCATGCAAAACCCTAGAATAAAAAGCTTGCAAACTAATCCTGAGTTTACCTTGAAACACTTGTAGATAAAACAAAGCTAACTTCATTTCCACTGAAAAGCTAACTCCATTTTTTCTAAAAGTGCTCCTTATAATCCGGTTCGGATTATCATGCACTTAACCGGTAAAGAACTTGTACCCGGTTAGTCATCACTTCCTTGTGTGTTTCCCATGACCAGTTGGAATAACCTAGACCAGTATAAGTGCGACCGGCAAAGTACGCCACTTACTTGTTTAGTCTACTAGTTCATAATTAAGAGTACCGGTGTGATGTACCGGTGTTCCAGTGGGATTGATGTTTGCCAATGACTTTACCAATGACAACTCAGTTATCTCAACAATCTTCCCTTTTGGCATTGGTGGCAAAACATCACCTGTCTTGTAGACTTCCCTTGTAGACCTCCTTGTCTACTTGTAACACACACTGTCTCTTTTCATCTGATATTTTGATCTACCATCTGATACTGATCTTCCCTGTATCTAAGATCTTCTTTTCTTCCATCTTTGTATCTGATCTTCTTCCCCTTTTTGCCTCCATAGGTCAAAGAGTTGTTACTTTTTAAATGTTTTCATTTCATAATTGTAACTTATTGAAAATATCCTTCTATGTTTTCTTTGCAAAATCAAGGAATGGTTTCCATATACCTATTACATGATCTAAGTTCTTCTTTGTTGCTTGCAATGAGACAATTATGTTTTCCATGTCTTCTATTGTTTTGTAATCAGGTTCCTTGATCAGGCTATCTACATCGGTTGTTGTTGTCTGCATCAGATCAAAATTTGGGGCAAGTAACAATTGGAATCCAATAAGATCTTGAATTCGCTTTGTCCTCTCTTCAGATGCCTTTCTTAGGATGAGAGCAAGACTTGTCAATTCCCTATTGTACTCAGTTGCAGAAGAGTTCTTGGCATCAAACGTGGATGAAAGAACCTTTATCTCTTCTATTGTCTTGGATGTTCTCTCAGTTATATCTTGAACAAAGTCTTCAAAGTTTGAAGTCCTTGTAATTAATCTTCTTGCATCCTATATCTGTTGCATTAGCTCCCCGATTCTTGTAGATACAGTGATCTTCAGTTCTTCAACTTGTTTGTGAAGAATTTCAACTCGCTTCTTCTCATAGTGATCAATTGCTATTGTCTCCGGGTCAGTGACATCTTCCCCAATTGCTTGTGCAAGAATCTCCAAGTGATCTATAACAGGTTCATCCTCATTTATATCTGGATCTGGTACAAAGTTGTATAAGATGTTTCTTACACTAGAGAGAACCATATCTTGTTTCCTCTTAGTGAGCTCTTTTAGTTGTCTTGTTGACATCTTGCTCATGTCAACCACTGTTTCACTAACTTTACTTTTCTTTGCTTCAGCATCTGTTGCAAAAGTTAGTTTTCTCTTCAATGAAGATGTACTAGGAACATCTACCGGTTCCTCTTATTTATTCTCCTGTGTAGGTTGTTCTTCGGCATGCTTTTCTTGTCCTGTGTTAACAGATAACTCTTGTTGTTGAGGTATCTCCTCTTGTTGTACCTCTTGTTCTTGATGTACTTCCCCTCTTGGTTGTACTTCTTCCTCCAAATGGACTTCCTCTTCCGGTGGTTGCTTTGTTTCTTGTTCCTCAGTAACTTGTCGTTCATTCACAGCAATTTCCTCTTTATCTATTCCTTTTTCAATAGTCATCTTTTCTGATGACTCTCCCTGTACTAGATCTTTTGGTTGAACTTGTTCGCCCAAATTTACTTGTTCACTGGATCTAAATGGTTTAGAGGGAACTTCTTTCTCACCGGTTGAAGATTGTTCACAAGTTGTGAATTGTACTGGTGGTACCAATACTCTTTCAGGTTCATCTTGAGAGATTTCTTATGGACTTGTTGTCTTTAGAGTACTGAAGTCATATTTCTACCAAAATTCTAGTGTATCTTTATATACATCTTTTTCATATCCGTTAATAATCTTTGCAACCCTATTCTTTGTGTCCAAATTTAGTGACATTGCTTCCATCAGAAGTTTTGTTGTCTCTTCACTGGGACCTAGTCTTACTTGTGTCAATGTCTCTCTTACAATCTTATTGTTTGTTGCTAAACCGGTTCTTCATTCAGCCATTATCCTTTGATTCAATTCAGGAGGAAATTGAGCCCTATAGTCTCTAGGACTTATGTTGAAATCCAAAAGGGTTTCCAATAGGGCAGTCTCTTTTTTCTACTTATCCTCTTCTACTAAAACACTAAACCATTTAGCTGCGTTTGACACTTCACCAAAATCCATAACTTCATCAACTATATTATCTACAGTTAAAGTTCTAGCTTTACCTTTAACTAGGGAAGCAAGTAGGGTTGGTGGAGTTAGATCACCAGCTTTGTCTTCGGTGATATCAAGAATGACCAGTTCTGTTGAAATCTTTGCCTTGACCGGAGTCTCAGCTCCCAGTATGCCTTTTCCTTTCCCAGTGTCAATCACCGGTGGCTTTGTGGTCTTCTAGCATTCTGCCTCTACTTGTTGTTGTTGTTGAAGAAGATTTGTCCATGTAGACTCCTTCCTCATGCACTTTGTCCACTTCTCCAATCAACACCTGACTAATTCGCTTTCTTATCTTGAAACTCTGTTTATGCAGGTCAGCTTGATGGGTTGCCTCTTCAAGAGTAAGTTGATTTTGCACTTCAAGTAGAGCCCTAATTCTCAGCTCTTTTTCCTTATTGATCGAAGACTTCCATCTTCCTTCTAATATTCCCAGTAGATCATCTGGTATTACTTTGTGAAGTTCAGTGGGAGTATGATTGAACTTGTAGAGACAGTAAACTACTGCTTCTTCAAACTACTACTAAACTCTTCAAACTTGGTATCAGTGTTCTGGGTTCTTTTCTAGCTGTGCTCTTCAACAGAGTGGTTTGCACTGGGTTTCCTCACTCTTGGTCTCAACACATCATTTACCCGATCTATAAGACCGGTGTGGTCTCGGACCCCAGGAACTACAGAACCATCATGGTTCGGCACACTTTTGCCAAACTCTATGATACAGTACTAAACACTATTTTATCCAGAGAGCTCGACCATCGCCAGTGCCATACGAAGGGGTAGGCAAGCTTTCGGACTGATTTCCAGACCATGGATCACATTTTGACACTACGGACCATTATCAAGGAGGCTTGCTTCCGCTCGGCAAAGGTTTACTATTGCTTTGTGGATTTCCGCAAGGCTTTCGACTCAGTTCCTCGGGTGGCCCTTTTCCAAAGACTCAGAGACATTGGGATCTCCAAGATTCTCCTGACTGCTATTATGAGACTTTACAAGTGTGTGGTAGGCAGATTTAGGACTCCACAGGGTTTCTCCGAGCCGATCCAGAGTACCATCAGGGTGAAGCAGGGCTGCCCTCTCTCTCCTACGCTTTTTGGCATTTACATTGACGAGCTCGAGGCTTTCCTTCGGGATCTCTCGCTCGACGGCTGCTATCTACATTAGGTGTTGATCTCCATTCTTTTATTTGCTGACAATGTGGTCCTCCTAGCCTCCTCCCCCGAGGGTTTATAGAGACTCTTTGATGGTTTGGCTTCCTTCTGTGATCTTCGGCAGTTGGTTGTGAACCTGGGCAAGACCCAAGTGATGGTCTTCAATTGTTTGAAGACTTCTCATCTTCACTTCTATTTTCAACGCTCGGAGTCGAGATCTCTTCCTCCTACACTTACTTTCGGGTTAAGTTCTCTGGTCCTCATTTCAGCTTGAGACCTGCTATGCAACCTCGGGTCAACAAGGGGTTGGGCTCCTTGGCTCTGCTTGAGAGACAGTGCTTCATACATCAAGTCCAAGTTGGCTCTCCTTGACTCTTTAGTCAGGCCGACTGTGCTATACGGCTTTGTTTTGTGGGGGCCCTCTCTTCTTAAGTCGAATTGGACCTCTGTTGAGAGAGTTCAGATCCTCCTCCTTCGGCGCCTCATCAGATGTCATCGTTCTACTCCTCACAGCGTTATCCTTGCTGAGTTTGGTGCTCACCCTTTTAGACTTGCAGCCATTTTCGACCTAATCTGGCTCCTTCACCGTCTCCGAGGTTTTGCTGATTCTGCTGTCAGTTGACAGAGATACCCTTATCTTGCTTACTGCTCTTCTTTGGCCCTTGCTAGTGCTGATCCCTCGAGTAGAGCTCGTTATTGGTATGCCCAAGCCGCCGCCTTGCTAGGTTTCGTGGGGATCTCGATTGATCATCTACCCCCGTTTCAGCTCTCCTTGGATGCTCCCACCTGTTAGCTCTTTTTCATGTAGAATCGCCAATTTAGCTATTAAGCTTGACTCTCAGGTTCCCAATTCTGGATTCTTTCAGGGAAAAGGCTAATTGATAAGGACCAAGTCCTCCTTCTACTTCGGGCTCCACAGACCCAGGCGGGTGTACCTATCTTTAGACTCACTATTTCACAATGAAATCCTATAGTGGATTAGGGGTTCTCGCAATGACTCACTAATGTCTTTTGCTGCAACTGATGCAGAGCTTAGAAAGCCAATCCACGATATTAACAGAAGTAAAAACTCATTGCAGAAAAATGGCAAGTGTGACAAGGATAAACTCCTTTTCGAGCTTTGAACTTGGGCAGGTTAACCCATGTCAGATCTACTTCTTGAAAGGATCACAACATTAGTTTATATCCTTGATACAAACATTGTCTTCTCAGTCGTTCAAACATACACGAAAGTAAATAATCATTTAAGTTTTGTTGATGATGAGATCCCTGCAAATCGAGGATAGACCAGTGCCTTATCCTAGGGTATAGAGTCAAACAGTGAAACATACATTTGCAGAAATCTTCTAAGTGAAACACAAACAAATCCCAGATGAAATGC
Organism: Chamaecyparis obtusa; assembly: GCA_027943335.1. Taxonomy (NCBI): domain Eukaryota; kingdom Viridiplantae; phylum Streptophyta; class Pinopsida; order Cupressales; family Cupressaceae; genus Chamaecyparis; species Chamaecyparis obtusa. Next base: position 858,232 of record BSBK01003547.1, read on the forward strand.
CTTACAATTCATCCTCTCTTAAACACATTTGATCATCAAATTCTTGCCAAACTCCTAAGCTCTCAGAAATTAACCTAAAGACATTACCCTTTCCTTGAAAGGAACTAGAGATTAAAATCACAGATACCTTGTAAATGGTATATCAAAACTACCTTACAGATTCAATACACAAAAGCCACAGAATTCAAACAAGACAACTGAAATCATGCAAGGGAATTCTATTGTATTCCAGTAAAATTTAACTGCATCAATACATTTCAAAATCTGACAAAATATTCTAAGATTTCAACAATGGAGCCAAGCCTCCCTCTACAGTATATTTTCCACCTCTTCCCAAAAGAGTAAAACTTACTATATATAACATAGCCATCTTGGAATCCTCGAAAGGATGCAACAAGCTTGGGATGGCTAGAAAAGATCCTACACTAGAGACAAGATTACAAACTGACAAACAGATTGTAACAACACATTACAAAAATCTTTTCTCAACAATTCCGCAGGTGGCATCTTTGTCTAAAGATATTTCAGAGCAGTTGCTGAATTTGTTGCACGAATGATGACCGCCATTCCGGCTAACTTACATCATCCTTTGTTTGAAACTTGCTCTCCCTCAATTTCTGGATCAGGTGCCATCTGCAACTCTATTCTTCCTCTTCCTCGATAAGTTGGACAACTGGCCTCTTTTTCTTCTTTATTGTTAGCTTCTCCCAAGCCACTACTTCATCATCCGATGGCCAGTTGTAAGTCTGCAATTCTTGTAACAAGCTGACTTGCTTATCCCACATGGAGTCAATTATATTTTTGGCTTCTGCCACAAAGCATATGCAATCATTTTCAATTTTAAAAAGACTGTCAATGATGCTATTACACCTCTCAAAATCCAAAGTGTTGTCACTATTAAGGAAAGCATCTTGTGTAATCACCAACTGATCCATTGACAGTTTCCATTCCTCCAACTTGATCAGGTTTCCATTGTCATCACATACCGCAAGCAAATACTTGCTATAATGTTTATCAAACATAAACAACTTAACTCTCACCTGGTTGGACTTACCTTTAAAAAACTTTGAAACAGCATTGATTAAGCCAATCTTCTCAAAAACTTCTGTAACTACTCCAGGGATCTCAGGCTTATGCTCCTGTAGGCTATCAAGTTTATCAAACAACAAACTTCTTCCAGACCAAACACTATGAAGTGGCTCCAAAGCAGCCAATGATTCATTTATCTTTCCGTTGGTCTGGTGCAATTGGCTGACTGATTGATAAACTATATCCATTTTCTCTATTATCTTATCTCGCCTGTATTGCACAATCTTTGACATGGTGTCCAAAGATACCTCTATCCTTATCTTATCCAAATCTTCAGTAGGTCCCTCAGGTACTTCTTCATCAATTTGAATTGGGACCTCAATCTGCACAGGGGGAACAACAACTACCTTCGAAGCTTCTTCTAGCTTAACTTTTATCTCTACCAATTCATCTTCTAGCTGCTTGATCTTCATCAATTTTAAATCTCTGTCCTTGGCCACCAAGTTTGCACTTTCAAACAACTTCGAGTACCTTTCAGATAATTGAACTGTTTTTGCCTCATTCGGGTTAGCCCAATGAGTCACTGCCTTTGAAACTTCAAGGTTAGTTGTATTCTGCACAGTCCAAATAATCTGATTCCCTTCCATTTTATCCTCTATACTCAATAGGGATGGCTTTTGAGTCCTAGGGGCCATGGACCACATTGCAACGGCTTGAGACTCAGGGTCATAGCCACTTCCTCTTATCATATCACCAATGTGAACCTCATATGACAGGCTGCCTTGCGGTTGCTTTCTTATTTGATCTATGATGAAAGCAGAAGTCAGATCCCATCCTGGAGTCAATAGCATTCCACTTGACTTGACCAGTTGTCTAGCTTCATCTGCAGTTATGGGATCAAGGCTAGGATCATAAGAATTTAAGGCTCTCAATGTCTCTTCACTTGGCTCCATACCTTCAGGCAGAAGTTTCCTCACTTCTTGTTGCTTATTCCAAACAAGGAAACTCTTGAATTCATCAGTTTTAATAAACTGATCATCACTCAAAAATTCCTCCAGATAGACCTCTCTGATATCCCTTTCTGACCACAGGGACTGTTCCTTATCTGTTTCATCAGTAGCAACCTTCTTTCCTTCTCTTATTGCTTTTCTCAATTGGTGATGGTAAGCCCTATCACCTGGCACTAGAGCAGACGCTCTATCAATTGTTCTCTTTTGTTTTTCCTGCCTTGAAGGCTCTCCTACCTCAAGCCTCTGTTTCTTCAAGGGTGGCTCTGGAGTATCCCCTGTTTCTGGTTGGTCTTCAACAAGCCTAACACTTTGTACATCTTCCATTTGTGGCGGGCTGTCCCCTTCCTGTGACTCATCAGAAAACTCCTCTTGATGAGAAGACGAATAGTCTTTCCTTTTCTTTGGTTGACTCTGGTCAATCAACTTCTCCAACTGATTTGATAGAGTGTCATGCATCTCTATCATCTTGTCAATTCTTTCTAAATAGGGAAGGTCAGGGAAGAAACCCTCAAAAGGAAGCTGGGCTGCCATCACTTGTTTTGACAAGTCTATCAAATCAAAGTACCTGTTCCATCTCCTTTTGACCTCATCATCATCAATGATGTTTCTGACTACATCTTCCTTGTCCAAGCCTTCATGTTCTTTGTTCACACCAATGTTTGGGATGTAGAGCATCCTGGTAGTTTTGATAAAGCCATCAGGATCTACATGTCTACAAGCACCAGTAGCCATTTTGAACTGATTTAACCATGCAGTAATTTGAGGAAATGCCCTCTTTCCTACCGAGAAGTCACCTACCTTGAATTGCCTAGGTGTGAATGTACCCTTCCTGTAAGGGTCTAGAAGTTCTCTGTCTGTCCACATCAACTACCACACAAATTCCAAACAAGAAACCCTTGGAGGCACAAATTTTGGTAACAAATGAGGGGGTTGGGGGCAACCATAGACTCTCAAAATTGTAGCATTCTCCCCCAAGTAAAAATCACCCCAATTGTGATCTCCCTCCCATTTGTTCACAAACTGGACTGGTCGTAGGAGCCTGAGGACCCTTGGGGATATCCTTGTAGTGTTGACACCTAACATCCTTATGAGAGGATACACAATGAAATTCTGAAAGATACAAAAATTCCCCTCATTGGAAGTAGAATTCCACTTCCTCACCCATAATTGCACCGGATTATACTGGCCTTCAAAGTTGAACCTTGGCTTCAGCATGTTCGAATCAAAACTATTAATATTGAAGAACAAAATTAAGTGCATTAGCAAAGAATAATGCATGAACTTAATTGGGCTCTTACTATCCTTGACAGAAATCAAACCCTCATGCATTCTATCAATGATATACTGGATGTAATCATAGTCAGTATTAACCAAAGAATTATGGATGTCCAGGATAATCATCAAAAGATCAGCTGGTAAAAACTCTGCATCCCCATCAATTCCCAAAACCCTACACAACCCATAACAAGTTTGCTTCATGTAATGCTGAAGGGATTTAAATTGGTAAGGGTCATTCATGTGAGCAGGGAGGGGAGCTATATACTTATCCTGTTTTGGGATATGCTTCGTTATTTGGTCCTTCACTATCCCTATGTTCTTCTTGTACCTCTCCTTTTCTTTGCTCAGGTCGATTTCAGTAGAAGTGGATGTATAAACATTAAAAGCCTTCATGAACGAACCCCTATCAAGAGTAACCAAAGCTGACTGGTCCTCTTTCCTAATAGTCTTAGAAATAGGGTCGTAACGCCTAGCTAGAGCAACAATTAAATCCGCATCCAGGAATACATCAGGCACTACTAATTTCCCCAACCCCAAAGCCCAACCATTACATACAGGGATATGACTATCTCTATTTTTATAAAAGAAGTGGAAGATAGTATAACTTGTGGTATCCGGTGTGATAGGATCTCTGCAAAACCCTAGAACATCTTCGAAAACATCATCAGGAGCTCTTTTGTTTTGACTGGAACCAGGTAGCAATTTCAAAAACTCGTCTAAATAATTAGGCTTGCCCTTGTCTTCACCACTTTTAGCCTTTGCTTCACCGCTGGAAGATGTTGCGCTTCTCTCAGGTTGACTCATCTTTGCTACAGAATTATCTTCAATCTCTGTTGGATTCACTTGGCGCTCAAAAATCGCTTCAGAATGACACAATTCTCTTCGAATGATTTTGGACACAGGAAACAATGAGCTTAACTTATTTATCAACGCAGATCAAGTGTGTACAACTACCACAATCGTTGCAAATCTCCTTAATTGCTCCCGCATTCAATTTCGCATGTCACCAGTTTTCAAAATGGAGCTAGCCGATGTACAGATGTTGACAGATGGATTTTAAAAAACTTGAAAACAAGGCAAAGAGGCAAATGATTAAGATCCTGCACTTTAAACCTGTTTACGTCATGCAATCTTCCTTTGAAACTGATTGGATGGCTCATTAGTTTTACTTTCCAGCTTGATACTGTACTTTATCCACGCAGGCAACGGTCCCTTTTCTTTTCTTTTATTACCTTTTCCAACTGGGCCCATTTAGCGAATCCACGACTGAAGCTTCTCATGATCGCTGAATGCAATGTTAACCCTAGCATATGTTCAGAGAACTAGCGACCAAAGCCTTCGCGGGTTCTCGAAATGCAATCCTTAACTCATGATACTTTTCGCGAATTAGCGAACACAGTGACACCCTTCGAGCACTTGACTGCAGTTATTATTTGGCGAACCAGCGAACAAAGCCATCTCGCATTCTCTTAATGTCGCGGCTAACTGTTGAATCTTTTGGAGATTCAGCGAACAAAGGGTTCGCACATTCGCTTAATGGATCACTTAACCGCTAAATTACTTGGAGAACTGGCGAAGCCTTTACTCTCTGAATCGCTGAATCTTTACTTTACCATCATCTTTACTCTGAGATTCTGAATGAACCATTGATCTTGTTGATGATCTACGGCTGTCGCCAGTTCGCTGAAATATTTTATCCTTGGTCATTTGATTACGAGATTTAGCGAACAAAGGGTTTGCTGAATTGCCAGATCATATTAAACACTGAGTATTTCAATCCGCGATTAAGCGACTAACAACTCAAAACTTAGCCAATCCTTTTATTCGCGCATTCGCCAAATGATTATGCCCTTTACCTTTTCCTTTTAGATAACCCGCGACCACATGATTCGCTGAATCGCTAAATCATTTAGCTTCTTACTAATTTATTCCGAGAACAAGCGAACACTTGAAACAACCCGTTCCGCCAAATTCTTCATACCAAACTGTCGAGGCCGCCAAACTTAGAAGTCTTTACATAGTCGCTCATTCGCCAAATGAAACATGTAGGACCCAATAATATCTGAGATTAAACCACAACCGTCGATCCTGACAATGATCTACAGTATTCGCCAAGTCGCTAGGTTATTTTGCCCTTAACCGCTAGATTCAGAGAATGAGCGATAACTGTTGTCGCCAAGTCGTTGAGTGTAAGCAAAGAACCGCCAAGGAATACGCGAATTGGAGATAATGCATTCGCCGAATCGCCAGATGTTTTCTGATAACCGCCGGATATTTGGAGACTACGCGAACAAAGACAACACTTGGCATTTTTAACATATTCTCCAGTTCGCTGAATGGTTGAGGTGTTAACCGGGAGACTTAGAGACCACGCGACTAAAACGACGCTTAGCATAAGATTGACTTGTTCGCTGAATCGCCAAATACTATATGAGACATGCTATGACCTTTTCCGATTCAACGAACACAAAACATTTAACACGTGCACGATTTAATCAGCTTAAGTGACTTAAAAAGGTAACAATGAAATAGAAGAATAAGGGCTAATCATTAGGACTTTTGCATGAATTCGACATTTTTCAAGGACAAGACCTAGGGTAAGGATTTTTGAAGTGGGCTATGACAATTTTTTGAAGAACTTCCGACACCTGTACCTAGGAAAACTTCACAGACTAGAGGACTAAACCAACATTTGGACAAAAACCTCAGAAAATTAAGAATACTCCCAACACCACCCACCTCCTCCAGTCTCAGCAGGAGCTGAATGGCCACGTCAGACTCGACATCTGCAGGCAGTATATCATCACGAGCTAGTGCAACCCTCCTAGAGGGCTTCATCCTAGGATGGCCTTCTATGTCGAGCACTATTTGGAGATTCTGGATGGGATCATTGTGCGTCCTTCATACCTGGCCCACCGTTGGAGTCACGCTCTCCGTATTTCTTTGGGGTCTTTCAGAGTCGGCTTTCATCGGCTCCGCATCCAGACAAATCACCACATTGATAGGGCTGACCGGATCTGCCGCCTTTGCACCTTGTTGGAGACCAAGTCCGAGGCACATTTCATTTTCCGAAGTCCCATTTCCTACAAGATCAGAGGGAGATTTTACTGCTTGTTCAGAGAATGTAGTTCCCTTGCCTCCTTCAGATACACCGACTAGCAGTGCCTTGCTCTTTATCTTCAGGAGACCACACAGCTTCGGGATTCCACCCTCCAGCTTTTGTTCCTGTCCAACTAGAGATCTGATCATCTTATCACATCCTTTTTCACTTCGGCGTCTCCTGCCCATGACACGAAGCGCCCTCTCGGTCCTCCTTCTAGGCACACCAGGTTTGTGAGACCTTGTAGAGACCGTAAAGGTCACACTCGACAACAGCACTCCACCTCCAGAGTTACTCAGAGACGGTCCAGAGCTCCTAGTCTCAGATCGTATCCTTCGGTGCTTGATTACTTCTCGCCCAGAAAGAGCCTCTAGGCGCTCTTCCTGGCTCGTCTATTTTCTTCTTTCTTATTGTTGTTCTTTCCCCGAACACCATTTGGTGCTCCTATTGTTGGTTGTTTTGCTCTATATGTTTCCAGTCCCTTAGACCCTTTTGGTGGTCTCTTGTTGGACATTAATAATTTATCTTATCTTATCTATTTTTCTCTTATCTTCTTCATTGCTCACTTCATATCTCCTTCTAGTTGCTCCCAATCCACCTGACTCTTTTATTCCTTCAACCACTTCATCAATGGTTGGTTTTCTTGCTCTCGGTGCATCCTCTTTCACCGGTTTTCCAGTCTTTCTCTTTTGGAGAAGAGTAGTTGTTTCTTCAGGTTTTGTTTCTTCCGGTTCTTCCCCTTGTGCACTGGATGTCTTTTGTGTCCTTTTCCTTTGAACCTTGGGTTCTTCTACTACCGTTTTCTTCTTCCTAGGTGTAGGAGACCTTTTTACATACACCTTTTTCAATTCCTTTACTGATATCTTTTTCTTCAATTTTTCCTAAATTTCTTCATATGTGCCAAATCGGTATGCAGAGAGATCTAGGTCACTATCTTGCAATGCATCTGCATATGCCTTTGCTACCTTGGTAGCGATCTCATACCCAAGCTCCGATGCATACTCTGTTCTAGGCTCCACAACCTGGATTATACAGTGATCGATGCTAACCAGAAAACACACCTCATCCTTGCATTGTTCAACAATGGCCGAGGGAATTCTTTCCCTGGCATGCATTCTAAGCTGGAAGGCTTCAAAATAATCGGTCATAACTTTATTGAACCGATTTCCTAGGTTATTTTCCATTTCTCCTATTTGTATCATAACCGGTTTATCTACTTTCCAGGTAACCTTTCCTATGCCTGAAAATAAATTCTGATAGTAGAAGAACAAACATACTAGAAAAGTTCCATTTTTGAGAAACTTTTTCTTCACCAGACCGAGCTTCTTCAAGTTTTTGAAGAGTTGCCCTCTCAACATAGCACAGATATCGTATTGTGCATTATCATGCATGACCCTGTGCGCGGCATGTATAGCTCCTCCCGGTACACTGTTAAGGTTGTTCAACTAATAGATTTTGTAGCTGATGACCGCCGATGCAAACCTAACTCCCTTGTCTTCAATGTCGTTAACAGTCATCAACCGACTGTCAGACTTTGATATCGTATTGTGCATTATCATGCATGATCCTGTGCGCGCGTGTATAGCTCCTCCCGATACACTGTTAAGGTTGCTCGACTGATACATTTTGTAGCCGATGACCGCTGATGCAAACCGAACTCCCTCATCTTCAATGTCGTTAACAGTCATTAACCGACTATCAAACTTTGACTTTGTTAACCTTGCGACTTCTACATTGGCTATCATTCTTAAGGTAAGAGCTTCCCCTTTATCATTATATCCAGTAACCCTTCGCAAATCTTCTTTGGTTATCGTTGTGACTGCGTCTTTCACAAGCCACATTCTTGGTTCGTGAACCCTACTTAGAACCAGTCTTATCCAATCCGGTTGAAACGCAGTTGGATACCTTACTCCATTTATCAAACCTGAAATCTCAAGCTTCGCATACTTGGCTTGAAGCTTTCCGTCCTCGCAGAGTGAAAGATAATCGCTTTGGATGAACGTTTCACCCAATTCTTCCTGCTTGGAGTGGATGAACGTCGTTATGTCTTCAGTCAACAAAACTCCTTCAGGCACCGACGATAGAGCACCCGCCATATCGTTCTCTCGGTTCTGTGATGTCATTATGTCGTAAACTGGTCTATCAAACTGGTTTCCTCCAATTAGGTTAACCACAGAAGATGATGATGCCATCGTATCTGACCGGTTTACACAGAGAGTTCTTGATAGGATTTACAGAGTTCACTTAGCAAAGAACGTAAATAAAAGCAAGACAACATTACTCAAGCTTAAAAAATCAAAAATCACAGTTCGTAATGTAAAGTGAAATGAGTAATCATCCTTCCCTTAAATAGACTTAGGTCATAACAGTAATTATCAAACGGTAACAATTGTTAATGGCTACAACATTAATTACCCTTACCTAATATTTCTTACGACAACCGGTTCTCATACGTTTACCTGTTTGGTATACCTGATAGACCGGTGACTTCTTCTCGGTTGTACTTCTTGACTGTGTGAGATCACAACTCACCAGTTCCACCGGGAACAGTAGGTAGACTACCTATTCCCTTTAAGCCCTTAGGCTCAGTTTGCTGAAGAGATATCACCATCAGCAGATGATGACCTTACCTTCATTTTCTCCTCAGCGGAGCTCTTTGATTCCTTTTTTAACCAAATCTTCTTGATCTTCCTTTCAGTCTCTTTTACCTTGTTATCCTTTTGGTCAAGAGTCAAGTTTTTCTTGACCGGTTTAGCAAGTCCTCTTTTCTTGTTCCATAGCCGGTTTCTGCATTCCTTGGCCAAATGTCCAATCTTGTTACAATTGTAACAAGTCATTCTGGTTGCCCTCCATGGATTGACCCTTCTTTCCCTACTCTTGGGTGAGTGACATTGAGAGTTGCTATGGCCTGATGGTCCACAGCTAGCACAGTTGGTTGTTCTCCGGTTTATATTCCTATTATGGAATACCGGTCTTGGTGGGGATTTGAATGCCATGGTTTTGGATCTGCATTCTTCAGCCTTGTTTCCAAACTTATTGCATGTATAGCACTAATCTTTGAAACTTCCCCTGCTCCCGTTGGACACGCTGTTAGAGCAAGAATTACATTCAAAGGTCTTGTGACCATACGTGTAACAGTTGCCGCAGTAACTGTTAGAAGTGACTGGTTTCACTGATGCGTTTCTGCAGTCATTTGTTTTATGACCTGGTTTACCACAATACTTGCAAGAGGTTTTGAAAGTCTTTTTACCTTTGTCTTCTATTGGTTTCTTCTTTTCCTTCTTCCCTTACTTTTCTCCAAAGGACTCACTGGTTTCTTTGTTGCTATAACCGATGTACCCAAGTCCTGTGGGATCCTTGTGCTTTCTTTGAGCCCTTAATTGCTCATCAAGCTTTTTTGAGTTTTCATTGTACCTTCTAAGTGTCTCATTTCTCTCTTCAAGAGTTTTCATCTGTTCCTTTAGTTGATACAATTCAATAGCCAGCCTTTTGCATGCATCATCTTTATCATGCAAGTTCTTATGCATAATTACATTCTCTTGAGTTATGATTTGCATGTCTTCTTGAAGTTGTAATACAAGAACATCACTTTCTCTCACCGCATCTTCTGCCAGATTTTTTGCTCTTTCAGAAGTCACTAGTGATTTTACGGCACTGTTCCTTTCATCTTCAGCTTTTATTTTGTCTTCAATGATTGCAGTCATTCTCAGAGCATTACTTTCCCGCTCCCCTTTAAGATTTGAGATCTGATCAGTTAGACTCTGATTTTTCTCCATAAGATCAGAGACTGCATCTTCTGCTTCATCAGATCCACTTTGCCCAGAGAGTTCCTCAATTGTTTCATTGCTTTCACTCAATTGTAGAGCCAGCTCTTTTCTCTTTGCAAGAGACCTCCTCAGTCTATTCTCAAGAGAGGCAATTATGTCATTGGCTTCCTCAAGCTGCTTTTGATACCTGTAACCCTCCATGATCTTTACTCAAGCGGTTAAGCTTTATATCTGGAGAACCAAAGGCTCTAATACCAATTGTTAATCCTAACCAATTGCTGAGAGGGGGGGCTGAATCAATAAATATCATGATTCAATCTACAGTGAGCCCTTATTTCCTTAGGGGTATTGATTGTTCAGGGCATTGCAAGGATGCTCATTTTCAGTTCTAGATCTTCAAAGATGCTATAGAGGAGGTTAAGCCACAAAATGTGGTACAAGTAATGACAAATGTTGTCCATGTGTGTAAAGTTGCGGGGAAGTTAATTGAGGCAGCCTATAAACATATTCGGTGGACTCCTTGTTGTGTGCATGTCATGAATAATGCACTCAAGGGCATAGGTAAAATCAGTTGGATCAAAATAATTGTCAATGATGCTAGAGATGTGCAAATGTTTATCTACAACCACCACACTTCACATGCACTCTTTGGGTCCTTTTCCAAGAAGGAATTCTTGAAACCTATAGAGACTTGGAATGCATCATACTTTATTCTCTTGGAGAGGATGTTTGAGTTGCAAGAGGCATTGCAACTAATGGTTATGACAGCAAAATGGAATTGTGGCCTAATTCAACGACACAGTAGGGGTTGACAATGAAGGAGGTGGTGAAGAATGATGTCTTTTGGGCTGATGCCAAATATATTCTCTCCATCATAACTCCAGTCTTCAAAGTTATTAGATATGGGGATTCTAATGCACCTTCCCTTGGAGAGGTGTATGAGTGCATTGATTCTATGCTTGATCAAATGAAGGTTGTCGTATGAGAGAAGGACCCCACATTGTAATTCTACATCAAGCATATTCAATTGATCATTTAGAGTGGATGAGAGAAGCTCAATATTCATGGCTCCCTATGCATTGAACCCGAAGTGGTACATACAAAGGTACGCAGAATTACACGTATAAAGGATGTTAAGTTGAAGGATGGGTTTGTGAAGGCCATTGAGAAAATGTATGATCCTATAGAGGACAAATTGACTCGTAATGAGCGGACAAAATTTGCCACTCTTTGGGGATATTCAAAGGCAATCAAGCTAAATCTAGAGACTGTCTTAGGGAGACCCCAAGTTGTGGTTGACCATGTATGGACCTAGATCTTTGACTACCATAGCCATTTGTTTTCTATCCCAAGTTTCTAGTTCTCCTGCTACTAAGAGGAATTGGTCTAAATATAGCTTCATCTACTCCATTAAGAGGAACAGGCTTACTTATAGGAGGGCAAAGAAGCATGTGGTCGTACATAGTACATTGTGTCTCATTGACCACAAGACACATACGTACAAGGAGAGTCCAACAATCAGATTAAATGTCGAGCCAAAAGAGCCAACACAGATTGATAATGATGCTACATAGACAAGGCTGGTTGGTATTGGTGTACATGAGCTTGAGCACGTGGGGTCCAGCAGTTCCAATGATGAGGAGATTGGTGAGGAGCTTGGGGATGATTAGAGGCATCAAGCCATTAGCCATTAACTCATGAGCAATGAGTCATTAGTATTACTATTTAGTAATTACTATTTTGTTTTTGAACTTTGAAAATTGTCGATTATAATCATGAATCATCATTATGAAATTTTGAAAATTCTCGTTTCAATGTCAATAATTTGATTTCACTATTAAAAACTACTACTAGTTAAATGTTAATAACTTTAATGTTAATAATAAAAACTTATAACTTAATGTTCAAAGTTCAATGCAATCATTGCAATGAGTTTACTTATACATTTATATATCTTTTTACAACATTTGGGGGCCCAACCTCATCTATGGCATCATTCAAAATCTAAAACTGGAAGTGTTCATCCTTGTACTTTCCTAAACAATCAATAGCTCTAAGAAAAGAAGGCTACCTACACATATGACTATGATATTGATGGATGGTGGACATCTAATATCAATCCACCCATCCATGACAATAGAGCAACCCGTCCTCAACCAAATTTGCCTCATGTCCTCCATCACCAAACTTACTTTAAAATACTCCCTATCAAGGTGGCTAGTGCAAAGTTTATGTTCTCCGTGGGGGGGATATGGTGGAGCAACAACATTTGTTTGAGGTAGGGAGAAAATAGCTACATGAAACAATATGGCATGGGCAAAAAACAATTCTGCAACCAAAGAATCTACCACTTACTTGTGATTGCATATTGAACACACCTCACAGCCCTTCTCTTTCCCTTGGTAGAACCCTCTCTCCTTTGAGTCTCAACATCCACAAATGGGGTAGGCAATCATGTGCTAAATTGTTTAGTCTACACAAGCATTTCCTTATTTTGTGTGTTACCCTCCATGAACAACCTAGGCACCTCAACATTCTCAACCAGAGTTATTTTTTCACATCCTTTCACCCCCCATCCACCTATGCATAAAAGGTGACTATAAACCCTTGTGTATAATCCTCGTTGCAATTATGACAACCAAACCATAATATCTCGGATGGAATATTTTATATTATTTGATTTACATATAATAATCAACACAAAATCACTAACTATATAACAGCAAAATGGATCAGATTGGTAGATTAGCTAAAGTCCAAAAATGAAGAATACTCATGCAACAAATTTAATACTTTGATTGATAGGCAAACTGGTCTATGGACCAGTAAAATAGGGTCGTTATGAAGCATACAATATGGACTTATAGTCATCCCAGCAGTCTTGAAACCTCAATAATAATAGATTTTATAGTCCTTGTTACCTAGATCAATAATGAAGTCACCATGATGCTTGATGTGCTGGTTGTGATGGTGATTTTAAGGTGCCATTCACCATAATCTAGACTCAAATTGTCATTAGGGCTGTGGTACTAGAGCTGCATATACCATATGATCCACCATAAATCTGAATTATACCCAACTTGCAGCACTGCCCTAGAAATGATGATGCAAATTATACATGTGGAACTTAGTGACTAGTTGTATGAAACATTTTTTACTACTGCATCTATGATGTGATGTATCAACAGCAACCAGCGATCATAAGGAAACCATTACCATGCTCCAATGGTTTTAATTTATAAGGCGGATGGTACCCAACTGTTAGTGCACTCCTTATTTCTGCAGATCCCAGCCACGAACTTGATATATTTCTGCCCAAACAAAATACAGAATTACTCCAATAATCAAAACTGTGCTCCTTCAGAACAAGTGTAATGTTAATATCAACCTGAAATTTCAACAGTTCAGCCCAATGTTGACTCCTATATCAATTCACTCCAAAAAATATTGTTGGTTTTCGTCCTCCAATTTCAAACCTAGGGGGGGGTTTGTCCTTAGGTTAATTGTTTGGCCTCTCTTAAATAGAGTTTTCCTCGAAAAGGCATAACTCTTCAAATTTCCTTCATAGCACAAGGTCACTGTCCATAGGGTCATCATAGTCAGAATAATTGTTAGCATCTTTCATGCAACTTTGAGTAAAATAGTTGCCATTTATTATGCTAATATATACGACTGCAAGATTATATTGGCGAACAACCAAAGAATGCAAAATAGGAATCAAAACCCAATCTTGTCAATTACATTGGCAAACAACCAATAGGTCAAACTACAAACCCTCGGGAAAGCTTGGCACAATGGTCGATTGTTCTCTCTTTTGTGTTTAGATTGATTTGGATGTGACTGAAAATTGAAAATGCAAGAACTAGGCTAAAAGGTGCAAAATTGAGAATAATCAACATAAACTAACAAATGCAGATCTGAGAATCAACTATGATGTATAGAACTAGAAAGGGGATGCAGAGAGGAATTTGTGTCTAAAATCTGAGCTCAAAATGGGTGGATACTGTCAATAGGCACCATAGTCCTCCAAGTGTCCCAAGTTCATAATAAAAGTCAAATTGGTCTCAAAAGCCTCCAAACTGTCATTGGATCAACTTTCAGGACAAATTACTAGGACTATGGTGCTAGGCGCTAGTGTCCTATGAGACTATGGCGCTAAGTGCCCTAGTCCCTCTAATGAATCATGCCAAATTACTTTCGTCTTTGTCTTCAATAAGGCTCTTGCACTCCCAAACTAGATCAGAAACCTATTTCAAGACTTGTCTTTGCACACACGAAGAAAAAAATGCTATTGTGTTGTAGAGGGACTTGCCTTAGTCAAGCCCCAAGTTTGGATTCAACCCTACAACAATGATGACATGAAAAGTAAATCTCAAATCTGAAGTAAATGCCTTAATTGAAATGATTAAACCCTTGATTGATGATGCAATGCTCTTAGAATAACTCCTCCAAATGTTGATGCAATATCATGATGAATCATCACAAAATCCACCATAAACTCATAATTGAAGATGCCTTGCTGTAGCTTGATGCTCCTTGAATCAAATCTGCTCTTGAGAAGAATCCTTACTCTTGGAATGAACTTGTGAATGAGAGATGTGTATGTTATGAAATGAACTAGAAGAGGTGCCTTATATAGGGTCCACAAGGTATCTTTTGCATTTAGACCAACCAAAACAGTCATACTCCCAGATCAAAGCTAGATTTGGAAATCCCAAGGCCTACATAGTATCCAACTTTAATTTTGGCTCAAAAAAATGTGGTCAAACAATGTTCGTAATTGACATAGTCTGCGGTTACCGAAATAGTCTGCCCCTTTTTGGCTCAAATTTAATATGGGTGTTGAGGAGATCAAAGTGGGGCTTTAATTGCATTTAACTTTATAAATGAGACAGGACCCATATAAGCTTAAAATGATATAGAATAAAAGGCACACTAAAATAAGGGCCCAAACGAGAGTGTGTTGAGAATTAAAATAGAATATGACTCATATTCTTGAATTAAATAATAATTTAAATCTAAAAATGGTCTCAATAATGCTTACTGGAATGGAAAACTAAAATGAGTGCTAGAGAGTGTGAAATTGGACTCATTAATTAAAGGAGTACAATTTTCGACACTACACATATCTAATGAACTTTCTAGAGAACCTCAATGAATCTTACAAAGTAATCTCTACATGATCCCTTCGGTGAACCCTTAGGGAATGATTTTGTTGAATCCTCTAAAGAACCCTTTATTGGAGGCTGACTAATCTCAATTTGTATAATGAAATATAGTTGCATAAATATCCATTAGAAGTCTTCATTCCATTGCTTTGTTAATGGAAAAACACAATATCTAATTACAACGGATATAAAGATATTAGGATAAGGTCTACCCAACAGACCAGCGCGGAGCTTCGTGTTTAAGAGATTCAAGAACATTGGTCGTTACAACAGCTATAGAATCTCATTTATAGATGATGATGCATTTTAAGAAGCAGAACCACAGATAATGCATATTAGTGAAACCATTAGTTGTACTGGTAGTAGTGTCACTGACGATGCACTCTTACTCAACTTCATAAGACATTTGCAAGAAGAGAAAAAGTTGCACCCTACTTGCAACTTCATGGACCTTGAAGGTAATCTTCAATATAATGGTGCTACAATTGTAAAATTCTTCTATTCTTTACAATTTCATTGTAGACCTTCAAAATTCAAGATGTGCATTCCAATGCGATGCGTATTCTGCAAAAATATGAAGTGGGGATTTAAAAAGAGTACCGTTGTTGGGAGTAGAGAGTAGAAATGCTGCAAGGACAGTGGTCTCCCGGCCTTGGGGTTTTCCCTTCTTTGGTAGAGAATAATACTTGGCATAGACCATCTCAGCCACTCTCTCCCCCCAGCTTTTCTCTTCTCCTTCCTCCATTTTGCCACTAATTCTGTGTTACAGAGGATGCCTGCAAGCTGCCAGAGAATCGAGCAACAATTCCTCGAATCAATTTTCTCATTAGTAATTGTTTAGAACAACAAAACATCTTGGAAAATCCCACTGAGCGTGGGTAATGCTGAGCATTCCCAGAGCATAAACAACGTGCATTTGTTCGTCTGCTGAGTAGAATAAAATAAATTCAAGAGAAAAGATTTACGATCTATAGCGACTATTTCTTGGGGGATTTTGATTTCCCTAATAAGATCGTGATATCAATCTAATTGTCATGGCTGAATTTGCATAGCCAACATCTTTAGATTGTATATTTTTGTTGTGTAAATTTGGATTCCCTTTATTTAGACACATTCTATATATTTATTTTCCATCTTATAAAATTATAGATATTTCAATATATTCTAATGCATTATATATTTATTATTCACATCTATAAATTTGTTAGAATTTGCTAAAAATAATAAAAGGCTTAGATTTAGAGCAAGAATAGTCACATATATCATCTTTGACAAATAATATTGACAAGTCATCTTAAATTTGAAAAATGAAATGGAGACAGTTTCAAAATTAAAATATCGTGTAAATAATTATAGGATAAGAATGGCTTAAAGGAAAAATAAATTAAACAAAATGATTTAAGTACATTTAATTAAGAGAAAAGACAAATAAAATCTATTAGAGCTTGTGAAAAAATTAGGGTTTAAGTTAATTTTAGGCTAGAAAGTAAACATAAAAGTTCAAGGTGTTTCGATTGTAAGATCAATGGTTGGGTGGCAAAACCCCCTGATGATACTCTTTCGCTATATGATGGTTGAAAGCTATGGAATCACGGTTAGATTAAACCAACAAATTAAGGTTTTATGTATTTTGCTTTGGAATTTAGTTATGTTATTAGTTTTCTTAGTATTATTTTCTTAGTTTCCTTTCATATGACAGTTAATGTTTAACTCTTTAATGAATTTCTTATTGATGTTTAAGTAACAAAATAAATTGGTTGAAGTTAGATTTATGTGAAGTTAATTGGTAACTACTTTTAGTTGTTTGTGATATTTCTTATTCATGCTCATAGGAAATGGAATGCAATTATTTCAATTATGATGTTAAAGCATATTTCCTTTCCTCGCAAGAGAAAAAAAAAATATTTATTTAGGATAGTATAGTTGGTATGCTGCACATGGTATCAGAGCATCCAGATTCAACTCTGGACTTGGAAGCTCACCTCCTCACACTTGGTAAACTAAAACCATTGTCTTGATATGCAGGGTGTGGATCTGGCGTAAACCTCAAAAGAAACACCTCAAAAGAAAGTTTGAGATCCCACTATTGTGCGACTTTGGATGGTTCATGCTAGATATGGTCTTTTAGGTGTAGCACCTTTGGAAGACAATGAAAGTTTATCCCACTATATTCACCGATTCTATAAGGAGAGGCATAGATTATTGTCTTCAGACAAAGAAAACTCTGAAACTCCTATAGAAGCCCCTGAGATTTCCAAAACTCAAGAAACTCTTATCGAGCGTGTTGCAATCAATATGCATTTTGGTTGGTGTGTGCCTACTCCTAGATATTGACTCATTCCATCTGATTTCGATGGGCAGGAAGAGCCCATCACAAATTATAGTGACTTGTGAAGTGAGCACTCTAAAACAATTTTGTAATTTATAAAATAAAGATAATGTAATATTTTTGCTATAAAATCAATAATAAAGAAAAAAATTGAATCTTTTATTCTTTTGAGCACCATTTTTTATTGTGGAATAAAATGGATAAATGTATAAATAGGTTAGAAATTAATAAAGTTCCTCTTCATTAAATAATTAGGTAATTAAATTGGAGAAATATATAATTCTTTTAAGAACCATGAGGGATCAGATAACACTGATAATCCCTCAACGAAGCTTGATTAACTCCTTAAAATGATGGCTGATAACCAAGATTAAATCCTCAACCTAGAGAGGAAGATGGATGACCCATCTAAAACCACTGAAAATGAACAAAAGTCACAATCTAGACTTGAGACCTATAAATCTGAACATACCCATCAAAGTGATCATTAAGGAGAACCTTTAGGAGATTTGGATGATCATGAAGAACATCTCCTATTAGACAAGGAGCTTTCTTTGGATATTAGAAAAAGTAAAACCACCAAAGCTCTTTGAATTCATGTTTGGAGATGTCGTAGAGGAATGGCTAACAGACATGGAAAAATATTTAAAAATCTGTAACTATTCTGAGAAATACAAGGCTGCTTGGGGAGCTTTTCAATTGGCCAAATAAGTGGCTACATGGTGGGAAAAAAAGGATGGAGCTTAATTTGAAGATAACCAAGGTAACCTAGGAGCAGTTTGTAAAAAAATTCAAACAAAGGTGGTCACACCAACTCTTTTACGATCAAAAGTTGAGACAATTCCAAGATTTAAGACAAGGAAGCATGTCATTCCACAAGTGTTGGAAAAATTTTACAAGGCTCCTCAAGTATTTTCCTTAGTATCAAGAAGATGAGAACTTTTGTATGTACACATTCATCATGGGAATTAACCATTGTATTGGAGAACATGTTCATGTCTTAGTACCTTGCACCACTAATGAAGCTTATGAAAGAATAGTCTGATAAGAGTTGAATATTAAAGATGGTGATGTAGTCAGGGATAAGGGAAAAGAGAAATTTGGTTCGAAGCAAAACTCTCATGCTTTCAAGAAGAAGGATTTCAAGGGAAACAATTCCTATTCTAAGAAATACAAGAGAGGATGTAACAATTATAAAAAGGGGGTTAATGGAACCAACAAAATACGAAAAATAAAGGACCAGCAAGTGGATTTTTTTCTTGTGATGGAGATCATTATACCAACCAGTGTCCTACCAAGATGCCTAAAGTTCAATCTCAGAGAAATCATATTCCATACTAGTAGAAAACCTTTCAACAAAGGATTCACGTCGTTATAGACAACAAGCAGACTAATTTCTAGATTACTCCAATTAAAACCACAATTATCCTTTACAACAATTCCATTTCTATTTTAATTGATACTTGAGCTATATAATATTTTATATCTCCTAGAACGATGGGAAAATTTACTAAGCAATTTGGAATCTTACATAATTCTTGGTCAGTTGAGTATGCTGACCAGTCGATGGCTAAGGTAGAGTAGTGTTTGTTTGAAGTTGGGGTTGAGCTTTTTGAGTTCACTACTAAGGATAAATTATAGATAACGCCTCTAGGATCCTATGATGTAATCTTAGGAATGAATTGGTTATGGAGACATAGAGTGAAGGTAGATTGTTTTTCCAAAAGGTGGAAAGTTTAGATGATGAAGGGAATAAAGTCTCCATTCGAGGAGTGCTATGAGGAATCCAATTTCAACGGATCTCAGTGATCTGTAATTTAAAAGAAGAAAAAGAAAGGGGTATCAAATATTTGTAGTTAAGATGGAAGATGTAACAAATATTGAGGAGGTGATATATCATGCTGATAAAATGATTTGTGAAATGTCGACTTGATCTACAGAGAGGGAGGTGGAAGATTTCAATATGGCTAAGTTATTTATAAAAAAGTACGCTTACCTAAAATAATTCTAGGATGTGTTTCCAGAGGAGTTACCAAGTCTTCCTTCAAAGAGGGTATTTGATTTCTCTATTATTTTTTACCCAAAACAAAACTATTCTCCAAGGCACCATATAGAATGTACATCATTGAGCTAATGGAACTTAAGTTGCAACTTCAAGAATTACTTGCCAAGGGATTAATCAAACCTAGTGTGTCTCCTTGGTGAGCTCTAGTGAATTTTTTAAGAGGTTTAGTGCTCTTAATTGGATTTGTTGACTAGGAAAGGACATTCCCTTACTCGGTGATTGGACAACATATATGGCAGCCAAAAATCCCTCTAAAAGCATCATTTAATTGTCAACTCAGGGTCGTATAACTTGAAATGGATCAGCGCAATATATGCACTAGTCTTCTATAACAAACATGTATCCTATTTCTAAGAACATGATGCTAGAAATGAACATGCAATAAACAAATTTAACTCAAACTGAAGCAACACTTAAGCTATAGGAAATAAGAACTACTTAGTGGTTGCACAAATAATCAATAGTTTTGTATATCTATCGGCTGCAGGAACAATCACTGAACTTCTACATAAAATAAAAGTACAACTATACTATTTGCTGAAAAGGAAAGAATAGACACTTTCCTGAGTGGGCCCCCTCAATCAACTTCCTTAGAGAAAACACAAGCTAAACTTCAAACTTTGGAATCATATTATTGAATCAGCATTGAAAAGTACATTGCTAGTAAAATGATTAACTCTGATAATTAGTATTACTCCTTACTTATTTTCTATTCTATATTCTTTCTCTATTTATTTCCATCTATATCCTCACTTCAGCTAAAGGCCAAAGCTGATTATTTACAAATGAACTCAACTAACTTCTAATTGACTTATCCACTTAAGGTGGAAAGCTCTTATTACAAACAGATTTCTCACAACTGATAGAGAGTGGGTAGAGGAAAGCCAAGTCAAATTAACCGAGAAACATTAATGACCATCAAGCTAGATTTTTGGATCATAAAGATACTTTCCACTAGATTCATGTAATACCTTCTTTCATGGTGAATGTATCTTTTAACTGCTCCTTCCATGTCTTTGTGCTTTTGTGACTGAATCGGTCTTCATCAGAATCATTGGGCAGCAACCTAATGGAGCATGAATTTGCTCCTAGATCTTTGGGTTTTGCATAAACAACATATATTCCTATGGAAAGGGGTTAGCTTGATACATAAAATTTATCAGATTCTCATTATCCATATTCAATGCATCCATAGTTCATTAAATACAAGAAAACAACATTCCTCATATGGCTGCAGGAAAACAAACAATAATGGTTGCAGGAAGATAAAGTCTCAAAGACATAGTTTATAACATGCCAAAATTAGGGTTCATCATTCCCCTCAACCTAAGAATAGCTAGACCCATCAACCATGGTTGGATGCTCTTTCTTGGCTTTCTTTCACAAATCAGTTGGGAACCATTGGCCACATTCTCCTTCTGCAAAGCTTCAGTAGAAGGCTTGCATTTCCTCCAACCTCTGCCACTTACCAATCTCTAATTCATTGTTGTAGATGTTGTTCATCCCTCACATTGCTAATAGTGGCCATATTAGAATTGGTGGTTGCATTACTAGAGGAAACCAATTTTGTTCCATTGCTCTTGCTTTCTCCATAAATAAAGTGGCTTGCCTAGAAGCTGCATATAAATTATTAGGAGCATGAGGTTCAGACTTCTGCATCTACAGTGTGAGCTCTAACCATCTTGTTTGGCAATGCTAAGTGGCAGTGTAAAGATCCCAATTCAAAATCTTAGAATATTGAGAAAAAGCAGCTTCTCTAAGAGACTCTATTAAGGGCTTGGACCACTCATGAGCCCACCATTTCTTCCAGTCAAAGTAAATTCTCCTACCCTTGGAGGACTCTCCCCAAATTTCAAGAGGAATAGTAGATTCTTCATACTTAAAACTATCAAATTGTTCTCCCCTACTGATCTCATTTTTAATCCAGGAAGCTAATGTAGAAATGTGGACATCCTTGATGTACAAGAGAGGATTCTAATTTACATCATTAGAGAACGCCATATTGTGAAGATAAAATTCACAGGGGAGGTGCCTCAAATGCTGAGGAGACTCCCTATATGCTTCATAAAATTCATGGGGTGTTTTCAAAGAAGGGTTCTTCCCTTGCCAAATTCTAATTAATTGAAGATTCAAATACAATTCCTTCAATTAAAGTGCATAAACTGGAAAAGGACTCCTGCACTGGACAATTCTAGGAACTAGTTACACTATTTAATTTAGAGTTACCTTGAGGTTTTAAATCTCTATATGTTTGTTGTTGATAATATCTTTTAACCTCTCAATATCTAGCTCATAAGTGGCACGTTGATCCTACATTTCTTTATAACAAACCATCCATGCAACAAAGTTTGTGAGATGTTCAGGTGGTCGATGTGGAGATGGCATAGTCAGTGGCATTACCTTATAAATAGGTGGTACTTCCCTTAAAATTTCTACTTCCTCAATATTATTAGATACATCTCTTACTTCATGTCCCTCCTCTTCAATCCATACAGCTTCTACCTGCAACTACTCCATAGAAGCCACTAACTCCCCCAACCAAATTTCTTCATCCAGCTATGCTACAAGAGAAGAGTCTATAGTATCTTCATGTGCATATGTAAGACTGGCAAGATGTAGTGGTGAAGTGGGAATACTGGATACATGAGGTGACCGTGGAGAATGAGATGGACTAGGTGGAGAGGAATCAACATTAAAAGTAGGAGTAGTCGATCGTCCCTATAATCTACTACTTTTTCATGTCAGAGTAGGAATAGGTGTTGCCTTCTTTTGGTCTTTGGCTATAGGAGAAGAACTTTCACCTGGATGACTCCTCTTAAGATGTTTATGAATAAATTTTGGGGTGTCCGACTAGTAAATTTGAGCTGGAGACTTCCCCTTGACTTTTCTGGAAGAAACCCTAGGGTTTGGTTGAGAAATGTTGGACATTCTTTTAGACAAGGGAAAATTATCCTTAGAATCATATGAGGCAGAAGATTCAGGGGTAGAAGTATCAAGAGGTGCAGTTGTGGAGGCTTCGATTATTTTTGAACAATGCTTATGGGTAAGAGGTTGTCCTCTGGGTCTGACATCCTGGACTTCTACCCTAAACCTCCTGAGACTAACAAATTATTCCCAGGGCATAGGAGAATGGTCTCTTCTAGACCTTTATATGATAAATTTAATTAGGCAATTATGGGAAACATAATTGACCTAACCCTTTCGGTATACAGAGGCACTATTAACAAGTAAGTTGTAAAGGAAACTAGGGACATTGACTATCTTTCCATGATGCATATGAGACAACAACTTAAAATGATGCGAATGGGGGATTGAGAACCTACCTTTGCATGTCAAATACTTGATAACATAGGTGGCCTTCACAACCCATTCCTCTAGTAATATTATTCATTGAGGACCCTATTTGGTTATGCTTAACAGAGGGTCATCAGGTTGAGTGAATTCAACTCGAGTAGTTCACACATTCTTTGTTTGCGGAAACAATTCACCAGTTTGAGGTAACCCAGTTACTTCATAAATTCATTTCTCTATAGCAATGATCTTGAGACCTTTTACCTTGGCCTTTCCATTCTAAAAATTTCTTGTGAATTCCTTCACCACCCACTCATCAAATGTAGTGAGCTTCATAAAATAATCAAGACAACCACATTATTAAAATGTAGGAAAATTATGGACATCCTGCAATAGAATGTGATGGTTTGTCGGCTCATGCCTAATAGGTTGTCCTCCCATTATTAACTTCAGCTTCCCACATAGTTGTAAAAATTAACACACTTTGCCAACACTCTACAACAAATCAACCTCTTTCCTTACTGAAATTCCTATAATTTTAACCACTTCTCTTTCATCCCCTCAACCTAAATTGTTAAACCATTGTCTCAAGAACTACTAGAGATGCAAAAATTGGCTCATCAATTCAAATTTCAAAGTTTTTGACAAGTTCAAGAAGGAATGTAAGGTGTAACCAATTGATGTGACCACTCCCTCTTTATTACAAATCATTCCAAGGACATGCTAGAGAAAAAGATGAATGATGGATGGATGAGGTGGAAGAAAAAGAAGATGGTACAAATGGTAGATGGGTGCATGGAACAAAATGGGACCCACTAAGTGAATCCTTTATTATGAAGGCTAGCACACTATCATGCAACACTTAGAGAATCGAGCCAAGACTCAATTCCTTCACTTGCAAGATGTAGACCCTGCTACTCAGACTGGAATTGCTTTAAGAACTCTGCCTTGTCAATGGGTTTAAAATAGTGCTTCTGTTGATTCCCATTGACTAGCAACATGAACCTAACATCATCTATTGTATGCAACTATACGACACCATTTTCAAATACTTCAGCGATCTCATATGGACCCAACCAGATCTATTTTGTAACTTTCCCAAATTGTCCTTATATATGAAGTCATATAATAGAGCCCAGTCTCATACATGAAACTTATTTTCCTTTATATACTGGTTATGCCATTTAATATGTTGATTCTGGATCAACTCTCTATGTTGTGGGGCATCTTTTCTAAGCTCATCCAATGCATTGAGTTGCATGACTCTTTCTCTTTGTGTTGTGGTTATATCTAGATCAAGCTCCACTATTTTCCTAAGAGTCTTGTATTCAAACTCTATAGGCATTATAGCCTTCATTCCATACACCATCTCAAAGGGTGTGTAACTCATGGTGGTTTTCCAAGTGGTCCTATAAGCCCAAATAGCTTCTGGTAGTCTTGTAACCCAATCCTTCTTATGAAGGTTCACTATTTTTGTCAAAATTGCCTCAATATTCCTATTGGTGACCTCTTCTTGGCCATTGGCTTGAGGGTGATATGGGTTTGACTTCCTATGCCTGAGATTATACTCATTAACCAAAGCTTCTATTAGGGTAGAAATGAATTTAGCCCCTTGGTCTATTACAATCTCTCTAGGAACCCCAAATTTGGTGAAAATTACCTCATAAAGGAATTCAACAACTTTATTATCCCTAGCATGTTTCATAAGCTTTACTTCAACCCACTTGGTTACATAATCAATACAAACAAGGATGTAAGACTTACCATTTGATGGAGGATCAATTGGGCCTACAAAGTCTAGGCCCTATTTGTCAAAAGGGGTAACTACCACTTGAGGATACAAGGTCGTCTCATCTGATCTAGTTGGTCTCCCCATCCTTTGGCACCTATCACATTTCTTTGTGTACTTGGTTTCATCCTTGTAGAGTGTGGGCTAATAATAACAACCATTCAAGATTTTCATGGTTGTCCTTTTTTGTAGCAAAATTTCCTCCACAAGGCTCGTCATGTAAGCCATGAA
Source organism: Chamaecyparis obtusa (assembly GCA_027943335.1). Lineage (NCBI taxonomy): Eukaryota > Viridiplantae > Streptophyta > Pinopsida > Cupressales > Cupressaceae > Chamaecyparis > Chamaecyparis obtusa. The sequence continues at coordinate 883,289 of BSBK01003547.1, forward strand.
ATATGTCATAAGTTCCTCCTCCCTTACACATCTCCTCATTACTTGGTCTAGCCCTGTATAAAACATGGAATCTACAATCCAAGAGAAGTTAAAACTCTTTTCAACGTCCAGCAGTCTTTTTTCCTTTGGTGAGAAATGAGGAGTCCTTCCTGTAGCTAAGTAATTAGTTATATCTGCATACCATGGATGGATAACTTGTATTGAAAATAAATTCCCATCAAGGAATGAATATTCTATTTGTGCATAATTATCTTGCCTTTTCAATCTAGATAATAAATCAACAACCATGTTGGCTTTACTATAATAAATCAACAACCACATTGGCTTTACTTGGTTTATCGATAATGGTAATTTCAAACTCTTGCATCAGCAACAACCACTTAGCTAACCTTCTTGTTATAGAAGTTTCATTCATGAGGTACTTGATTATTGCATGATTAGTATGGACGAATATCTTATAACTTGAAATGTAATGCCTAAATTTGTTAAGTGCATAAATGATTTCCATCATTTCCTTTTCTGTGATAGTATAGTTGAATTCAACTCCTTGCAAATTATTGCTAACAAAGTATATGGCATGCTCAATTGACCCATCTTTATGTCCCAGAGCAACACCTACAAGATAATCTGATGCATCTATGTGAATGTGCAATGAGAGTGACCAATCCGGCCCTTTTCAAATAGGTGCTTGTCATGTGAGGGCTATTTTAAGTGCAAGAAATGCCTTCTCACATTCTTTTGTCCATTCAGATTTCGCACCTTTCTTCAAAAAAACATATAAAGGCCATGCTATTTGACTGAAATCCTTAATGAATCTCTTGTATTATCCAACATAACCAAGGAAAATCCTAAGGTCCTTTTGTTTAGAAGGAAAGGGTTAACTAGAGATAACTTCAATCTTAGAAGGATTCACTTGTATTCTTACAACAAATATATAATGTTCAAGCATTATTCCTTCTTTCATCATCATGAAACACTTATGACTATTTAGTGAAAGACTATGATCTTCACACCTTTGGAGTACTTTCTCCAAGTTATCCTTAGCTTCTTCAAAAGTTGCACCATATAGTGAAGTCATCCATATAAATTTCCATGCAGTCATATGAGATGTCAGAAAAGATACTAATCACAGCTCTTTGGAAGGTTGTAGGAGCATTACAAAGGCAAAAGGGAAGCACTAAATAAGAAGATGTTCCCCAAGGATAGATGAAGGTGGTCTTACCCCGATCCCCTAGAGAAATCCTAATTTGATTATAGCCACTGAAACTATCAAGGAAAGATAAGTGTGCTTTACCTTATAGGTTATCCAACACTTGATCAATAAAAGGCAGAGGAAAATGATCTTTCTTTGTTATAGCATTAAGCTCCTTATAATCCACACACACTCTCCACATACCCACTTTCTTAGGCACAATAACCAATGGGGAAACCCAATGACTATCTAAAATTAGGTAGATAAACCCTCCATTCAACAACTTTTGCAGCTCCGAGTCTTTTACTATCTCTCTAAGAGATGGGTTAACTCTTCTTTGGGGTTGTCTGACAGGCTTGAATTCATTATCAATGAAGATTTAGTGTGTACATAATTTAGGATCCAACCCTTTCATGTGACTATATTCGTAAGAAAAAGATACCTTGTGATTAGCGAGGATCTGAATTATGGATTCTTGCTACTCAGCAGTAAGGTTGTTGTTGATATTTAAAATTTTTCCTACAACAATCTCTACTTGTGAGGTTAACTCTAACATGGAAACATCAGACAAAATGGGAATCCTTATCTCATGAGGTAATAAGGTATGCAGACAATTTGTTATTGTAGGAAAGTGTGTAGAAGCAGAGGAGGGAAGAATAGTTTAATGTGAACATGGACTTTCTCCACATAGAGGATATTCAATACCATAGTTATTTTGGATGATATTGTCCAAAATTTTGTCCTCATCTTGTTGCTCAATAAAAGGACCCCTTCTAATAATCATTAGGTTCACCACATAATTAAATTCCTCTTCAATATCTTCCCCTAAATCAGGTCAAACTATTTTCTTAGTCTCAAGTTGAGGTTGGGCTGGAGCATACAGAGTGAGCTTTTTGGTGCTATAACCATCAGATATGGTCATGTTTCCAGACCTACAACCTATATATGCATATGTGGTTTCCAACCAAGGTCTTCCTAATATGACTGGATACCCTCCTAACGTTGTTTTTGGGGACAACACCATGAAATTTGTAGGGTATTCCCATGAATCCAAGGTGACTACAAGGTCTTCTATGACTCCATCAGGTTTGACAATGGAACTGTCAGCAAGATGCAAGATAGTAGGTGTAGTTCTTAAGTCTGAGATACTTAATTGCACCATAAGGTCTTTGTTCATCATATTTATGGTAGCACCAAGATCAAGTAGATAATTCTTAACCTAAATTTCATTAACAATAATCTCCACAAGAGGACTGTTAGGGTCTAAGTATTTTGGGATGGTAAGATTTCCCAGCATTAAATCAAAAAGTTGTCCTAAAATGTGAACAATTTGAGGGTCTCTCTTTTTCCTACCTGACTTCTTTAAACATGCCTCCTTGATAGCCTTGTTATAAATGAGAACTTCTTTTATGGATTGTAACAAGGGGTCTTCACACATATATGCTTTAACTGCTCAATATTATCAAATGTAGGTTCTTATGGTGGAACAATTTCCTTTTCTCTCTTAAGAAAAGGAGGTTCTCTATTGGAGGTTTTAGGCAAGGGCTGATTAGGCAATGACTCCTTATCTGGGGTTTGGCCTTTTAGGATTTCTTTCTCATTTTTCTCAAATGGAACTTCTATAATTACAAGAGGAGTTGGGGTTGGCACGACAATCCCTAATCTCAAATTAATATTGTTAAGAGCATAGACAGGTTGTTGATTAGGATCACCAGAGTAAACTGGTTGTTGTTGAGGCTTTCTATTGGGATTAGGTGTTGGCTGAGTTGGTAATTGAGTTTGTTTAGGATTTGAATTTTGCATGGCTGCAGGAGGTGGAATAATGGCATATTGTTGGGGTTGTTGAAGGTAACTGATAGGTTGATTAGACCATTAATGTCCTCCCTTCCACTGATTAGGTTGCTTCCAACTCCCTTGAGGGGGTTGCCATTAGTTTTGGGGTTGTTGCCATTGATTTTGAGATGGAGGTTGTTGCCATTGATTTTTATACAGAGGTATCCACTGGTTTTTTTGGGGACTAGGCCAAGGGTTATTCTTGTAAGGCTAAAAGTATGGAGGATACTAGTTTTGCCACTGATTATTATATGAACCAAAATATTGCAAGGGATCCTAAGGCATACATTGTCTAGGGGACCATGGCCTGTGTTGAGCAACAAAGAACATTTTCTCTTCATCTCCTTCAATCGGCTTGAACTTAGTGGGAACATGGAGTGCCTCCAGGTTGGCCAACATCTTGCATCTACAGTCCTTTTTCTTTTGTCTACAATGAGGGAAAAATTCAGCCAGCATTGCCTCTGCTTCATCTTGCTTCCTTTGAGCTTGCATGGTGTCCAATTGGGTAGAGACATTATTAATAATGTCTTGTTGAAGTCTGACAATAGATTAGAAATCTCTACCTTGAACACTCTAGAACCATTGGCTTTAGAAATAGAAGATTGAAACCCTCTTCCTTTATTCACACATGCCCTTGAGTAATTGAGACAAATTTTCTTGATATCATTCCACTCTCTCTAAGTAATGTCCCCTCCTACCATGGCATCCAATGCCTCCATGCAATTGTCATTAACTCCTCTTAGAAAGAGAAGTTTTTGGGACTCTTCATTCAACTGATGTTGAGTATTCTCCTGTAGGCTGAACAAGAACCTTGAGACATAGTCTTCTAGAGTTTCATCCTCCTTTTGAGATATTCTAAAGATATCATCCCCTCTCATATCATTACCCCTACAATATTCTTTATAGTTGTCCAAGAACAGGGTCTTGAGACCATCCCAAGTAGTTTTTGCATATGCTCCCAATCCCATGAACCACCTCAAGGATGACTCTTTAAGAGATGTGGAAGGGAACAATTTTAGCCTATGAGCTTCACTAATACTTTGGTTGCCTTTATGAACCTTCTAAATAATATATTTAAGGTTTGCTTAGATAAGTTTGTTTTAGTATTTCTTGATTATGTAGTAATCTACTCAAATAATGAGGAGAAGCATTACCAACATTTCTATATTATTCTTCAATGTCTACATGAACACAAGTTATATGGAAAATCATCCAAGTGTACCTTCTTCCAAAAGGAAGTACAATAATTAATCCATATTATTTTCACTAAGGATATAGTTGTAGACCCAAACAAGATAAAAGCTATAATAGAATGGCATGTTCACAGACATGTCTAGGAAGTGAGGAGTTTGATGGGATTGGTTGGGTACTATAGGAAGTTCACAATGAATTTCTCTTAGATAGTGTATTCAATCACCTCCCTTTGGAGTAAGGGTAAAACATTTGAATGGACAGATAAGTGCCTAAAGGCTTTTGAGTACCTAAAGGAAATATTAACCACCACACCCATACTAAAAGTTCCAAACCCTGTAGGATAGTTCATAGTAGTCATTGATGCCTCTAAAGAAGGCCTAGGAGGATTTTTTATGCAGTATGGGAAATTGATTTCTTACAAATTTAACAAGTTGAAAAATTATGAGCAAAACTATGCACCTCATGATTTGGAGTTAGTGTTTATTGTTCACAAGTTCTTCAATTATGGAGACATTATCTTGGAAAATTGTTTGAGGTCAAATCATACCACCAGGGTCTGAAATATACTTTTACACAACTTAATATAAATGTTTGACAAGGGAGATGGTTGGAACAATCTTAAATTTGACCTTGAAATTAGTTATATTAAGAGTAAGGAAAATAGGGATGTAGATGCCTTGTGTCATAAGAGACATATATCAGCCATGGTAATAGTTAATATTGATTTTAGAGCTAAAATCCTTCAAGAGCTAGAAGGGGATGCATACTAAAATCAAGTAAGAGCAATCTTACAGAGTAAACCTCATGATCCTAGATATGAGGGGTTTCAATTTGAGTAGGATAGATTGTTAAGATATCAGGGGTGAATGTATGTGCCCAATTCTATTGAATTAAGAAAGTTAGTTCTTAAAGAAGCACATTCTACACCTTGTTTAGGGCACCCAGGTGTCACTAAGTTATTAGCTGATATCAAACCTTTATACTTTTCAAAAAGGATGAATAACAACATCACTAGATTTGCGGAAAGTTGTCTTGAATCCCAATAGGTCAAAGCCAAATAGAAATGCCCAATAGGCTTACTTCAGCCTTGCACCATTCTAGATTGGAAGTGGCAAATCATTAGCATGGATTTTGTCTAAGGCCTTCCCATGTCCAGATACATGCATAACATAATTTTGGTTGTGGTGGATATATTTGAGAAGGTATCTCATTTTACTTCAAGTAATTTGATTGATGGGACTCCTGTTTTGGCCAGGAAATTTGTCTGAGAAATTTTTTGATTACAGGCAATACTTGAGAAAATTATTTATGATAGAGATGTGAGATTGACCTCTGAGTTTTGGAAAACCATATCTTCACCTTTGGGAACCCACTTAAATATCAATTTAGCATATCACCTATAGATAGATGGACATATAGACTAGGTAAAGAAGGTTTCACAAGATCGGCTTAGGATATACTATATGGTCCACTAGTATAAATGGGAGGATCACCTACATCTTGTGGAATTAACTTATAATAATTCCTACTAGTTTCTCATCAAGATGGAACCCTTTGAAGCACTTTTATGGTTGAAGGTGTAGAACACCCCTCCATTGGGACATGTTCAAGGACAGGATAGTCCTTAGACCTAAGGTGCTTTTAGAAATGGAAGAACATGTTTGATTGATCAAGGTGTAGTTATATAAAGATAATGATAGATAGAAGAGCTATACTAGTTTGAAACACACACCTAAGAAGTTCAAAGATGGGGAGAAGGTTCTCCTAAGAGTTGAACCTCATAAAAGTTCTATAAAATTTGGGAAATCATCCAAATTGGCACCTAGATATGTTAGACCCTTTGAGGTCTTGGAATTTATCAACATGGTAGCTTACTAAATCACTCTACCACCATCTCTTGTCTAGTTGCACAATGTCTTTCATGTTTCCTATTTAAAGAAATATAGAATAGAAAATCTCAAAAATAAAAATTGAAAAAAGTCTTGAAAGACCCTTAAAATTTTTCAAAATGTCCTGAAACAATGATCAAAAACATCATACATGATCCTAAAATAATCTTTAAAAATTTAAAAAGCATAAAAAAAGTCATCTAAGGAATCTATGTTAGGGGTGCCTATGATAAGATCCTTCACCTATGCGATATGCCACACATACCTCGACTCCAAACATATGAATTCTACGATGGAACAAAAATATAAAAAATGTCCTGAAGAAATCAATCAACCCAAAAAATCAAAATGTGTCAAAATCTTGCAATAATATCTTAGTCACAACAAGTAGAAAGTGATGATCAAACATCTAAACTTAAATCAAAACAATGAGCTTCATAAATTAGTAATGGACTCCTGAGATCCATCTTTCTCAACAATCCAATTTTTTATCTCTTGATCAAACCAAATCAATCAACCAATCATCTTATACAATGATGGATACACTTGAAACCAGACATATCAATCTTATATGCCTAGTCCATTTCTGAGACCAGACACATCCACATCCAATCAAACATCAAAATTAAACCAATGAACAATCAACGAGGTTGTTGACAAAGTCAATCAAGTTAGTCCATTATTGATTTATCTTTCTCGATTGTGTTTCTATGCTCCTCAAGGATACCATTGAGTGGTGAGAGTGACTATGACGATTCATAATTCGATTTTCTTTGTTTTTGTTTATGGAGTGTTTTGATTAAATTATGGGGTAGGGATGAAGTAGGGTGGATGTGATAAGTACTGTCACACATCTAGAAACCACACACATCGACAATTTGAGACAAACCTAGAATGATGTTGAAACATTCTCTGTTTGTTTTCTACTTGTTATGTCAGAGATCATAGCATTATCCAGATGGTCAATATCTAGGGTGCAATCGAATCTCTTCTGTTTCAAATAAAGCATAAGATAGAGCCATAGAAAATTCTTCCCTCTCAATCTTCTATCTCTATATGCCATTATTCGAGAGTATATCAACCTCCTTTGGTAGTTGGGGTGGGAGACATTGATTACACACTTTAAGAATATTTTCCAAACCAAATATCCTCCATTTTTTCATCCATCTTAAGGAAATAAATTTGGTTCTTCCATATATCTAGCAACATTTCTTCCCCCCAATATTTTGAAGGGAGATTGTAGAGTTGGATCCATATAAAAATTGTTAATATGATTTAGAACAACAGAGAGGGGGGTGAATCAGCTGTTCTTAGGTCCAGATGTATCAATTAAACTTTTAAACACTTCAACAATCTCAGATCTAATAACCAACACTACTTGGTCATTACAAAACGTATGCCAAAAACATATACTAATGTAGTCCACTATCCAATAGTATTTAACTTGCAAAACATAGAAATGTTCAAACCAAAACATTCACACAAGTATTGACACCAGGATTTATAGTGGAAACTCAATTTGGGAAAAACCACTTTGTAACATGTTACTGATATTTTCACTCTTCTGAAGTGAGCTCTGTGAAAAGCCAACCCTATCAAAGGTTTACAAACACACTTCTAGGTGTGACCCTATTAAAGGATTTCAACCACCCTGTTAGGAGTGCACCTTGTTAGAGGACTTAAGTACATTCCATTAGAATGCAACCTTGATTAAAGGATTTAAACAATGACTGTTAGGTCAACCTTGATTAAAGGATTTAGACTGATACAATGATTAGGAAGTAACAATAATATCTAATCTGAAAACATACAACTCACTTTGCAAATAACATATCCAATTCTCACATATATGTTGGCTTACTAACTGAGTTCCATTTCCATCTCCATCACTAATCTGCTCAGAAATCCCTTCAATCAATCACAACTCTGATCAACTCCTTCACCTTTAGCCTTTCTGCTTTATCAATCACTAACATCAACAACTCCACCATCCTTCTTTAACCTCACACTTAGGTTTTCCTATATACCTCTTCAATAGGTCGATCCAACTTTTGTTGCTTAATCTCATATGTAGATCTTAGGTTTAGGTCAGATTCATCGAATCCTTCCAACATTCATGTTCTTCATCCATCCTTCTAGAAACATCTTCAATATTTTTATTGAAATCATAATAGAACGGTTTACTATGCATTAAATGCTCCATACAGTCAATTAATAAAGTCAACACGATTTACATAATCCAAGAATTCAACTAAGTTCGCTGAGAATTTGAATTCTTCCTCAAATGTAAATTACTGATGCTTGGTCAATGCTGTGTTCAACTCCTCGGTCATCACTGTGTAGCTCGGTCATCTCTTCAAATTGTCTCCCTCGGCTAATGCTGTTACTCAGTAATAAAAATGATGTGCAGTCAACACTAAATTTACTTGGCATATACTAGCTCAGTCCACACTAACATCACTCAGCTTAAACTATATTTCTTCACATTTTCTTGGTTAAGCCTACTTGTTTAGTCTTGCTTCTTACTTAGATAAACAATACATTATCTTATCATTGTGCCACATAATCAAGTACTCATTGAAGTATCAAATAACTCAACCTTTGTCTAGGTTCTATTGTTATCACCCTTTCCCTAATCCTTCTCATCAATCAATAGATATAGTACTTTATTAGATAGCAAATTTCTTACCAGTTAAGGTTTGACATCAATGACAATACAATAATTGCTTCAATTTCAGTTTCCAATAATCTCCCTCTTTGGCATTGATGGCAACACCATATGAATAAAACATGATTCACCAACTAATCCAAAACTATGTCATTTCATCAAAAATATATTTGTAATATCCTTAGCTTCATTCTGATTCTGAATCACTTAGCCTAGCTTGCTTGACCATCCACATAGTTACTCCCTCTGAATCATTTATGTGTCTCTTTTTCTCTGATTCTCTGAATGATTTCCTCTTTTATGTGTTTTCATTGGAATCTCTCCCTCTTTGACAATAATGCCAAAGCAGTATCTAGAACTTGCATCTTTTAGATGTAGATGTCATCTTGTTAGTTCAATAAAAAAATCTCTCCCTCTGTCATCTTGCTTATGACTGATTATAGCTTTGCTATACTTTTCACAACTCTAGACCACTCCTAAAGTGTGACCTTTTCTACATCAATTTGTTAGATACTCTGTGCAGCACATTTGATGCAGTGCTCCTAGCTTGACTAGTCAGCCTTAGTTAGGGGAAGCACCCCTAATTTACCTCTAAGATATTCATGAGCATCCTTAGGTAAAGATTTTGTGAATATGTTTGTTAGTTGTTCCTTTGTATTCACATATTCCATTCTCACCTCTTTATCTTGTACCAATTCCCTCAAGTAATGATACTTGATAGCAATATGTTTGGTCTTTGTGTGCATCACTGGATTCTTTGATATGTTGATAGCACTTGTGTTGTCACAGTATATGACAACTAGTTCAGTGATTTCCTCTTTCATGCCTTTCAACAATTGCTTAATCCATACTAGATTTGAACAATTCACTGCAGTTGCTACATACTCGGCTTCAGTTGTAGATTCGAAAATGCAATTTTGTTTCTTGCTTGTCTAGGAAACTAATCTTTGTCCAAGAAAGAAAGCTCCTCTACTAGTACTTTTTTCTGTCATCCACATTTTCTACCTAGTTTGCATCGGTATAGACTCTCAGTTAAAATTTCTCATGCTTCTTGTAGTACAGTCCATAGTCTTTTGTCCCTTTCAAATATCTCATTATTCTCTTCACAGCCATCATATGACTTTCCTTAGGATTGGCAGAGAATCTTGCCACAATCCCAACTACTAGAGCAATATATGGTCTACTGTGAACAACATATTGCAGTTTTCCAATCATGGATCTATACAGAGTTTGTTTTACTTCAGTAGTATCATCATTTTTAGACAGTTTCTATCTAGTAGCCATGGGAGTACTTACTGGCCTTGAATCCTCCATACCCAAGGTTTTCAGTATCTCTTTAACATATTTAGACTGTGTGATAAAAATACCTTTTTCCATCTGATAGACTTGCAAACCAACAAAGAATTTTATCTCACCAAACATAGACATTTCAAACTTAGTTTGCATCTCATTTGAAAATTTCTTACGCAGGGGACCTTGTCCTCCAAATATGATATCATCTACAAAAATCTTAGCCAACAAATCCCTTTACCTTCTTCATCTTTCATGTATAGATTGTTCTTTTCATTTGTCCTTGAAAATCTAATCTGTATCAAGTAATTGTGCAGCCTCTCATACCATGCTCTAGGGGCTTGCTTCAATCCATACAATGCCTTGTTCAGCTTGCAAACCATATGTCTCTTGTTTGGATCAACAAATCCTTCAGGTTGCTCAATGTATACTTCTTCTTCTAATATACCATTCAAAAATGCAGACTTGACATCCATTTGGTATACCTTGAAATCTCTATAAGCAACATATGCAAGTAGAGTTCTCACTCCTAATCTTGGTACAGGGGCAAATGTCTCCCCATAGTCTATTCCTTCTTCTTGTGCATAACCCTTGCATACTAGCCTTGCTTTGTTCCTTGTGATTTGTCCATGTTCGTTAAGCTTGTTTCTGAATACCCACTTTGTTCCAATGACATTTTTGTTTTCTGGTCTTGGCACTAGAGTCCAGGTATCATTCTTTTCTATTTGGTCTATCTCTTCATTCATAGCTTGAATCTACTCTTCATTTTCTAATGCCTCCCTTGTTGTCTTAGGCTCAAACTCACACAATAGAGATGTAGGATCTTTCAACTTGCTTATGGTCAGAACTCCAGTTTCTTTACTCCAATGATTTTATCAGGCTTGTGATGTCTTCTTACATACTGTGCCAAAGTAGGTTCAGATTTATTTTCTCCTTGCTCTTTAGGTTCATTAATAAGATTATTAGATTCAACCTCTGATTGCTCGACAACCTCTTCCTAATGCTCAACAGCATCCTCCTGATGCTTGACAACATCCTCCTGACGCTCGGCAGCATCCTCTTGACGCTCGACATCATCTCCTTGATGCTCGACATTGCTTACCTGAGACTCTACATCAGGTGCAAGTATGTTACTCGCCTCTCCTTCTTCTATATAGACAATAGATCTATAATCTTTAGGTTCTCTTTTGCTTTCCTGTTCATTCTTCTCTGCATATTCGTCAACTTTCACATTTACACTTTCCACAATTTTATTGGTGTTAGAGTTCAAACACTTGCAAGATTTACTCTTTGTGGAATATCTTAGGAATATGTCCTCATCACTTTTTGCATCAAACTTTCCATTCCTATTATCTTTTAATATATAGAATTTGCTCCCAAAGATTCTAAAGTATTTTACATTAGGTGCATAACCATGCCATAATTCATAAGGTGTAACATTTGTACCTTTTTTTATTTGTAATTGGTTTAAGCTATAAACAACTATACTTACAGCTTCTTTCCAATACTTTTGTGCAACATTCTTCTCAATCATTAGTGTCCTTGCAAAATCTATGATAGATTTTTTCCCTCTCTCAGCTATACCATTCTGTGGAGGTGTTATAGGTGCAGACATTTGTCTCTTGATTCCTCTATCATTGCAGAACAGATTGAACTCATTTGATATAAACTGTCCACCTTGGTCAAATCTCAGACATTTCAGGTTTCTACCTATTTCTTTTTCAACCTTAGCCAAATACCACTTAAACAACTGAAATGCATCAAATTTTTCTTTTAAAAACATTACAATCATCATCCTAGTGTAATCATCAACAAACAGAATAAAGTATTTAGCACCACAACAACTTTGTACACCCATAGGTCCACAAAGGTCAATATGAACCAGATCTAAAGCATTTTTAGAAGTAAAAGTCTTGCTCTTGAAATTGGACTTTGTCATTTTACCCAACTAACATTGTTTGGACATCACATTATCAGGTTTCTTCAATCTCAACAAACCTCCAACTTTCTTCTTTTTACTAATATTTACCAGATTGTCAAAGTTAACATGACATAGCCTCTTATGCCATAACCATATATCATCAAATTGTGCAATCAAGCATGTCTCTTCATATAGATCTAGATAGAACAAATTACCTCTTGTCTATTCTCCACTTCCAATTAGTTCACCAGTGGCATCAAATATTTTAGCCTTTCTGTGATGAAACTCCACTCAGTAACCAGTGCTATTAAGTTGTGTAACACTTAGCAAATTATAGTTAAGACCCTCAACCCAATAAGCATTTTCACAAGTGATCTTATTAGTCAGCTTAATTAATCCTTTACCCTTTACATGACATGGTGCATCATTACCAAAATTAACACTTCTACCTTTGTAATGATCTAGAGTTTCAAATTTACTTTTGTCACCAGTCATGTGATGTAAGCAACCACTATCAATAATCCATTTATCACCTTTGCTCACATAAGAAACAAGTGCAATTTTCTCATCTTCATCAGACTCATCTTTCATAGCAACATATACTACTTCAATTTCAAAATCATCATTATCAGTGTCAGTTTCTTCTTCAACAATATAACATGATTTCTTACCTTTATCCTTGTAGTCTTGTACCTTCGACAACCTCTATTTTCTCTCTTATCCTTGTACTTGCTTTCTCTTTCCTCATCCTTGTCATCTCTGTCAGGACATCTTGCAGCTATATGGCCAACTTTGTTACATGAAAAACATATGATAGGAAGTTTACCTTTATATTTTCCTTTTCCTCTTTTCAATCTTCTGGCCGTAAGAGCTTCAAGATCCTCTAGTTCCTCATAAAAAATGTCACTATCATTTTCACTATCACTTATACACTTTTATTTTTCCCTCTTAGACTTATGCAAAACCATTTGTGACTTGAATGTAGATTCAACATTAGCAACAGTGTAGTTATCATAGTTAGAAAGCTCAAAAGCAGTAAGCTTACCAACAAGACTTTCTAGTGTTAGAACATTACCAGGGTTACATCTAGATTCTTGAATTGCTAAAATTTTGATGGCATATATAGGAAGCAGAGTTCTCAATACCTTTCCAATAATAGTTTCATCTTCAATAGTTCTATTAGCTCCCCTAATAGCATTTACTACCTCCTTGATTCTACCACAATATTGAGCAATATTTTCACCTTCTTGCATTTTCATTTCATCAAACTTACCTCTCAGGCTTTTAGCTTTTTCCCTTAGTGCATTTATGTCACCACCATAGATATTTGCAAGAGTGTCCCATATTTTCTTTGTATAAGTGCAATCTTTAATGTCTTCAAATTATGGATAGCTTAAGGTAGATGCAATCTCCAACATTGCTTGGTTGTGTTCCTGTTTAGCTCTCATCTCCTTGGTAGTCAAAGGTGCAACAGTTGTAACATAGTCATATTCAACATAACATTTCACTGAGTCACCAATACCAGCTAGTTACAGTTTCATCAGACTCTTCCATGCAGTGAAGTTCTCCTTATTCAACTTCGGTACCTCCTTTTTATACATCTTGATCATTTGCTTTAAGTACCTTCAAACTTGTTCTGTGTAAGCACCAATAGCTCTGATACCAATTGTTAATATGATTTAGAACAACAAAGAGGGGGTGAATCAATTGTTCTTAGGTCCAGATGTATCAATTCAACTTTTAAACACTTCAACAATCTCATATCTAATAACCAACACTACTCAGTCATTATAGAATGTATGCTAGAAACATATAACAATGCAATCCACTATCCAAAAATATTTAACTTGCAAAATATATAAACATTCAAACCAAAACATTCACACAAGTATTGACACTAGGATTTATAGTGGAAACCCAATTTAGGAAAAACCACTCTGTAACATGTTACTGATATTTTCACTCTTCTGAAGTGAGCTCTATGAAAAGCCAACCCTGTCAAAAGTTTACAAACACACTTCTAGGTGTGACCCTATTAAAGGATTTCAACCACCCTGTTACGAGTGCACCTTGTTAGAGGAATTAAGTACATTCCATTAGAGTGCAACCTTGATTAAAGGATTTAAACAATGACTGTTAGGTCAACCTTGATTAAAGGATTTAGACTGATACAATGGTTAGAAAGTAACAGTAATATCTGATCTGAAAACATACAACTCACTTTGCAAATAACAAATCCAATTCTCACATATATGTTGGCTTACTGACTGAGTTCCATTTCCATCTCCATCATTGATTTGCTCAAAAATACCTTCAAGCAATCACAACTTTGATCAACTCCTTCACCTTCAGCCTTTCTGCTTTATTAGTCAATAACATCAACATCTCCAGCATCCTTCTTTAACCTCACACTTAGGTTTTCCTATATACCTCTTCAATAGGTCGATCCATCTTTTGTCGCTTAATCTGATCCATAGATCTTAGGTTTAGGTCAGATTCATCAAATCCTTCCAACATTCATGTTCTTCATCCATCCTTCTAGAAATATCTTCAATCTCTTTATTGAAATCACAATAAAATGGTTTACTATGCATTCAATGCTCCATACAGTCAATTAATAAAATCAACACGATTTACATAATCCAAGAATTCAAGTAAGTCGACTGGAAATTTGAATTCTTCCTCAAATGTAAATTACTGATGCTCGGTCAATACTGTGTTCAACTCCTTGGTCATCACTGCGTAGCTCGGTCATTTCTTCAAACTGTCTCCCTCGGCTAATGTTGTCACTTGGCAATAAAACTGATGTTCAGTCAACACTGAATTTACTCGGCATATACTGGCTCAATCGACACTAACATCACTCGGCTTAAACTAGATTTCTTCACATTTGCTCGGTTAAGCCTACTTGTTCAGTCTTGCTTCTTACTTAGATAGAAGAGCTATACTAGTTTGAAACACACACCTAAGAAGTTCAAATATGGGGAGAAGGTTTTCCTAAGAGTTGAACCCCATAAAATTTGGGAAATCATCCAAATTGGCACCTAGATATGTTAAACCCTTTGAGGTCTTGGAATTTATCAACATGGTAGCTTACTAAATCGATCTACCACAATCTCTTGTCTGGTTGCACAATGTCTTTCATGTTTCCTATTTAAAGAAATATAGAATAGAAAATCTCAACAACAAAAAAATAAAAAAAAGTCTTGAAAGACCCTTAAAATTTTTCAAAATGTCCTGAAACAATGATAAAAAAACATCATACATGATCCTAAAATAATCTTAAAAAATTTAAAAAGCATAAAAAAAGTCATCTAAAGAATCTATGTTAGGGGTGCCTATGATAAGAGCCTTCACCTATGCGATACGCCACACATACCTCGACTCCAAACATATGAATTCTAGACCAAAAATATAAAAAATGTCCTAAAGAAATCAATCAACCCAAAAAATCAAAACATGTCAAAATCTTGCAATAAAATCTTAGTCACAACAAGTAGAAAGTGATGATCAAACATCTAAACTTAAATCAAAACAATGAGCTTCATAAATTAGTAATGGAATCCTGAGATCCATCTTTCTCAACAATCCAATTTGTTATCTCTCGATCAAACCAAATCAATCAACAAATCATTTTATACAGTGATGGATACACCCAAAACCGGACATATCAATCTTATATGCGTAGTCCATTTCTGAGACCAGACACATCCACATCCAATCAAACATCAAAATCAAACCAATGAACAATCAATAAGGTTGTTGACAAAGTCAATCAAGTTAGTCCATTATCAATTTATCTTTCTCGATTGTGTTCCTATGCTCCTCAAGGATATCACTGAGTGGTGAGAGTGACTATGACGGTTCATAATTCAATTTTCTTTGTTTTTGTTTGTGGAGTGTTTTGATTAAATTCTGGGGTAGGGATGAAGTAGGGTGAATGTGATAAGTACTATCACACATCTGGCAACCACACACATCGACGATTTGAGACAAACCTAGAATGATGTTGAAACATTCTCTATTTGTTTTCTACTTGTTATGTCAGAGATCATAGCAGTATCCATATGGTCAATATTTGGGGTGTATTCGAATCTCTTCCTTTTCAAATAAAGCATAAGATAGAGCCATAGAAAATTCTTCCCTCTCAATCTTCTATCTACAGATGCCATTATCCGAGTGTATCTCAACCTCCTTTGGTAGTTGGGGCGAGAGACATTGATTACACACATATTTAAGAATATTTTCCAAACCAAATATCCTCCATTTTTTCGTCCATCTTAAGGAAATAAATCTGGTTCTTCCATATATCTAGCAATATTTCTTCCCCCCAATATTTTGAAGGGAGATTATAGAGTTGGATCCATATAAAAATGACATCTATCTCATTCTCCTAGGGATCAAAGTTGGGAGTCCAATCTTTCATAAAAATCCTAGTACCTTGCATCATATAAGGTCCATGATTCATAATTTTCTATTTGACCAGTTTGGAAGGTATTCAACTAGGAAGAAACCATTTGGTAGAGACTTTAAATGAACATTACTTCCCCAATTAATATCACACCAATTTGTTAGTTTCCCAAAGGTTGGCCAACCTCCATTCCATTTTGTGAAAAATCCCAATTCTTTCAAATTTGCCACCAATCTTCTTGCCATCTTAATTTCTAGAAGCAAGGAGATGCATATGTCTAGGGTTTTGGCATTATCTTTACTATTTGTGATCTATTAGCATTTAGGTCAACTTTAGAAAAAGCTTTCTCTCACCTTTCTTTGCTCAATCTAGTTGACTCTTTCTATAGCTATTTGGAGTATTTTCCTTTCTCCAATCCTTGTTTCCACTAAACCCCTGTTCACTATCTTGACATGTTGAGCATACCATCTCCCATACTCTCCTATTTGTGTTTGAAGGTGATCCCTACTTCATTCCTTGCTCCTCTACTTCTTTATGTATGGGGAAGTCCAAAAATTTGTGTTCAATTAATTTTGCCTTCGAGGGCCCTTCCTTCCATGATAAGGTTTAGCTCCTAAGTAGTCATTGGTGTATTGGATGCCATAATTTCCATTTTTCCTTTATCGATTATTTTATTGACATCTAGCTGATTTCTCTCCATTTGTTGCCTTGGAATTGGTGTTGTTGTCCCCTATATACCTAATTTTGGTAAAATCAAGGTTCTTGTTGTGGTAACTCCAAGTCTGCCTCATCTGCCCACCAACCCACTCTTCCAGACATGCTTGGCTCCCCTAATCTATTCCTCTTCCTTCTAAGATTTATTTTATCTTTCTTCAAAGGAACCCTGTTTGCCCACATCAAAGAGTATAGAATCTATTCATTCACATCACTTCTTGCTTCATACTCCCATTTCACCATCCCACAGTATTTTCAAAAAGTATAGAAATAAATTGTAATTAATAGAAAGTTATACTATAGTCTTACTTCTATAATAATTAGATAATGTGTTTCAAATAAAAATTCTTTATATAAATCTTTTATAGTTTTATTCAATTTTTTAAAACATTCTCATTTCATTTATTAAGTACAATAATAAATAGGCATCACTAAGCTCCCTAGATTTACGAAAACACAACAATTATTTTATTGTGTAGTTTTCGACAATAAAATATTCAAAGGTACAAATTTTACGAAAATCTATTGTGTTTTCCTTTTTTATCACATCCTAATAAATAACATTGTTAATTACTTCATTTTAACTACAACTAGAATAATAAATAATACCCCAATAGTAATCATTGCATATGTCCGAGGAACTCAACTTTGAATCAACGTCAAATCTAGTGTGAATAATGTTGATGCATGTTTTGAGTTGAATTTATGGGCATTGATAACCCTAAGAGGTGGCAATGTCTTAACAACAAACTAAAATAATTTATAAGCTATTTAAAAAGAATTGAAAAAATGGAAGAAGGTAGATGGCCTAAAGTTGTCTTTAATGATATATTGTGCAAAAGTAAAAAAACGTGGATGTAACAAAATATAAAGTAGATGAATAAATGGGATATCCATTTCAATATGTGTCCCACAAATAACAAAAATATAAAAGTCTTCATTATGGATAAATTTTACAGGGGAAATTGGGAAAATGAGCTTGGAAGGAAGAAAACATATTACATCAATGAATTCAACCCCTCGTGTGATCAACTTCAAAAAGCGTACATAAGGGCTAACATTTCTTGGAGAGCTAAAACTCTTATTGCTCAACTGAGAGCCAATTCTCATCAACTCCGATGTGAGATCGCGCGGTGGAAGAGGCCAAAAGAGGCTTAGGAGGAGAGAGTTTGCACGTGTTGCAATTCTGAAACTGTGGAAACCGAACAACACTTTATTTTAGAATGTGATGCATATAAGACAATAGAGACAAATTTATAAGTTTTTTATCCGATAACTCTTGACATAATCTATTCAGCAAGGAGTGCATTGAGAAGTCAACTTGCACAAGAAAAGAACCAAGCTACTAAAGCTGACCTAACTTTGGCAGACTGTCCCATAAGGTATGTTAGCCTGGTAGACATTAACATTATCTATTCTATTCTATTCTATATCTTACCAATGGGGACATTTTTTTTTTCAAACTCTCCTTATATATTCTACTGTTCTATTTTGCTTTGCTGGATAGCCATTACCCTAAGAGGGCAATTGTGTACGTTCATTTTTAAAACAGAACGACCCCATTAAATAGCAATAAAACCCCAACCCGCTGATACAAGCTACCTAATTAAATAATCTGAACTACGTACCAAGAAACCCAGATATCTTGTTGAAGGATAAAGACAACTCGAACGTAGTAGATGGAGTCTTTATATCATGGACAGCAAGCACGTCAAGTACCTAGTCGATAACTCACAAATTTTGAGTACCTAAAAAGAAGAGTTTATATTGCTATCCAGCTGATCTTTTTAGCATTCAGCCAATCAATCTGAAGAAGAATTTGTAGTCTGGTATTTGCATTTCTATTGGGGATTTAAGATGGCCAAGGCAGTGTATGTTGGTTTTGTGTGTGTGTTATCGTTGTTTTGTATGGCTTGTGGGGATTTACAGAGCGATGAAAAAGAATGTGCATCTACTCTGCAAGAGCTGGAGCCCTGTATTGGATTTCTACAAGGAACAGGAAAACAGCCCATGAGTGGTTGTTGTACCAACGGTAGAGAAATTGTTGAGAGCAATCCAAGGTGTTTGTGTCTTTTGATAAAGGATGCTTCTGATCCTTCCTTTGGGCTTTCTCTTAACCAGACGAGGCTTATTCAGATGCCATCTCTGTGCAAAGTCTCAAGAAATATCTCTGATTGCATAGGTTTATTTCACTATCCTTTCATATTTTTGAGTTGGGTTCACTGTTTGATATATGGTTGAATTTGTATTTAAAATCTAGGGAACATATATTTAAGCTTGTGCAGTCCATTGAGTTTCGGTTTAAAGGTATGCATCTAAGGCTTGAAGCAAAAAAATTAATCAGGCCATCTTTTTTTTTAAATATCATGTTTCCAATAGTTAACAAGCCATGTGATTTCAATAGTTCATAATACTAGCCTTTTTCATTTCTTTTCTCGTTTAAACTGCAATATGATACATAGAGAATCTATCATCAGGATGGAAAAATAGTTTTTTTTTAAATTGTAAAAGATTTGAGCTTAGTATATTTAGGTATCTATTATAGGGGCTTTGCTATTGAACCAAGTATCTATTTTTTCTAATGAAAAGAATAATAAGAGAGCAGAAATACAAAAGGCTAACATTACAGCTCACCCATACTTCATCTAAAAGATATTTTCTAAAGGTAAGTAATTGTTCCTTTCGGTCTGATGACAGATCATAAAGTGTGATCTGAAACATTGATAATGAAAAGTATTGCATACAGTTTAAACCAGAAATGAAAATAAACTAACAATACAATTTATCTATATTTCATAAAATTCATTATAATACTTTTGGAATATTGCCCACTTCAAAAATTGTCATTCACTATTGACCCTTAAAATGAAATCCTTCCACATCAATCTACACTCTTCTATTACACATGTTAAGATTTATTCAAATAAAATACTTCCACATCAATCTACACTTTTCTATTACATATGTTAAGAATTATTCAAATAAAATACTTCCACATTAATCTGTACTTTCCAAAATAACCATTAATCAATCAATTTATCTTACCACTTTTAAAATTACCATTAAAATATCTATATCATACTTTCCCTTTTTTTTATCATATTTATTAAAATGTATTCTTAAAATCTTTTTACATCAATCTATATCTTCTAAATGTGCTAATCATTGGTCAATTTTCATTTTATTACTTCGCAAACTTTAACCGTTTGACGTTGACCACAATTTTAAGTACAACCCTTAAATTAATGCCTTGTATTACATCAAAGTAGAGCCTATCTACATCAATCTATTGCATTTGCTGTAATTTGTTTAAGGTTAATATGACAGGTTAATTTGTTCAAAATCTAGAAATCTTAAATGATTATAGAGTTAGAAATTCCAATATTAAGAATAGTTTCCATTAGGACTTTTTATTTTCATACCTATTAAAATTTTGTTTAGTTTAATTAGTCATATCTGGGCCTTCGCATCAAGTTCCTAGCCGAGGGAAATATAGATTTCATGGATTTAATTATTGATATCAAATCATTTTAAAAATAAAAATTATAAATTATCTAATAAAATTTTATAATGTATTTTTAATTGTTTTAAAAAGAGGCTAATTAAAATTAACTTTTTCTTATATAAAATAATAATTTTTAGTTAATTTTTGCATACAAGATTAATATCATTCATAAGACTGTTTTGCTATCTGTAAAAGAGCATGAGTTTTAGGGAAATACATTTTTTTAACTAAAAACTAAATATTGAATTATATTTCTTCTACCAAAATTATTTATGCCTGCATCCCAATCTCATATCTTATGATATAATACTTTTCAACAAAACTTAATCCTTTTACCTTCACCAACAAAGCAAAAACTTATTGACATCAAACATATTTGAATAAATAAATTCTTAAACATCTTCAATAATGAAAAATATAAATACACCAAAATATGCATTAAATAAAATAATTAATTTCATAAATTGTTACATAATTTCATAGAGTGAAAAAAAAATAAAAAATTATATAAAATGTTAGCTTTCTCTATTTTGCAATTAACATTTAAGTTAAGAACTAAAGACTATCTTAGAATTAACTGGTGGTTTTTTGACAGACACTTTGAAATTATCCCCATCTTCCCCAGAGGCCAGAATTTTTCAAACGGGCAGCATCTCTCCCACTGGTAAGACTTTTTCACTGTACAAATTAAGGCTTAAATTTCAATTTTAATAATTCATGGAATTTCTAAAAAAATTTGTTGATTTTGCAGGATCACCCCCTTCTCAAACCTCGGCCACTAAAGCAGAGAGTAACTGGAGTCATGGGGTGGAACCATTTATTGGATTTAATGTACTAGTGCTCTTGGCAGCCTTGTGGTTTACCTTGTTTTGATCTTATGTTCAGTTCAGTCCGTTTAAGTGTTGGAATGTAATTTCTCCTGCTTTGGAATCATTTAAATCAATAGATTCTAGAATGTTTTCGAATCAAGATAAAGATAAGAATAAAAATATTATTTATATTAGTTATGTAACAAGCCTAACTTACAGTTATTGTAAATTGATTAATATATTGTGCACTGTAGCACTTAAAGATATTTTATTTTGTTTCAAGAGAATTGTCACGTGAATGAAAAAGAGATTCGGAGATTGTTTAAATTTCAGAAGCTGAGAAGATGCTGGTAAGGTCGCTGTTTATTATTTGTATATGTTGAGTAGCTAATTCACTACTAAGGAAAAAGAAGCTAAGGAAATCGCAGAGATCACAGACAACAAGTGCAGTTAGAAAGAAATTGTTGTTTGAAGTAATATGTCTGTGAAGAGGAAAAGGTATGTAAATTAGTCCCAAATCTATTATGAAGTTGAAGTTTGGGCTGGTAAAGGAATTAGGAAATGATGGATTTGATCAAATGCAATGGTCAAATCATGGATTTTATAATCTGGTTTTTCATTTCTGGATTATGTTTGGACCGTTTTATTCCACTTTTTGAAATTGGAATTGGAATTTGAGTATGATTTTTTTTTTGAATTTTTTTGAATTTAATAATTCATTTTTATTAATGAAATTGAATTTAAAATGAAATAGCACTCCCAAACTGAGGATTCGATGAAATGGGAACTAACGAATGTCAATTCCAGTCTAATTCCCGCTACCAAATGGGCCCTTTAAGAAAATTTGCAGTTGGAGGGGTTGTTCACTGGAAAATTGCTTAACCATGGAGACTGTACAAAGGATATTGAAGAGGTGGAAGGATAAACAATCAAAGTTGTAAAATAAAAATAAAAATCAAATGAATAAAGTGAGTTTAATGAGTTTAATTTTTGGGATAAAAATCAAGTGAATAAAGTGAGGATAATTTTCGGGATGGAGGAAAAGTGAATAAAGTGAGTTTAATTTTCAAGATGGAGGAAAAGCAATGTAAAGGAGACAAAGGGCCTCAACTTCGGGACGACGGGGGACAATGGGGGACGATGGCGGTGGGATGAGAGGGTAGGGTACAACATACCAAATTGAAATACTTGGAACATAGCAAAATTGCAACATGAACCAGAACCATTGAACATTCAACATAGTAACATATTACATACCCAATATTAACATTCAAAAATAAAAATTCAAATAGAAATTCAAGTACCTGTCCCGTTGGCGGCATGGTTGCGGAATGGCGGAGGTGGGGGTACTCGGGTACTCCAAGTACCCGATGCAGGGACATTTCAGAGATGAGTACTTCTAGGTTTTTGGGGGGGTGCGAGTCCCCGGGTTTCACTGAGGAAAAGTGAATAAAGTGAGTTTAATTTTTGAGATGGAGGGAATTAATAGAATTGAAGAAAAGTAAGTCAAAAAGAAAAACAATTTTAAAGAATGCACTATTACATAGAGGGGGATTCAAGACAATTTTTAAGTAAATTGTCTTAATTTGAGACAATATAAAACTTATGTATTGTCTTAAATATTGTTTTTAAGTGAATCTTTTAAATTATTGTCTTAAAAATTTGTCTTTATAAGACAATAAAAAGCTCCATTATTATTGTCTCTTAAGAGACAATATTATTTTTGTCTCTATAAAGACAATAGTTATGATAAAAAATCAAATTGTCTTTAAAGAGACAAATATCTCTTTAATCCCACTTATTGTCTTTCTTAAGACAATAAAAATATTCTCATTACGAAGAATATTAATTTCTTGATAAATCAATATAGTTAAATATAACTACAATATCATTAATTTATGTCAAGGTACGATGGAATCGAACCACCATCCTCCAGCTTGTAAAACAGCTGCTCTTCCATTGAGCTAGCACCCTCTAAAAAAATAATTCTACCCTTCAGAATCTTCAATCTCACTATAGATTCAAAATGAATTCATAAAAGCTTTACAAAAATTACATTACAAACATTAAAAAAAAAAACAGTAATAAAACTGTCACTAAGCAATACAAGGCTGTCATTGAACAACAATAAAACTGTAGAGATGAAACTCGAGTTTGGCAGCAAGAAGAAAGAAAGAATATGCCTATCTTAGTCTTCCACACCATTTGGGTAGGTCTTCTAAGATTAAATAAGCATTTGATACTTAATTTGACAAATAGGTCTTTCATGTTGTTTTCGTGAATCTCTTGATTTGATCATTTTAATTATGTTGCTTCTTGGCTACACAAACAAAATAAAAAACTGTTAGCTTCATACTTTGTTCATTAGTAGTACAAATAATCATTAAGACATAGAGATGGTTCTCTTTAGTGAAGCAAAGCAGCACATAAATCATACAATAGTGAAACAGAACTAAAGAATCAATTTACTATATATAAAAATCACTTATGATTTGTAAACACTAATATAAGTTATAAGTAACATCAAAATAATACTATCAATTATTTTTGTCAACTTCTTATAGCATCAATACCTTTTAATAACTAGCATTAAAAAAAAGATAGAATTGTTAACTTGTTACAACATTAATACCTTTAAAAACTAGCATTAACAAAAAGATACAAATATCATTTGAGAATCTTATGTCACTTAAACCATAATACAAGAAACACTAAAAAAATAAATTGATACATAACTGAAGAGAAGTCAAAATATATCACCCAACTCATAGAGACCATACATAAAAGAATTAAAACTAGAGCATCCAGTTCAAACACCATAGCTATGCACCCCATGTTATTAGAAGGATTAAAATTTCCAGACCTCTTTTCACGTGCACACAAATGTAAGAACAATTAAGCAAATAACTTCACTGAGAAACATATACACACTGAAGACAAGATTTATGCAAGAGAGAGACAAGCTGACCCCTATCCTTAGAGATGATCTCAGTAAATATACTTAATACAAAACTAATAAATTTCTAATGGAAGGTATCTAAAAATTTTATTGCAAGAATTACTGATTTCAAATCATACATGTAAATAGATCATATCTTGCAGATTACTAATATAAGACTCATTGACTAGTTTGCTAACATACCTGAATTTCCTTAAATATGCATTACCTCCTTGGGACAGATCTTCAGCATCAAGAGATATTATATATTCAACGCTTGTAGCATGTCTAAATCTCCATGCAGCCAAAAGGAACTTCCCTTTATCCATTATGGCTGCAGATTCAACTTGCAATGAGATTGATAATATAATTAAAATTTAAAATTACTGAGAGAAATATAAAAAATTTAAAAAACATTAAATATAGAAAAATGCATATATCAACAAATCTTAAAGAGACTTCGGCACACAGACTTAAAGTTAAAGATGGATCTGAATAATTAGCATCTTCAGTTTCAAACTTAAATTAGAGAGCTCCATCAGATATAATAAAAAATGTTTGTTTGGTTAGTTTGGTTTTTTTCATTATATAAAAATGTTTGAAAATAGATTGTAGATCAAATGAATTTCATAGAAGTTGACATTTCATTGACTTTCTAGTAAATTTTACTACCAAATTTTAAATTTCAATGTATCACATATACAAAGCATTTTGACCTTCCTAAAGGAATTTCTAGAAAGTTAATTTAAATCCTCCAATTCATCTATTTGGCAAAATTTAGGAATTTTCTGCCAATGCACTAGCATTTCTAAAATTTTCAACTTTGCAATTTTTATCATCAATAGTTTGGATCAAACTTCATGACAAAAAAGATAGATAATAAAAATTGCAAACAGTAAAATCTAGAAATGTATTGTATAATTAATATGGACTAGAAATTTCATACTTTTACAGAGAGATCTGTCAAATATCAAGTAGCATTCCATGTAAAGAGAAATGACATGAATAAACTAAATTACTTTAAATTACATGGGTTTAAAATAGGAAAAACAAAGTATAACTTAAAAATGATATAATATTTAAGAAGAATAAGAAATCAAAAAATTATTTTGTTACCTCAAAAGTGTGCTTATTGATACTAATTTTGTTACTACTTTTCATACCAAACATGGTATACATTACATACAAGATGTCAAGAATATAGCTAAATGAAAACATCATTAAACAAGTAAATAGACTAGTGGACTACTTCAACTCTAGATATAACACTTTTTATTGATTGAATCAGTATTTTTTATTTGTGTGCTATTGAAATGCAATGTTTTCTCAATAACAAAGTGTTTTTCGAATAGAATACAAATTTGACTTGATGCCAGGTTTGACCCTTTCATTGTAATACATGGTAAAATTGACAGGTTATAATTTCTCTCATTCTTTGTTGTATAATGCAATTGTGCTCAAGCATGATTTGGTTTTAGGTTCACTTTAGCAACCATATTTATCTTATTCTCCCTTGCCTTCCACAAGATGTTGAACACTAAAGAAAATAATGGTCTTCAATCATTGAAAAAATGATAGTTGGGAACTCATGTGACACTAAATGAAATCATAGTAAAAAAAAATCAATAAAACAATTCCAACAAGCCTTACAGATCTCTTATTTTAAGCCAAAATACCACACTTTGTTTTTCACATTTATGGATCCCAATTATAGAAAATCTCATGGTCAATTCAATGTCATATGGACTTTGAGATATAATACATCCAAATAAATTTTTGACGTCAGGATTTAAGATTCAATTGTGTAATTTTTTGAGTCAAAATCATTAACCCATGTTAAATTAATATGAAACAGAAAAAATAAAGGTTCTATCTCCATATGATAAAAAACCCTTCCTCCCATATTTTCTATTTTTTCAGCCATTATGTTTAATTCAATTTAGTGAATAGCATGAATATGTGCATTGTTTAGAATAAAAAATGAAAAATAAAACAAAATAAATAGGGAAATTGGTACTCATACTGAAAAAAAAAAAAAAAAAACAGAGTTTGATCTAGCTTGCCTTATCCTTCCCTAACAAATTTAGGATAAACAAAACCACAGTTGTTACAGACATAGATCACATTTTTTTACCCAAAATGCGGTCTCTACAAATAAATTATAACATAGACATGCCGGTAGGTCATCCATTAATCTCAGACCACTATAAAAACTTCAAAGAAACAAAATATATCACGGGCACAAACACAAGTGTAGCTCTAATACCGAATGATAGAATATTGTTGAATGGCTTGTAAAGAATACATACACATATACAAAGAGAGGTCATAATTTACTAACAACATCGATGGTTGTTGAATACCACATTTATCTAAGAATGGAATAGTTATGATGACTTAAGTATAATAATAATAATAAAAAAACTCTTTCATACACACATTAACATTAGGCTAGAATGATGTTTTTAAAGATGGAAGGGTTTTTAATGAACAAAACACCTTTTACAAATCATAGCATATGTGAGATTAAAACTAGTCATAAAATAGTAGAATTGGGCCACAAGTAGTCCAAAAAATAGTAGACATGTAACTAATTTTAAGACACATGCATTCTTGAAACTAATCTATGAGACTACCCACCCGAAGGTATGGCCAGAGGAGGAGAAAGTTTCGTAGGAAGACACTTCTTTTTGTATTTTACTCTTGACAACCACAACCTCATTTTTCATGGTTTGCCCCCCTCCCACAACCAATGAAACTTTAAAAAAATCTAGAAAAAATAAGATTTTGATTTGTCCAAGTAAATTTTTGAAGTGTACACTTTATTAATTTTTATTTATATATAGGTTCACTTTAAATAATATCTAAATTTATAAGAGTTCAAATCGACTCTCAATAACCATAACCTCATTTGTCATTGTTCATCCCCTTCCCACAATCAACCAAACTTAAAAATTCTGAAAAAATTAGACTTCAGTTTGTCTGATAAATTTAATGTATACACTTTATTCTAGAGAATATCTAAATAAATTGAAGCTTACCCATCCAAGGAGGAGTTCAATTTGTGCCAGAAGTTTGGGATCTGTGTACTCTCTGTGACTTGTAATTTCAAGAACTAGCATGTCAAAGTTATACACATCTACCTTTTTTGTCAATTGACCATGAAGAGAAAATCTGGTGCAGTATACCCTCTGTCATATACCAATATCATAGAAGATGAATAAGTGTATGCCTTGATTTTTCATAGAGGGGGCTAGTAGATATATGCAAATGAACGATTTTGAGTAATCTTACATTGTCCCATCAACTCTTGTAGTAAGATGTCTTAGGTCGTCTAGAATGAGCCATAATATATCACACATTATTATACAATATATAAGAATTAACTAAAGCCACAATATATAAGTTTATAATACAGTATTGTATTAATAGTAAAAATAAGTATTATTTGGTATGCATCATAGCTGTAGTAGAGAGCTCATATGTAATTGTGTCCAAACTTGAACACCTATTGCACACATTATAAGAATGAAATTTAGACCAAGAGGTAACCAAAGACCAAATCAATATAATATCAAATTTTATATTTTTGAGCATAGAATATGAAATTATCCCGCTTTGATAGGTTATGAATGTTAAATCATACAATGCATGTTATAATAGAACATAACATAGGAGAAAAATGGAATGATAAAGGGAAGTGAAAAATTAGAAAAAAACTCAACCAATCTATCATCATAATAAAAGGATAAAAAAGAGTGACAAATTTTGGTGCAAATCGAATCATCCTTAAGCTTCAAAGATAATGATAAATTCTGTTCCACCTCCAAATTCTACTTGTAACAAGAAAAGTAAAACTAAAAACATAACAAAATATACAATGTATTTTATAGTATAGAATAATACAGGAAGAAAAAAGAAAGGACATAGCAGATTAAAGAAAATGCAACAAAACTATTAAAAAACTAAAAGGGTAAACACAATGACATGTTGCCATAATCCTGTCTGACTAAGTTTAAAATATGTCTTAACTCTTTGTTCCTAAGAAATCTACAGAATATTTCATTGCATTTCCATTCTTATTGGTAGTCTATTACTTAAAGAATGGTGTATGATTCCCCAAAAAATCTTTCAAGTTTTTGGGCAAGGTCCATTCATTAACAGGGAGAAATTTTCTGCGGTGGTCCTGACTCTTGCTCCAATGCTAATATCATTTGAAGATTGCTTTGGGTCACTTCAAAAAGTGGTCTATTTCAGAATAATTTTCTTATTCTCACAACTGCATACAGGTATGTTTTTTAATCTTAATAATATTGACTTCAATGATCAATTCTATGAAAATAAAGGAGGGGTGAAAATTTTATCAAACAAAAAGAGAAGCAAGAACAAACAGAGAAAGGGCATCAAACAACCCTATCAAGATCAACCAAGTGATCAAGTTGATGGGACAAGCCCATCGGAAGTTGGGTCTTATCAACAATATTCCAATTACACATATGGTCAGAAGCCCACTTCACTAGACAATCAACAACACTATTCCATTCCCTGGGAATATGAGTGAAAGTAACAGACTCCAAAGAAATACACAAATTATGAATTTGGTTCGCAATCAATGCTAACTTCCAACTAACAACTTCAGAATGTTGTTGATTCAAAAGACGTATCACCACTTGAGAGTCAGACTCACAGATAAGCCTTCTCGAACCAAGATCCCAAGCATTCTTCACAACATACAAAATGGCAATGGCCTCCATCAAGTTGTTAGTGTGGTGAATTTTATAAATTGAGAACACAAACTGAACATCCCCCTTACTATCTTTGTCAACACCACCAATTCTAGCAGGCCCTGGATTACCCTTGGAAGACCCATTCGTGTTGATTTTAAGAATACCCTGCGGAGGGGCACTCCACTTCCCCACTCTATTTATCTTTCGCAAGGGATGTCTACACATCTTTCTAAGCATTTTTCCATGTGAGGGGGGGATATTCAGGTGGTTATTGAAAATATCCTCCCTTGGTTCCAAAGCCTCAGAAGTATCACATTTTGGAGAAACAGTTTCCCCCAAAGAATGGAGAATTTTCCACCATAAGTGAGGAGCCTCCAACAATTCATCCTTAAAGATACGACGGTTCCTCTCCAACTAGATATGCCAAATAATAAAAGAGGGTCCAAGAGTCCAGGCAACTTGAAGAAATGAAGTCTCGACAGGATCCTTACCCCAGCGAGCAAAGAAATCTGCCAGTGAGGAAACATGCCAACAAGAATGGTTCCGCACATTCCACCAAGAGTGCCAAATATGTCTAGTGAAAGGGCATTGGAAGAAGAGATGAGAGACATTTTCTTCACTAGTCTGGCATAGAACACACATTGAGGGTCCATGGAAGCCACGCTTGCATAGATTATCCCACGTAAGGCACCGACTATGGACCACCAACCACATAAAAAATTTGCATTTGGGCCAAGAAAACTTGTACCAGACTTGCTTCCACCAAGGCACTTGAATATCCCCCAAAGTCTACCGGAGAAGCTCAACATATCCAGCAGACACTAAAATTTCCCAGACAAATCCTCGCTATCCCAAGCAAGAACATCATTACCAACCAAAATAGTACACTCTCGAGACTGCAAAATCTGAAACAACTCCTTCCTATCCACCTCAGAACCTCCTGGAGGCCATTCAGAGGGGTGTTTCCAATGAAAGGAAGGAGCCAAATCTCTAGCACTCCCTATCTTATAAAAATCAACTGTGTCCCAACCAGCAACACTAAAATTTTGATAGAGGGCATGAAGCTGAGGATGAGTGGAAAGGATAGGAGGGTGCCCATCCCAAGAGTCAAGCCAAAATAGAGCTTGTGATCCCGAATGACAAATCCAAAAGAGACCATCTTTAACCAACCGAGCTCCAAACTTCAGCGTATTCCAGATCATGGATCCTCTCCCTTCCAGAGGAAAGCGGTGAACTTCAACCACATCAATATCTGGAAAATACTTATGGGTGAGAATGCGAGCCCAAAGTTGATGTTGGTTAGTACACCAACGCCAATAAAGCTTTGCAATGAGAACCTGACCATTTAAAATAGATGATCTTAAACCAAGGCCACCCTCCTTCTGAGGTCTACACACTGTTTCCCATTTAACCAGACTCCATTTAGAAGAAGAAAGGTTCCCACTCCAAAGGAACTGACGGGACAGAGCATCAAATTCCTGAAGAAAATACATAGGAGCAACCTGAACAAAACACCTGTAAATAGGAAGGGCTTGAATAACCAACTTCAACAGAGTTAAGTGAGCAGCAGTTGATAGCCAACGATGAGTCCAATGATTAACCTCTCAGCGAAGTTTATCAAGCAAAACTTGCTAGGAAGATCTAGGATGTCTACCAATAGTAAGAGGAATACCCAAATAAACAAAGGGAAGAGACCTAATCTGAAACCTCAGAATAGCAGCAATATGCCTTTGAATAGCCTGGGGAGTATTGAAGAAAAAAATGGAGGATTTGTTCTCATTAACTTTCTGACCCGAAGTTGCAAGATACACATCCAAAGCATGCCTAAAAGAAGTAGCTTCCTGAAGACGAGCCTGTCCCATAAATGAAGTATCATCCACAAACTGAAGATGTGAAAGAGGAGGCAAGCCAACACCCCATTTCCACCCATGAATCAAACCCTGGTGAACACGAAGCTTAAGAAAGAAGCCCAAACCCTCAGCCATAATGATAAAGAGGTAAGGCGAAATACGGTCCCCTTGGCGAAGTCCTCTAGAGGCACCAAAGGGTTTTGAAGGAACACCATTCACAAGAATAGAAAAAGAAGCCAAAGTAACACAACTCATAATCCAGCTCACCCACTGTTGGCAGAAACCAAAGGCCAAGAGAATCTTTTGGAGAAAACTCCATTTGACTCTATCATAAGCCTTAGCCATATCTAACTTAATGAACATAGCTCTCTCTTTTGAAGTATGCATAGAATGAATAACTTCAGAAGCAATAAAAATCCCATCAAGAATTTGCTTACCAGCCACAAAACCACCTTGTTCCTTTGAAATCACAATTGGAAGGCATATCTTGAGTTTGTCAGCAATCAATTTGGTGATAATTTTGTACACAACATTACAAACAGCAATGGGGCGAAAGGAGTCAAGATTGTCAGCACCTTCTTTCTTGGGGATAAGAGTCAGTAAAGTAGAGTTCAATGCACGAAGCATTTGCTTATTCTCAAGGGATTCCTTAACCATCTCCGAGAGATCCATATTTATAATTTCCCAAAATTCCTGAAAGAATTCCATAGGGAAGCCATCTAGGCCTGGAGCTTTACCTTTATTCATCCAAAACACAACCTCTTCAAGTTTTGACATCAAAATTGGATGAATAAGAGAATCATTCATTGCGCAAGTGATAAGAGATGGAATGCAAGAAAGTATCAAGTTCTCCTCAGTAGCACGCCGAGAATCCTCAACAAAAAGGGTAGAATAAAATTGAAGGGCTTCCTTGGTCATAGCAGATTGAGCGGAAATCTGAAGTCCTTCTACTGTAACAAGAGAAGAAATATACCCTTTATTATGACGAGCCTGAACAGAATGATGAAAAAAAAATAGTATTTATATCCCCTTCCTGCAACCAATCAATGCAAGCCTTTTGTTTCCAATAAATCTCTTCCTGAAGTTCCCATTCTTCCACATCCTGCATAGCCTGGGATTCAGCCCTGCCAAGAACCTCTATAAGGCCAGAGTCCTTGATTTGGTGAGTAATCACTGCAAGATGATCTAGAGCATTCCTCTTTCTAGATTGAAGGTTCCCAAAGCAAGAAGTATTCCATCTCTTAAGATGATATTTGACATATTTAAGTTTCTTCACAAAGACAAACATAGCCGTGCCATAAGCTGGGCCACCCTCTCTCCACCACTTAGCCACCCAATCATACAAGGACGAGTCTCAGAGCCACATTAGTTGGAATCTAAAAGAAGGGTTCTTAGGGAGTGCAACAGGAGAAGAAGAGGACTTAATCGACCAATGATCAGAACCTCTCCAATCAAGAATTTTAGAACTCGTAATCAAGCCACCTCCAACCCAATAACATGAAACAAGAAACCTATCCAAACATTCTGAGATAGCTTCCTGACCACTCCGTCTATTGTTCCAAGTGAAAACCCCAATTGAAGGCTTAACATCAATAACAGAAAGAACATCCACCTGGGCTTGAAAAAGATCAGAAGCAGGGCCAAGCCTAGGCCAACCTCCTCTTTTCTCCTCAAGACTTAAAATAGAATTAAAATCACCTCCTAAAATCCAAGGAAAATAAGGAGCACAAGAGCGCACATACCTAATGTGATCCCAGAGATGAATCTTCCCACGAATGTCAATAGGGGCATAAACATTTGTCACAAGAATAGTCTCACCAGAGTCCAAAGCAATAGCCACCATAGAGATTGAGTAATGACTAGAAATCCACCAAAGGGGAGAAATATTTCGAGGGTCCCAGAATAGAGCCAAACCTACAGAATTCCTTTGCGAACCAATACTTTGATAGTGACCGGCATACCAAATGCATGGAGCATGCTGATGCATAACCTCAACAAAAACCTTAGTCTCTTCAATACAAAAGACATTTGGAGAATGAATTGCAATCAAATCATGAATAGCTTTTTGACGATAGGTGCTATTCAAACCCCTCACATTCCAAGAGAGAATAATCATGGAGGGGTTTGAGAAAAATAATCAATTCTATGCACATTGCTTGTTCTTTACAATTAATTTTGTAAATTAAAAATAAACTACTTTGGATAGTCTAACGGTTAAAGGTACATTCTAGTAGAGTAAATATTTGTCTTCTACACTACTTTAGAATTTTGTGCTCTAGGCTACATCCAGTCTTCTATTAAATACTCTGTTTGGATAATTATGCTTTTTCTTTTAGGTAGGTTAAACCTTTGGCTATATACATGATACAACTTATTTCCTTGTACTTTGATGTGTCGTCACCAAGACAAAAAAGAACAAGATAGCAGATGTTCTTATTTTTTTTTACAAATATAATTTGAACCTTATTAAGACTATGACTACCAAAGTAAATCTTAAGATACAAGAATCATATCCATGAATTTATGACAATATTCTTTTAACTAAACTTGGAAGCTTCCATGACTATGAAATTTTCTACCTTTTTGTGTTTTATCTGAATGAAATTGTGTGAGCTGGTATTCAAAATCGTCAAAGCTTAAAAGTTAAAACTATTATACAGTTTTCAAACTCTAGCAATATCAAGATAGACTTGATTCATTTGAATCATGCTATGTAGTACCTCAGTAATGATAGATGAAAATTTTCCAGGAGACTAGGCTTTATTTAAATGATGTTTTAAATGAATGCACTTGTAAGAGACATGTTCATTTTGTTCCTTTTTAAACATAATTTTCTACATAAGTTATGATCATTTTGCATTAAAATTACTTGAGAGGAAATGAAGGCCTTTCAAAGCATTACATGTACTAAAAGCTTTTCCAGACAAGGGATTTACTTTTCCAGACAAATAGTGACTTATGAAGCCTTACATGTGCTAAATGAATTTCCAATCTAGAATGGGCTGCATGGTGAGATGATTTGTGTATGGCTTATCTATAATACTTGATGTTTAGAGGTGTGTAGACTAGGCCATTTGTATCTATTTTCAAAGGCTTAAACAAGAAAATGTTAGGTTTTAATCTAGCATTATATCAATTCAATACAAGAACATCTAAGCTAAGCCACCTTAGATTGAGCCTAAATAGGTGCACCCAAGCACTATTTGATTTGCTTTGATTATGAGTATGTGGGTGTGCTCTCTAAGAACTTGGAGATTGTTCCTAATGCATTCTAGGAATGATTGATATCCATGAAAACCCCATAAATGACACAAAACAGGTATAAAACACCTGGTTTGCCCCTAAGGTCTCAAGGTTTCAAATGATGCTAAAATGGAGATTAAACTAGAAATGAGTAATCTATGATTGTTTTTAGACCAAAAGAAATGTGATATGATGCTATGCTATGCTATGCAAAACAATAAAAGAAACTATGATTTATCCATTAGTTCTATGCTAAGATGTGTTAGAAAGCTTGAAGAAACAAAGAAATCTAACAATTATGAAAAAGCTTTAAGGTGTAGATCTCTATAGTTTTGTTGACTATTAGTGACCCACACTTAGTCATTTATCTAGGCAATGATGGTCGGTCATCACTGCGACTGAGTCATTATGTAAAAGTTGAGCTATGTAATGTTTACTTATCGAGCAATAGTACTGCCAAGTAAACTTATGGTCACTATGTATTTTTGTAGTATACCGAGTCTAGTTTTGCTGAGTCCTATATGCAACGATTACCGAGCACCAGAGTTATCAACATATGCTGAGTACAATGAATGCCGAGTATTAGAAACTGAATTTGATGAGTTAGCCAGAGAATGACATAAGAGTTTGTTTTGGCATAGTGATTGAGGTAAATAGTTTTGGCTGACATTCATGTTTTGTATTTTGTTTGTTGAGATAATTACGGAGGTAATTATGCATCTACTTAGCAATCATTGATCCCTATGAAATACCTAGAGTCAATCAAAAATTAGTAAGACTTAAGTGGCAAAAGGAATTAATCTAAACTGTAGATCTTGAATCTGTTAGAGTAGTCATATTATAGCTAATAATTAATTTATTTAATTATTAGTCTATTATTCTCTACACTTAAGTTAGACTTAGGCATCTCATTATTCTTTAGGGTTTTCACCTTTAGGGTTTTGGTATCCTTTTATAAGGATTCCCTCTTTGTAATTCATAAGGAGATTGTATTATTTTCATCATTGTTAATAGAAGATTATTTTCTTGCAACATGGTTTTGCAGTCTCTGGCCTTTTGGCCGCCATAGCTTTCTATCTTTTTGCTTCTTCTTTGTGACAGTCTTGCATGCAGGTGTTCTTGGGATGATTTGCGTTTGTCAAATCTAACATGGTATCAGAGCCATCTTGCTGCTCCCTGTTCGTGTTTTGTTGAAGTGTTTCAGAAGCAGGAGGTTTTCAAGGGTTTCAGGAGTTTTTTTTGTGGATCTGGGGGGAGCCGAAATTTGGCTCACCTTGGACAAAAACAGACACCACCATTGTGTCCGGAAGGCCCAAGAACCCCTAAATCCATATAAAACTTGTCCATTTTGGACACAGTGGCATCTGAGGCAAAAAAATTTTGCATACCAGGGCCGTACGGCCCTGGCACGCACTCCGAGGCGGGTACTGTCGGCGATTTTTTTTTTAAAAAAAATATATATATTTTGGCCGCCGAGCGGCCACCCAGGCACCGCCCGGCGGCCACCACTGCGTCACCGGCACCGGCTTCATCCACCGCCACCGCCACCACGCACCCCGCCGGAGAATGCCGCCGCCGCAGCACCCTCCGCCGGCTCCGCCGCCTCCCGGCTTCGCAGCCCCCGCTCCTCTGTGGCCTCCTCCCGGCTCTGCCGCCTCCCGGCTCCGCGGGCCCCGCTCCTCTGCGGCCACCGCCGGCACCAGCGCCGCCCGCAGCGCGCTCCGCTCCGACGGCCCCAGCACCGCTCCGCCGGCCCGCCCACCGCCGGCACCAGCACCGCCTCTCGGCCCCGCTCCGCTCCGTCGTGGTCACGCGGGTGACCGGGAGCTCCGGCTCTAGCCCCCTGTGTGCGCCATGCGCCCAGGGGCTTTGTAATTCCAGCCCTCGGGGCTTAAAAAAGTATTTTTTTTTGTCTTTTAGAGCTTTTTCTAGGGGTAGCTGGGTTTTTTGGCCGTATCTTGTGCATACGGTATCGGTTTTCTGACTTCTTTATATCGTCGGAAAGCTCTTTCCGAGCTCTTTCCGATGATGGAGGTTAGGGTTTTGGGTTCTACCGTTTCAATAGTGTTTTTTTCTGTTGAAGTCTGATGTCTTTTTTTGCCTTCCGGGAGTCATATCTGGCTCATCCGGACTCCTTTTTCGGAAAACGAGATATCGTCGGAAAGATGATTCTGTGTACTATTCAGTGGCAGAGGTATTTCTTCCAGATTCTGCTCCAGGTTTTCACTCCTCCGAGTTATGCAGTTTATGCCCTCTGGTGGTGTGCTTGGTTCTACAGGTTCGGGGATCTCTTCTTCTGGTTTCTTAGTGCACTCTTCTTTCTGAATTCTGAGCTTGCATGCTCTTTCTGATGTATCTTTGTTCTGTAAACGCACTGAGATAAAGTGCCCTCTTCTGCATTTCTGGGATCTTTTTCACCTGGTTCAGTTTTAGTATTCGCACTCAGTTATAAAGTGCCATGGGGGGATTCTGATGCATTTGCCACTATAGGCGCATCCACTCTTGTCAAGTGAGTGTACCTTCCACAAAATTAGCCCATGTAGACTGTGTCTATGACACCGCCTTTTATCCTGTGTGTGTGCTTCTGTTGCACTGTTGGTGTTCCTGGTTCTTCTTCTGCAGCTGTTTTTGGCCTCGCATTTCAGTGTTCCTGTCACCTCTCCCAGTTCAGCATTATGGGGGGGTTCACCTGTTGGCTCTATTGCTTCCTTGGTTCGGTTGGGTGATCTACGTATTCAGTTTTTGTTCCTATGTACTAGGCGGATGCAGTGGCTAGGCACCTATGCACTTCGGTGAGATGGATCATCTACTATATAGACACTCATTCATTCCTATTTTGGAGGTCACCTCTTCGATTGATCAGCTCTTCAGACTTTGTCTTCTCTACCTGGTCATGCACTATTTCAGTGGGGGTTCCAGCAGTATTCTTCTGACAGAGTTTTCAGACATGCTTCGGAGGAGCTTCTTGCTCTCTTCTTGTTCCTTTCTCTGGGACATCTTTTGCTTTATGTACTTGGGTACCTAATCAGGCCTTGTTGCCGGGACCCATAGCTCTTTCATGCATTTTTGTTTTCATGCATCTTGTAGTCCTTAGTTGTTTAGCTTCTCCCTAAGTTACACTTAAGGGGGGGTGTTAGAGTAGTCATATTATAGCTAATAATTAATTTATTTAATTATTAGTCTATTATTCTCTACACTTAAGTTAGACTTAGGCATCTCATTATTCTTTAGGTTTTTCACCTTTAGGGTTTTGGTATCCTTTTATAAGGATTCCCTCTTTGTAATTCATAAGGAGATTGTATTATTTTCATCATTGTTAATAGAAGATTATTTTCTTGCAACATGGTTTTGCAGTCTCTGGCCTTTTGGCCGCCATAGCTTTCTGTCTTTTTGCTTCTTCTTTGTGACAGTCTTGCATGCAGGTGTTCTTGGGATGATTTGCGTTTGTCAAATCTAACAGAATCAGTAAGATGTTTTGTTGATTATATAAGGTCAAGATCTAAACCCTAAACGTAGTAGCAAGAGATAGCGAATGTGAAGGGAATAAGTCGATAGGTATGAT
This sequence comes from Chamaecyparis obtusa, assembly GCA_027943335.1. Taxonomy (NCBI): domain Eukaryota; kingdom Viridiplantae; phylum Streptophyta; class Pinopsida; order Cupressales; family Cupressaceae; genus Chamaecyparis; species Chamaecyparis obtusa. Next base: position 921,035 of record BSBK01003547.1, read on the forward strand.
TCAGTGAAGAGAAGTATTTAGATAGAGTCCAGTGACCAAGCTAAGTAGTGAAAGCATAGAAAAGAGATAAATCTGATAGATAAGATCAACATCATACAGTAACGAGAAGATCTATTATTTGCATACAGTGCAAACTAAAAGATCAGGTACTGAGACATTCTAGCCAGTGTATCAGGGTAAATCTCTTAACCGAGTAGTCCTATCAAACTTTTTGTAATATCTTAACCGAGTGCTTACTTTGTTGTAAGTTTCAAATCCTTTTACAAGGTAGACTGTATAAGTCTTTTAGCTTTTAACAGGGAAGACCCCTCACAGGGTAGATCAAGTTTTGATCAAATTTTGTAAGCCCTAATAGGAAAATTTATTACTACAATAGTGAAGATTTGTGGGTGTCATCCCCACCCCAGTTTTACCTTTCAAGGGTTTCTTGGTAACCAAAATCTCTATGTTATGAATGCTTTCATGGATGATGTTTAGAATGTTAGTTATTTGATTATGATCAAGTATTGTTAATGCTATGCAAAAGTTTTATTTATATGAGAATGGTTTAGTAGGTGATATCTAATTCACCCCCCCTCTCAGTATCACATTTCTCAATTATATTTCCAACAATTGGTATCAGAGCTATAAGGTTTCTCATAGAAAGTCTAACCACTTGAAGAAAAAGATCTTGAGATGGAAGTCTATAAGCTGGGAAAGGCCACAGAGAATCAGAAAATTGATGTACAACTGGCATTACAATAACTGGAAGCAGCTAGAAGCGAACTGAAGAAATCCTTGAGCAAAAGGAGAGAAATTTCTATTCAACAAAATGAATCACAGTATCATGAAGAAGACACCATTGGATTATTTGATAATGGAAACTCTGCAGAAAGTGACAAAGCCATAAAAGAGCTACTGGAGAAGAATACCATACTGAATGATGACATCAGGAATCTAAAGAGAGAATAGGAGATTCAATCTGTCAGACTTTGTGAAGTAGTTGAACAGAAAAAGAAAGCCGAAGAAGACAAAAGACAAATTGCAATGAGATTGGATGAAAGGACAAGTGACATGCAAAGGTTGACTAATAATCAGCTGGACATGGTAAATCAAATGCTGTTGGTTAATCAAGAGTTGGGCAATAAAGATATGGAAATCAACCAACTGAGGTTCTGAGAATGATCAATTAAGGAATGAACTTAGAACTGAAAAGGAAATCAATGAAAGGATGAACAAACCTAATGTAGCTGCAAAATATTTTGAAGAATTGTTAAAGTCACCTAGAAGATCTTATGATAGATCTGGACTTGGACTAAATGAACATGCTTCATCTACTAAAGAAGGAGAATCATCAAAGAATGGAGAACAGAAGAATGCAAAACCAAAGAACAACAAGCCCACATGCCATCACTGTTGAAAGCCAGGACATACAACCAACATATCCAAAAGTAAACATGGTAAGTTTGATTCAAAACCTAAGTTCAAAGGACACTGCTTTAACTGCAAGAAACATGGACATCAGGCACATGAATGTAGGTCTAAGGTTAGTAACCCACCTACTTCACCTAAGTTTCAAGGCAATTGTTTGAACTGTTAGAAGTATGGGCATAGAGCATTTGAATGTAGGTCAAAACCAAGATGGTCACCAAATGAACAGACTAAGTCACCTGTGAAGAACAACTCATACAATTAGGATTACAACACATGGTACAATTGTCATTATTGTGGAAAATATGGACACATTGGAGCAAATTGCATGAAGACTCATTTCAGAGGGAGATCCAAAAGCTGGATGAGTGGAAGCATGGTATGTTACAAATGTAATAAGATAGGTCATCTTAAGAAAGACTGTAGATCACCTATGATAAGCAATGATCAGAATTAGAATGAAGATATTCGTGAGAAATTGAAAAATCAGATGGACAAGACATGGAAGAAGAAAGAAGAAGGAAGCACTAGTGAAGCTAGCACATCCGAGGTCACCCAATCCGATGGATCAGGTGATCACACTTCTTTTAACTAAGCATAGAAGGTATGTTTGGAACTGAATTTAGAAAGCTTTATTTTACATCAGTTCCTAACATAAAGATTGAGTAGAAGTCCAATCTGCATAGTTAAAGATGCATTAGGACATATCTGAGCAAAATAGAAAACTTTATTTTTTTTGATGCCGAGTGATAGTATTATGATCGAGATATCAGTGTATGTCGAGCACCTATTATGATCAAGATGCTATAGGTACCGAGCTGTGTCATAATGATTATTTTAACCGAGCTTGTGTTAGCTGAGGTTAGCATGAGTTTGCCGAGATAGCTGTATTCCACTTACAAATTCTGTACGGAGCATTTATGAGGCCCTAATTTCACTTTTCAGAATCTATAAAGTGGAAAGTTTCCATTCATTTCATTTCACCTAGTGAATTGAGATTTCTTTGAGTGATTCAGAGTGCGAGCAACCAGTTTATCAAGTTGATTCTGAATCTCTACAGTGTGCCATCGACAAAAATCATCTACAGGGTACTTACGAGAAAAAGGTACATTACCAAGCATACATTTCTTTTCAAAATTTTAAAATTTGAAATGGCATCATCATCTACTTCAGTAAAGAAACAAGGGATGGAGGTTTTCAATGTGCAATTGGTAAGGAATGAAGTCTGCAAGCCACAAATCTTTAAGACAATTTCAGAATCCGTGATTAAAGGAGATTTGAACGGAGCCCTATCTTCAATTCTAGAAAATGTGTTGATGATGAACGACATTAAGTCATGTTATATGTGTAAAATTGGGGAAATCGGGGACTACGAGATCAGGGAGGCGTATGACAAGTTATGTGTTAATGGAGTGTTGAAGCTAGAGTATAAATTGGTTGCCGAACATGGGTTAGTGCATGCCCTAGATTTCTTGTAGAATTTTAAGGTTGAATGGATAAAAGTAGTGTTGAGTCGAGTACACGACATGCAACTATGGCTAGAAGATGGACCCATGAAGATAACAAAGGAAATGATCCAACGAGTCACTGGCTACCCTACGATTCAAGGAAAAAGGACAATTAAGTGTTTGAGCAAAGAAGAAATTTAGGCAAACACACAAGCTGTATGGAACAAATGAGGAATGACGATCTCTACCATTATAGATCCAGAAATTAACTTTGTTGTGAGGGTTATCTTGCACAAGTTCTACCAATCCAGTTGGTTGGACAGTGTCCCTTGTATGGCAGTGGACCAGGCATAGAAAATCATTAATAAAGGGCACACGTATGATCTTGCCGAGCTCCAGCTGACTCAGCTTGCTGAGAACCTCAACTCAATCTGGACTGCAAAGAACTCAATGTGTAAGTTTGGCTCTTTGCTAATCTGTCTATTCTTTTATGTAAAGAAGAGTTTTCTTACTCATGGAGGTGTGATATGGGATAAGAATAAATCCATTACTGTGAAAATCAGTGATTTCATAGGTCAAATAGGAGATAGTTTTAATGGAGTAATGGACAACTATTTTGTTGAGTTTAAGAAGAAAATGAGGAAAAGGAGCAAAATCCCTGTGTCATTAGTTGAGAAGTACAATAATGATATATGCTTTCTAGTTGACACAAATTTCACATATGCACAAGCAGTCCTTCCTAGGGTTCCATGGCTCATGCCACTACCCTATGAAATTAATATAGATGAAGCTATTTTTGCCATCACAACCCTCTTAGCTGAAGAAATTGATAGCAAGGAACCCTACTTTGGAACATATAAAGAAGCCAAATAAAAAATCTCTTTGGGTTTAACAACTGCAACCTTAGAGAGGAAAAGAAAGAAGATAGTAAAGAATGTGGAGAAGTATGTGAAAGAATTGGACAAGGATGCTCGACTAGAATTAACCCAAGGTTTGTGAGAAGATGAGCCAAGTGAATCTAGTGATAGTGAAGAAGAAGAGGAAGAAACTCAAGTAGAAGAGAAGAAAGGAAAGAAACCAATAATTTCCAAGCCCCCAACCAAGAAAAGAATAATGAAACCCAAAGTGTCTTAGACACCTCTGCTAAGGCCTAGGACAAGGGGAGCAACTGTTGAAACTCCTAAGGTATCCCCTACATCTAGTAAGTGAAAACCTGCACAACCTAAGGCAGTGCTGAGTAAGGGAAACAAAAGGCCTAGAAGGAAACTTGTGTTGGTACAAGAAGATGATGAGGAAATTGAAAGTGATGAAGAGGTGAAGAAGAAGATTGCACTACAGGATGTTAAATCTACTATGGATGAAATATGCCACAAGATCAAAAACTCTGTAGGAGTGAATGACTTGAAAGAATTAAAGTTTGGAATTTTGAGTATAGGAGAGAAGGAAAAAGTAGAAGATGTTATTCTTGAAATGCTTTGCACTTTTAAGATGTTACCTATTCAGTTGGAGAATCAAATTCTAAAGGAGTTGAGCAACAGGGTTGCACAAAAATGGGAATATGCTCTTAATACTAAAAAACAAATAAGGGAGAGCACTTTAGCACAAGTGGAATCAAGTCTCACCCTTGCCAACATCAGAAAAATTGTGGAGAAATACCGAGCCAAATTTGATCCTAAGCTCTAAGCTTATCTAATCCTTCAACACAAGGTTGAGGATGTTGTATAGGAAAGTGTCAAGATTTGGAAGATAGTGTATGGATTATTGATTGACAAAGATGGAGATATTGGTGCTAGTACATCTAAGGATGTCGAGCCTGAAACATAACAAAGTGTAATGGAATCACCCATTCCAGAGATAGAAGCTCCTAAGGTAGAGGAAATTCAGAAGGAACCTAAAGTACACATTGTAGATATCACAGAGGATACATCAGTCAAAAATTTGGTATTCACCGAGGAAGACATATAGGCCGAGAAAGAAAAAGACACATCTTCGCCAGGTAGTAACACAGTACTTTTACAAGTCAAACCTTATCTGGAAATTGATGTGACATTAACTGGTAACACTACCCTCGCCAAATCTAAAGTTGTTATAGTTGATCAGTTAGCTAGTACAAATACTACCGAGGAACTAGAGAAGCTGACACCAGTTATTCAACTCACATCTGCCGAGGAGATTCACCAGGAAATAGAGGAGAAGTGAAAAGAAAAATCTACTAGTCCTCATGTGGAGGATAAGGGAATTAAGGGAAAAGAAGGAAAAGACAAAGCTACTGAGTTACAGGAGCCTACAGAACAAGAAACAATACAAACTCTTGTACAGATGCTGAGTGGGAGCACACTGAAGAAGGCACACAAGAAAAAAATGGAAGTCTTTTCACCAGAGGTAACCATTGATGAAGTTATTACTATTCCTAAATGGGATACTGATAAGTTATCCTATGAGAAAATACAAGTATTGAAAGATTTATTGTCAAGGAAAAGTAGACAAGAAGAATTGAGAAGAGAACATTAACAGAAATAAGTTCTGTATGAAATCAATGATATATTTAATGATGTTTATGAGTTATCAGATGTAAATAGTTCCGCTCCCATATTGGAACAACTTGTACATATTGTTCAAAAGGTAAATAATGACACGAGTAGCGCCAGTGATAAATTGTTTGAGTGGTCGGAAAGAAAGTTTGAGACCAAAATGCTAGAGAAAGTATCTGCCGAGATTGCAGTTAAATAGGTCGCAATTTCTACTTTGGTAGTAGAGATCAAAGAAGTAATTATAAATGAAAACTCTCTACTCACCAAACCATGCAATATAGAATAGTTCACTGAGGAGAACCAATGATTGATCGATCAACTACAGCAAGAACTCAAATCCACAAGTCAGTCCTTAAGCATTGATCCAGAAAATAGTTCCAACCATCATGTCAAGATAATGCATACTCAAGGAAAGATAGCCAAGCTGATGGCTAATGATGGAAAGATTAGATCTCGCCTACTTTCTATGCAAACAATTTGAACACCTCACCTAGAGGCATTACAGAGAAAGTTGGTCAAGGCCAAGGAATTAACTCAGAGGGATCTGAATCTATCTACTACCGAGAGCCTAATCAATCTAGCTATCAAGCTAGAAGTGCAGTCTGAAGTTTTAACTGTTGCTACTGGAGGATGGGAAATTGCACTACACATGATTATGATGCTACACAAACCATTTTTGGAGAAGCATTTTGAGATCCCCACTCCAGATGACATTCGTCATGTCAAAATCAAGGGGGAAGTAGGGAGGTAACCAAATTTTTGAAATTTTTTGAATGTATATATCTCAGGGAGAGTATTTTGCTTATACTACATATTTTTGTAAAGGGAGATGTAATGTCATGACAAAGTTTTTTTGCCACTAATGTCAAAGGGGGAGATTGTAGATCTCTATAGTTTTGTTGACTATTAGTGACCCACACTTAGTCATTTATCTAGGCAATGATGGTTGGTCATCACTATGACCGAGTCATTATGTAAAGGTCAAGCTATGTAATGTTTACTTACCGAGCAGTAGTACTGCTGAGTAAACTTATGGTCACTATGTATTTTTGTAGTATACCGAGTCTAGTTTTGCCAAGTCCTATATGTAATGATTATCGAGCACCAGAGTTATCAACATATGCCGAGTATAATGAATGTCGAGTATCAGAAACTGCATTTGACAAGTTAGCCAGAGAATGACATAAGAGTTTGTTTTGGCACAGTGATCGAGGTAAACAGTTTTGGACGACATTCATGTTTTGTATTTTGTTTGTTGAGATAATTACAGAGGTAATTAAACATCTACTTAGAAATCATTGATCCCTATGCAATACCTAGAGCCAATCAGAAATTAGTAAGACTTAAGCGGAAAAAGGAATTAATCTAAATTGTAGATCTTGAATCAGTAAGATGTTTTGTTGATTATATAAGGTCAAGATATAAACCCTAAATGTAGTAGCAAGGGATAGCGAATGTGAAGGGAATAAGTAGATAGGTATGATTCAGTGAAGAGAAGTATTCAGATAGAGTCCAGTGACCAAGCTAAGCAGTGAAAGCATAGAAAAGAGATAAATCTGATAGATAAGATCAACATCATACAGTAAAGAGAAGATCTATTATCTACATATAGTGCAAACTGAAAGATCAGGTACTGAGACATTCTAGCCAGTGTATCAAGGTAAATCTCTTAACCGAGTAGTCCTAATAGACTTTTTGTAATCTCTTAACTGAGTGCTTACTTTGTTGTAAGTTTCAAATCCTTTTACAAGGTAGAATATATAAGTCTTTTAGCTTTTAACAGGGCAGACCCCTCACAGAGTAGATCAAGTTTTGATCAAATTTTGTAAGCCCTAATAGGCAAATTTATTACTGCAGTAGTGAATATTTGTGGGTGTCATCCCCACCTCAGTTTTACCTTTCAAGGGTTTCTTGGTAACCAAAATCTCTGTGTTATGAATGCTTTCATGGATGATGTTTAGAATGCTAGTTATTTGATTATGATCAAGTATTGTTAATGCTATGCAAAAGTTTTATTTATATGAGAATGGTTTAGTATGTGATATCTGATTCACCCCCCTCTCAGTATCACATTTCCCAATTATATTTCCAACATAAGGATCTAGATCTATTCTAGCATTATAACTCTACTTAATATGAGTGATGTAAATTCTATATTTGCTCTTGGGAAGTGAGGGTATTTATAGGATTTGGGAAGGGCTTGGGTTAGGAGGATGAGTTAGAGTTAGAGGTAAGGTCTGGGGTAGAGTAAGAGGTATGGTTTGGGGTATGGTAAGGTTTAGCTTGGGTTAAGGGTTGCTCACACATGTGTGAGAAACACTAGGGAAGTGTGCAAGGGGAACATGTGTGGAAGAAGAGACATAGGTCTCTTTATGAGGCTGTAAGAAGCCTTAAAGAGGGTGTAAGAGGCTTTAATGAGTCTGTAAGACTCATAAATGGATGGGTTTGAACCAAAGTCAAAGAGACTTGGATTAGGCTAAGAAAGTTAGGAAATACCTTCTAGATAGGTTTAGGAAGGGTTTACGAAAGTTTAGGAAAGATTAGGAAAGTCTAGGAAAGTCTAGAAGATTCTAGGGTTTTGAGGGGTTTTTAATAAATATTTCATTTATTAAAAGGATTTTGGTCAATTTATCAAATAATTGATAAATTTTGGGGGGGAATAATGTTTAAATTAGATTTAAACATTTTGGGAGGGTTTTCCTTAATTAAATTTTTTTAATTAAGATAAAGGGATTTAATGGCATAAGAATAAATTAATTAAATAAATAATTAATTAATTAATAAATGATGATGTCATTAAGGGTTTTTAGAAAATAAAAATACTTTTGTTTTCTAAAGGATTTTTAGGTGTCTACATTTTTCCCCTCTTTGATGCAATGTCGCAAGTGGCGTGGTGTCAAAGACAAGAAAATAAGATGCCCCAGGCTAGAATTTAGAGGAATAAGGGGTTGTGCCCCCTCGAGAAAATAACGCATAGAGGAAACGTTGTGGAATTTTCTCAAAAGGAAACCAAAAGGAAGGGGAAGGAATGAAGGAAGGGAGGGTAAATAACCAAGATTCCAAGAGAAAAGATGGATGAATGCAAGTTAAAGATGGAATGTAGAATGCAGCGATGCAACTATATGAAAGATGAAAGATGCAAGATTAATCTAGATGATTCAGGATGGGGGATTTCGGGAGCTCCAAGTGAAAATGTGGAGAGCACAACCTAGTTTGATATAGCAACATTAGAGACCTGCCAAGGTTACAAAGGAACACAAGGCTTTGTCGCTAGCGTTGCATAGGATTGACATGAAAAAGACATGCAGGGTTGCCCTAGCATCACACATGAATCCAAGAAGAAGCATGGTAGAAATGATGTTGGAGAAACCACAAGAAAACAACATTTCCCAAGTGCACCATGTAACCAATAAGATCATATTTGAACCGTGCAAGGGTCATATCTGACTGACTCACAAGTAGAAGCAAAAGATCAAAAGACCTTGCCCCAGATTGCCCTCATTCACAGCGCACCATGATATAAAGGATCGTGGCGACTTTGAGGAGAGGAACAATGAGAAGCCGTAAAAGATTAACAAGATCAAAGAACAAAATCCAAGACCAAAATGATAACTCCAAGAGATATCCTTTGCCAAGGAGAGAGATTTGATTTGACTGATGGTAGGAAGATTGGTCTGAACGTGTGGAAGGATACATTGACATGGACTTGGTGTGATTGGTGGAAGATTAGGTCTGACAAGAGAAAGGATACATCCTCAAGGACCCACTGATTGATGAGAGAATGAGTGTTGCTGTTCGCTAGAAAATGATGAGTCAAGGAATAAATCACTGTGATCAAGGATAGCTGAAAATTGATGTTGCCGAAGTACAAAGCTGGGTAGGACAATATTTTTGATCAAATGTTGTTGCAAGACTAACAAGGATATGTACAACAAGATGAGACGATATGTACAATAGACAGGGAAAGACTTATAATGGCTATGTATAGAAGCTTAGGATTGGGGATAGGAGGATCTCACTATACATGATATATACAGGAAGGATGGCGCTATACAAGATATGATACAAGATATGGATGGGCGGGATTGCAAATTTGCTTGAGGATTAAAAAGAGGAATGCTAGGGGATGGTGGTGGGGATTGGGATGGTAGAAAAAGGATTGGGTTGTTGGGATGGGGGGATGGGATTTTGATAGATAATGACTTGGTCCATTATGTATGGTGCCTGTTTGCTAGGTTTTCACCAACATACTTGTCCAAGGTGCTTGAATTGCCAAGTTTTCACCACTGGACGAATGATGTTTCTATGCTTTTTTGATTTTTTTGTATTTGCTACTTTTTCCAAATTTTATGGATTTTCTGAATATGTAGGATCTGGCTCAGGCATAGAACCTCTTCAGATGTATGATTTTGATTGGATCATTCAAAGGCTCACCTTATGGTGTAGATAGCTGATAGGCTCCGGAGCCAAAGCATGCTATGACAACATAGGGGCCCAGCCAAGTAGGTTTGAACTTGCCTTTCTTTTCTCTATGTGCTTGGACCTTCTGATTTTCTTTTAGGACCATGTCGCCGACCTGGAACTGTCTAGGATGGACCTTTTTCTTATAACTCCTTTAAAGTCTATTTTGGTATGAAACCAGGTGATCATATGCTTGTTGTCTCTTTTCATCTAACAGATCTAACTGTGTGAGACGTTCCACATGATAGTCTTCATTAGTGGTATAGTTCTTCATGGAAACTCGCAATGATGGGAGCTCGACCTTGATGGGTAGAATGGCTTCGGTACCATATACAAGGGAATATGGGGTGGTGCCTATGGGAGTGCGATAAGAAGTATGATAGGCCCAAAGGGAGGGATTTATTTGGAGGTGCCAGTCACGACCATAATCATTGACAACCTTCTTGAGGATTTTGAGGATTGTTTTGTTGGTTGCGTTAGCTTGGCTATTTCCTGGAGGGAAATATGGACTAGAGAAATGGTGATGGATTTGGAGTGTGGCACACAGATCATCCACATGCTGGTTTTCAAAAGGTGTGTCATGGTCTGTGAAGATGGTAGATGGTATGCCAAAGCGGCAGACGATATGGTAAAGGATGAAATTGGATATTTTGGTGCTAGTAGTAAGGGTGAGCGGAATTGCTTCGACCCATTTTGTGAAGTACTCTGTAGCAGTTATTATGTACTTGTCTCCATCTGAGGAAAGGGGAGTGATTAAGCCAACGAGGTTGAAGCCCCAACATGAAAATGGCCAAGGTGGCGCAATGGGCTGCAAGTCTTGTGCTAGTGCATGAATCAGATTTGCATGTTGCTGACATGGTAGACATTTCCTGACACATTCACAAGCATCATGTTCCATGGTTGGCCAATAATACCTGACTTGATGCAACTGCTTTGCTAGAACCATGCCACTCGTGTGGGCACCAAAAATTCTAGCATGGACCTCTTGTAAAGCCAGGATGGCCTCGTTTGAATCTAAACACCTAGAGAGGATGTTGTGATATCCTCGATGATAAAGGGTGTTGGCTACAAGAGGGTAGCAAGAAGCTCCATGCATTAGGTTTTGGCATTGGTTATTGGTGAGATGTGGAGATATGATACCATTCTTTAGATATGCATGGATGTTGTGGTACCATGGGGACTAAGGACCAACCAAGACACACACCATTTCTGTATCGATGTTCGCATAACCAGGTGTGTGTAGCTACTCGACTAAAAATTCATACTGAGTTGAATCACGAGGGATCTCCAATAAGGATTTGATGGTTGCCATTCATTGACTGCTTTGTTCTAAAGCCTTGGTATCTGTGTGAACTGTAGATTCAAGAAATGCTCTTTTAGTCTTTCCACCAGTTCTTTATAGGGTAGCAACTTGTCATCCTTTGTATGAAATTCATCTAGGACTTGTTTGATAATCAACTACGAGTCTCCAAACACTTGTAGTTCTATTATGTTCCATTGAATGGTTGTTTTGAGACCTAAGATGAGTGCCTCATATTCTACAATGTTATTAGTACATGGGAATCCTAATTTGAATGATTTTGGAATATAGTCACCTTGAGGTGTGATGAATAGGATTCCTATCCCTGATCCATATGATGTGTAGGAGCCATCAAAGTATAGCTTCCATATAGGTTGTTCTTCAATCATGCATAGGTGCTCATAAGGGAATTCCATGATTAGTGGATAGGCATCCACTAGTGGTGCTTTTGCTAGCTGATCGACAATTACTTTCCCTTTGATTGCTTTCTGATCTATGTACTGGATGTCAAACTCGCTAAGTAGCATGACCCATTTTTCCATATGGCCTGTGAGGCTATGAGAGTTTTCCTTGATAATAGATACTTGAGTGGGTCCACCTTTGAAATGAGCCTAATTGTGTGGCTACACATGTAATGTCTAAGCTTTTGAGTTGTGAAGACCATTGCAAGGCATGCTTTCTCCATTGGTGAATAATTTAGCTCATAGCCAACTAGAGTTCGACTGATATAGTAGATGGCTCTCTCTTTGTTATCATCATCATGCTGTGCTAAGAGTGCCCCCAATGTTGTAGTGGTTTCCGAGATGTAGAGTATGAGAGGGCATCCTAAAACTAGTGGTACAAGGATGGGAGAGTTAGCTAGGTATTCTTTGAGCTTATCAAAGCTTTTTTGATAGATGGGATCCCATTTCAAGCTTGTGTCCTTGCGAAGAAAATGCGTGAATGGTTGGCACTTGTCTGCCAACTAAGAGATAAATCAACGCACTGATTGGAGCTTTCCTTGTAGACTCCTGAGCTACCTGAGTGTTCTTAGTGGAGGCATTTCCATTATAGCTTTGACCTTCTTGGGGTTGATCTCTATGCCACGTCATGACACTATAAAACCTAGAAGCTTTCCAGATGTTATGCCAAAGACACATTTCTTTGAATTTAGCTTCAAGCCATAATGTTGTAGGTGATTAAACACACTCTCAAGAATGCTTAGGTGTTTGGCTCATATTTTAGATTTTGTAAGAATGTCGTCTACATAGTCTTCTAGGATTTTGTGGATCATATCATGGAAGATAGCTGTCATTGCTCTTTGATATGTAGCTCCTACATTCTTTAGCCCAAATGGCATCATGTTGTAACAGAAGGTACCCCATGGAGTTGTGAATGCTATTTTATGTTGATTTGCTTCTGCTATCTGGATCTGATTATAGCTTGAAAATCCATCCATGAGTGATGACATCTCATGACCCGCTATAAGATCTATGATCATGTCTATGTTGGGCAGTGGAAAATCATCCTTAGGACATGCCTTGTTTAGGTCCCTGAAATTTGTGTAGATTTAGATGTCGCCTGAAGGCTTTGTGACTGGTACCATATTGGAGATCCAATTTGAGTAATCAATGACTCTGCTAATCTTTGCTTTGAGAAGCTTTTTGAGATCTGCTTTTACTAACAAGGCTACTTTTGGATGCATTTTTCTTAGCTTCTACTTGACTGGCTTGACATTAGGATCCACTGCAAGATTGTGCACAATGAGATTTGGATCGAGCCCAGACATATGCGCATATGACCATGCAAAGTTTATGGTGGCTTCTTGGAGTAGTGCAGTGAGAGCCATTTCTTCACCCTCTATTAAAGATACTACAATGTAGGTGATTCTCAAACATTCTTCTATGCCCAAGTTGATTAGTTTAGTTTCCTCTATGATGATTGGCAACTGTTCGGGTCTGTAATCTTGGATAGGAGGAAAAGGCAAGTCTCCATCTTCTAGCACTTGAATTGCCAAGTTTTCACTAGAAGATACGCCCTTTATTTTTACTTTTTTGGAATCAAAATGTGCCTCAGAGGGGTTTTCACATAAGGACTCATGCTTTTCTCTTTCTTTTTTACTTTTGTGTTTAAAGCTTGCCTCTTCCCCAAAATATCCTTTAGGGTCGAGCTTACAAATGTGAGTTAACTCTGAATCTTGATTTGATTGTGGGCCTAATGCCCCCATGAACTCTAAAAGTGCTTCCGTGCTTTGGAACTCATCGACATGTGTGATGCTTGGCTGGTCCTAGTCTATGAGTTCAGGGTGAATGAGGGGAAGTTCTATGAGGTTAATTGCGATTTGTTGGAGGACAAAAGTGCCCAGGAGGGTATCATCGTCAAAGATGTCATCATAAGATTTCTTTTCTTTCTCTTCAGGGATGTCTTCAATCTCTATGAGGTCGTCCTGGCTATTCAAGAAGGGAACACTGGTCATGTTAGTGCCCCCAATTGTGGTATTGGGCTCTTGTGTATGCAGGTGAGGGGTATTAAAGCCAAGACCTTGATGTTGTGGATTCTTTGATGTTGTGATAGGATCTTTTCTTCCACCTTCTTGTGATCCTAGACCACCACTTTGATATTTCCATTGTTCAGTGGTGTACTTGTGCGATTGTGGATACTTTTATTTGAAGTAACGAAGAAGTTGAGTGTCAGGTGGTCGGGGATCTCTATACAACTACCTATTGATGTGAAGATCCATCTCTTGACTATTTACGTTTCCATGGGAGACAAACGTCATAGGTCCCATTTGCTTGATTTCATGATTTACTTCAGTGAGTTTGCTTTGGTGATTTGGGTGCCCTTGTGTATGTGGATCAAGTGGGAGGGCCCCTACTACAAATGCATCATTCAGGGTGTATATGCCACAACCCTAGTTGTTGATCTTGACAGAAGAGAGAGTGGAGGTGAGGATAGTCTCTAGATCGCTATGGGATCGGGATGAGCTGGCAACAAAAGTGCCAATATTGGTTCTAGGACAATGAGTGGAATGAGGGAATGATGCTTCCATCACATGACAATATGTGAAGGGTTGGGGGTCTGCATGGATGGTGACCTTAGTGCCTTGATGCAGAACTTTGATGCACTGGTGATAAGTGGATGGTATAGCCTTGATGGAATGGATCCATGGTCAGCCAAGGAGGATGTTGAATGGTAGGTCAAGATCGACAATGTGGAAAATGGTGTCTTGTGTTGTTGGGCCTAGCTGGATAGGAAAAATAATAGTACCTTCAGAGGTACACTCCAAGTTGTCGTATGCCTTGATGGTGATGACTTCATGTGATATGTCAGCTTCTGTGAACCCTATCTGCTGAATGAATTTTAGAGTACACAAGTTTAGGGCTGAGCCATTATCTATCATGACCCTTTTGATAGCAAAATATTTGAACATGACGGTGATGCAGAGAGGGAGATTATGGTCAGTTGCAACAGTTGGTATGTCAGATGGCTTGAAGGAAAGAGCACATGGTGTGGATAGATGTCCCATAAGGTTTTCAAACTAGATGATGTTTATATCTATGGGGACTTGCACTTCATGGAGGGCTTGGTCAATGATTTCTTGATGGAGGGATGAAGTGCGGAGAAGGTTGAGGATGGAGATTTGGGTTGGTGTGTTACCAAGATGTTCTATAAGGTTGTATTATGCATTTTTTGCTGATCTTGGACATGCACCGGTGATAATTATTCAGCCTCTACAGGTGGTAACGACACATTGACTATCTGCTCCTTTGACATGGATGACATTGACTGTGGGCTCAACTTGGGTTATACATCCAACAAACTTGTCATAATTGATATAAGCAGTAGTGTAGTCTTTGCGATTGACATGATCTCCTTTTTTGCCTTTTCCTTGGTTCTGATTAGGAGGATTAGCATTAGCTTGATTTTTCCCAGCGTTGTGTTGAGGGAACACATTTTGATAGATCTGCAAATTGGTATTAGGTGAGGGTTGTGCAGGTGTGTCCACTTGGATTTCCTTTCATTCAATGAGATCTTGGATGTAATGCTTGAGTTTCATACATCTTAGTGTAGCGTGTCCTTTAACATGATGATAATCATAGTACTCATGATCCTTATACCAGTTGGGCTTAGGAGTGGCATCATCAAATTGCTGGATTGGTGGGTATGTAATCAAGTTGGCCTTGGCCATTCGGTGAAAGATAACATCCAGAGGTTCACCAAGTGGTGTGAAGATCCTCTTTTGATAATTTTGGGCTCTAGGTTTATTCTGATTAGGAGTAGTATTGATGGCATTAACCTAATTGGTTGGATTTCCTTGATGGGCTTGATGTGCTTGCTGTTGATAGTTCTGCTAATTTTTTTGGGGCCGATATTGCTGCATAGGTTGTTGATGAGTTTGAGGCTGTTTTTGATATGTAGGAATAGGTGTAGGACCAACCATAATGATTTGGACATGCTTGGTGTCCATAGCTCCATTAGTGACTACATTTTTGTTATGATTCTAGTAGTAGGGTTTATCATTGTTCAGTTTACTTTGGGAATCATTTTTGTAATGCTAGATTGCACCTTCGTCTAGGAGACCTCTTTCAATATCTATCCCTTTGCTTTTGATATCTTGATACGTTTGGATACAGTTCATTCTCATGAAGTGGGCCAGTTTGGGATGCAGGTTATTGACGAAGATCTTGGTTAGATGCTTCTGAGGCGGTTGGTATGATAACTTGGCAGTGAGGTTCTACTATCGTTGTAAGTAGTCTGCTAGGCTTTCTCCTTCTTTTTGCTTGGAGTTGCAAAGGTCTAGTAAGGTCAACTCATTCTTGACATTTTGGGCATATTGGGCAACAAACTTCTCAGAGAGCTTGGAAAAAGTTGTGATGGTCCCATATGGTTTCTTGTAAAACCACTCAACATCAGTTCCTCCCAAGCTTTTGGGGAATAGGTGCAAAAATAATTGTCACTATAAGCCACTTCTTGGCATGCCATATAGAAATCTTTGATGTGATTTACTGGGTCTCCTTTCCCTCAATATTTATCAAACTTGGGTGTCTCAAAGTTCTTAGGGACAGGAATAGTTGCGATTGATCGGTCAAATGGGTAGGGACACACCTCTTCAAACTTGAAGGTTTTATTCTCTGTACCTATTTGGAGCTCCTTAAGAGCATTATTCATTGCTTCCCACTCAGTATTGATTTGTATTGGAGTAGGTACTCCCATTTGAAAAGGATCTAATGGCATTGGTGAATAAGGGTGATTTTGAGGCGGATATTGTGGAGTGGGATATGGAGATTGCCCAACAAGGTAGGTAGATTGGAATAGATTTTGGAGTGAGGATTGTTGGGGAGGATATTGCTAATGTGGTGCAGGGGTATATTGTGGTGGAGGATATGAAACTGCTTGCTAGTGTTGGGGGATGATGGGATGTTGTTGCTGCGATTGGTAGGAGGAAGCTTGTTGTTGCTGGGGAATGATAGGGGCTTGTTGCTATGATTGGATGTATTGTTGTTGCAGAGGAGGCTGGTGGAATGTTGCAGCTTGGTGATAAGATGGCCCTTGTTGTACTTGGATTTGTGCTTGGTTGATGTAGGATGGATGCATTCCTGCATTGCTTAACGGTGGAACTGATGTAGGGAAGCCAAAAGTAGGAGGTGTTTGGGCAAGGTAGCTTGCAAGATGGGAAGAACTCTACTACTGAGGTGGTGGAACTTGCTGAGAAGAATTGGGTGGTGTAAATAGATGGTTTTTGAATGGGAAAAAGGATGAAGTTGACGAAGTTTGAGATGGCTATTGTTGTGCTGCTTGGGAGAAGGTAGCTTGTTGGTTTTCTGGCATGGATGCGGTGAAGTGGGTTGGTATTCCTAAGTCTTGCATTTCTTCTTTAGTGAGGCCCCAATGAGAACCAGTTCATGGTGGGAATTGTGATGCAGAGGATGCTAGAAAGGTAGATGTGATGGGGGTTTGGAACATGAATGGTGGATTTGAAAACCCCATGGAAGGCATACCCATTATGAAGGCATTTTTTTGGGCTTGTGCCTAGGTAGATGTTTGATGGGGGGGAATGAATATGCTTGCGTTCCCCATGAAAAGGGTGATTCTGATGTGGAAGTGTGCTCGGAGAAAGAGGAGAATGATTGTGTTGCCCCCGAAAATGATGTCTTGGGTGTAGAAGCTTGTGAAGTGAAGGGAAAGGATGATTGCATCCCCCCGAAAAGAATGGTGTTGAAGTAGAGGCTTGCTAGAAAGATGAGGGAAATGACTGCGTTGCCTTTGGAAACAATGACATTTCTTGGCCCATGAAAGGTGGCATAATTGCTTGTGCAAAGGCTTGCGTTGGTGGTGACGTTTGGTTTTGTGAAAAGATTTGGGCAGGGATGATAGATTGAGCTACTATGGAAGATGATGGTGTGCCTATGAGAGGAAATGGAGTGGATTGTATTTCTTGTGTTGTAGGGCCTGTGAAACTACTTCGCAAAAGAGGAGGGATGGGTGAAGCTACTTGGGATATGTGGAAAAGTGGATCAGGGATTTGTTGGATGATGGGGGTGTATACTTCTGTTGGGATTCAAATATTGTTGATGGGGATGCGAGGTTGGAGATATGGTGGAATAGGAGTACCCTCTTGTGTGAGTTTATCCCACATGTTTCTTTGATTTTGAGCAGTGAGTGCACTAATCATTTGTGCATTCCTCAGATAATTCACAAATGTTTCTATCGCAAAAGAAATCAGGGGGATATTGGGATCATCCCATGCATTACTAGTTTTCTGAATTTGGGGATCATAAGCTACCATTGCGCTAGTAGAAATGTTGGGATCAGATGAGTTGGGGACTTGATAAGGATCCATGTTCCTTCATTTTCTAGATCTTGTCTTGATAGGCATGGAGTGGAGATGCAGATGCTAGATGAATGCAAGATGTTCCTAAAAGACTCTAAAGAATGATGGATGCAAGCCTAAGAAACTTCTAAGGATGGTGGATTTCTAGAATGCAATGCAAGGATTGGTGAGATGCTTGGATTTGGATCAAGAATGGTGGAAGATTGGTGGAAGATGGTGACAGATTGGTGAAATGTTTGGCGATGACGGGGGCTTGGTGGGATACTCTGATTTGGATCAAGATTTGGTGGATGATTGGTGGGATGCTGGTGGAAGATTACTAAGTGTCAAAAAATGAGCTGTTGTTTTCTTGATGGAGGATCAGTGGTAGGATTTGGTTGACCTAGGATAGACAAATGATCTTTGGTCAACTATATTCTTATCAATGCAAGCCAATCTCTTGTTCGAGATGATGAGGCTATGCAAGGACAAGTTGGATTTTCTTTAGACAATTCTCTATCAAAGGGGATGATTTCTGGTTTAGGATAAGGATTGAAAACAACTCAAGTTTTGAACACTAAGTGCTTTGGATGATGGATGCTGGATTTAGATCAAGGATTTGGGATTCTGGATTTGGAGATTGTTGATGGAATGATGGTGAAGGATGATGGAATGATGTTGTTTCTAAGGGGATGACCTAGATGCAGCTGAAGTGGATGACCTATGATGCAAGTAGGAAGATGATTATAAATGCAACTAAGAATGTTTCTAGGATGCAACTAAGGATTGGTGGTGATGAAAGGATGAAACTAGGATGAGCTAGGGTGAAGGACCGTCGAAATAGGATTTGGGTCCCGAAGGTAAAATGGATATGCGATGGATCCAGCTAGTCTTCTCTCTCAAGATTGACATAGTGATGGTTTACTTGGAATCGGTAAGCAAAATGTTTTACTCTTGCATTATAGCCCACATTGTCAAGCTTTTCCTGATACTTTTTGTCAGCTTGGGTTGCTTGCATAGAACATTGATGGCATTTAAAAAATTTCTCTGCAACTTTCTTCTCTCGATAGGCTTGGGATTTTGGAATTTTAGCCTTTGGGTGTTTGATCAAATCAGACATAGCTTGGGAAGATTTTGATAATTGGATTGAGATAAAGCTTTGGGTATCTGATTTTGAAGGATTCTTCTGCAAGGTTTTTTGAGTATCTCGAATCAAGTTGTAGATTAGTTTGATGTTTCCAATGGAAAAGGGTAGACTTGACAAAAGACTTTTGAAACAATAATCTCACAAGGGGCAAAGAAACCTTGTGGGATACAAGCAAGATGACAAACTCCTGAATCTAAAAAAGCTTTGAAAGGTGTATGTTCCAACAAATGTTTTTACTAAGCTTTTGATTGTGCAAATCACTTCAAGAAGATCTACCTAAGGGAGGTGAGTATCAAAATCCTTTCCCATAGCTTGATGCCCCCCGAAAGGGGATACATATGGTGAGTATTCTTAAGGTGATCTAGTAAACCCCTTGGATCGGCCCTTGCACAAGGATTTTGATACCTTCAAATGTAGATAGGGTAGCTTCTATTTTATCAAATTTGTAGTTGTTCCGTGGACTCCTCCCAATCGATTTGTACACGCATGACTCACTTAAGAGCCTAGTTGACTATGCTGAAATAGTAGGGATTATCCACCTACTCCGAGCTACCATCAGCATGCATTTCCCGAGCTTGAGGGGATGTAAGCAAGAGTTTTCTCAGCGCTTTATTTCTATACCGGTCAGGGAAGATACCGGTTTGAGGTCATTCTCCAGAGAGGAAGTGCTTTTCTCCCCAGACAGGCCTCTCTAAAAGTAAAACAAGTGAACTTGTCTGAGTTCAAGTGTTTTACGTTACTTATATTAACAAGGATTTGTAGAAATGGGAAACTCCTAGATGCACATCATGAAGATACTTTTCCAAAATTGATTTAAGTGTGTTTGAATTTGAAATTTTTTGAAGACACAAGTGTTTAAGTTTTGGATTTGTTCTTTCTCTCTTCAAAAAAAGTAAAGCTTTCGAGTGATTACAAGTTCTTTATTTGGGCATTTGAGACTGAGTTTGCGTGTTGCTTTAGAACTTTAAAATGAATTGAATTTTGAAAGATGAGGGAATAGAGATGCTTTTTCATTCACTTTTTAGTTCATTCAAGAGTTTGTTTGATTTTCAAAATGAAAATGAATCCTTTGGACTTTGGTTCATTTCTTTAGTTTCATTCAAGAATTGTTTGTCTTTTGCTCAATTTTTAGATCCAAAGAAAAAAGTTCCTAGGTTAGTTTGATGCATGAATTTTGAAAAGCATTCAAGACTTTGCAATATGAAGTTTGTTTCTTGCAAGAACAAAGCATTTAGGATTGTTTAGTAACCTTTAGGAATGATTAGATTTGTTTAGGAACCCTTTAGGAAACATTTGCAGATTTGCTCCTAGATTGAGTGAAACTTGAAAACACTTCAGATATTGCACATGAAGTTCAATTTGGCTTAAGATAATGCACCAAGTTTGATTTAGGACCAATTAGGATTGCTTAAAGTTGATTAGAAACCCATTAGATTTCCAATGTAGATTTTGAGGTTCTTTTTATGCTTCCAAAAGACAAATTGTTTCCTAGTTTGCACGAATGCATTCTAAAGTCCTAGATTTGCATGATTGAAGTTCATTTTAGCCAACTGAAAGACCTTAGAAGTGATTTTGAGTGTTTTAGGACCAATTTGGATTGATTTGAGTTGATTAGAACTGATTAGGACACCATTAGAAAAGATTTGCAGATTTGTTCTTTTAAGGCACTCAAGAGTGTATTAATGTTTGTTTTAAGCCAGCTAAATGAAAGTTTGAGGCTCCTAAACATGCAAGAAAGTTCAGGAGCCTTAAGGCTTTATTGTTTTGGTGATCTCCTTTCCCTCTAAGAAGTACCTACAAAACATGGAGTTTAAAACCCGTAAAAACCAAAGGTCAAAACTTAATAAAGAACAAGAAATTACCCCTTCCTGGTATGAATGCACAGTTACAGAGAACAAATGCACAGTTCTAGGTGACAAATGCATCGTTTACACTCTTTCACATATGCGTAGAAACATAGAATGTATATGCAATTAAACCTATTCTACTGAGTAAGTACTTTTAAAATGCCAATTTTTTTACAAAAGACAAATGTGCAACACTTTTGAACAAATGTGCAGCTGTATTGAACAAATGCACAACTATATTGAACAAATGTGCAGCTTTGGTGAACAAATGCGCAACAAAATTGAATGGATGTGCAGCTCTGGTGAACAAATGTGCAGTTTTACAATTTTCACACAAATGCACATTTGTGGACAATGAATGCGCAAGTGAGACCAAGAGTGAAATGATACAATCTAGATTTTTGAAAAAAAACTAAAAAAAACAACCAAGAAATGTTGATTTTGGAGCAGATGATCAGGACAGGGGTCCCACTAGGCGTGCTAGAATGTAGACTAGGCCATCTGTATCTATTTTGAAAGGCTTAAATAAGCAAACATTAGGTTTTAATCTAGCATTTTATCAATTCAATACAAGAACATCTAAGCTAAGCCACCTCAGATTGAGCCTAAACAGGTGCACCCAAGCACTGTTTGATTTGCTTTGATTATGAGTATGTGGGTGTGCTCTCTAAGCACTTGGAGCTTGTTCCTAATGCATTCTAGGAAGGATTGATATCCATGAAAACCCCATAAATGACACAAAATAGGTATAGAACACCTGGTTTTCCCCTAAGGTCTCAAGGATTCAAATGATGCTAAAATGAAGATTAAGCTAGAAATGAGCAATCTATGATTGTTTTTAGACCAAAAGAAACATGATATGATGCTATGATATGCAAAACAATAAAAGAAACTATGATTTATCCATTAGTTCTATGCTAAGATGTGTTAGAAAGCTTGAAGAAATAAAGAAATCTAACAATTATGAAAAAGCTTTAAGGATCTAGAGCTATTCTAGCATTATAACTCTACTTAATATGAGTGATGTAAATTCTATATTTTCTCTTGGGAAGTGAGGGTATTTATAGGATTTGGGAAGGGTTTGGGTTAGGAGGATGAGTTAGAGTAGAGGTAAGGTCTAGGGTAGAGTAAGAGGTATGGTTTGGGGTGTGGTAAGGTTTAGCTTGGGTTAAGGGTTTCTCACACGTGTGAGCAACACTAGGGAAGTGTGTAAGGGGAACATGTGTGGAAGAAGAGACATAGGTCTCTTTATGAGGCTATAAGAAGCCTTAAAGAGGGTGTAAGAGGCTTTAATGAGTCTGTAAGACTCATAAATGGATGGTTTTGACCCAAAGTCAAAGAGACTTGGATTAGGCTAAGAAAGTTAGGAAATACCTTCTAGATAGGTTTAGGAAGGGTTTAGGAAGTTTAGGAAAGATTAGGAAAGTCTAGGAAAGTCTAGAAGATTCTAGGGTTTTGAGGGGTTTTTAATAAATATTTCATTTATAAAAAGGATTTTGGTCAATTTATCAAATAATTGATAAATTTTGGGGGGAATCATGTTTAAATTAGATTTAAACATTTTCGGAGGGGTTTCCTTAATTAAACATTTTTTATTAAGATAAAGGGATTTAATGGTATAATAATAAATAAATAAATAAATTAATTATATAATTAATTAATTAATAAATGATGATGTCATTAGGAGTTTTCAAAAAATAAAAATACTTTTATTTTCTAAAGGATTTTTAGGTGTCTATAAGGTGTGCATCTTGTGATTATCATAGATGCGAGATAGAGGTCATTAAGCATGCCATCTTGTGGATGTCGGCCATTGTTGATATGACTTAAATATATATGGCTGAAAACTATATATTATTATATATCGTTACAAAACTAAAATTCAGTTCATACCTTCAATTATGTTCACTTTGCTAAAATATGGGCACAAGTTGTGATTTGTGCTTAAATCCAAAGCTTAGAATTTAGGAGCTTTACTCTGTCCATTTCGATTTCCAATACAGAGTTGTTGGTCTAGTTTAATACTTGTGGGTAATATGCATTGGCCAGCTAATTCTAATGTTGCCAACTTATATCAAATCTATGTTTTGAATGAATGTTTATCTTAAAAAGCCTTTTGTTAGCTCAAATGTCATTTCAAATTCTACGTTTGACCCCTCAAATAAGGGGTTCACCCACTTGCTGTTGATTTTTTTAAAAAGTATTTGTCCAAATGCTACTAATGAAGTAATCTTTTTAAACGATTACTAAATGGTTGTTTGCAAGGTGGCTTTGGAAGTGCTACCATAACATTGGTCTAGCTGTAATTTATGATTTAGTGTCTTCTTGGTAATCTTGGATGTGCTATTTAAAGAAGAATATTTTTTTATCATTCTAATTGACTGGTAAAATATTTAAAATGTAGTTATAAGGACTTTCATCTTCAAGTGGTGCAATCCTCCATGCTAGTATTGTTATAAAACTAGCCATGTAACTATGTTCCTAAATATAAAATGCATACAACATAATTATCTAGCAACCAGATAAGGGGGGAAACTGCTTCTAGGAACTCAAAGGTAGACTCCCATAGGCAATCGATCATGCCTCACTACAAATAAAATAAAATAGGCAGCCATTCAATTTGTGGAATAGAAAGGGATCATCACATGACGCTATGATGCAGGAGCATCCTGGGTGTAAGAGCAATCTTGCATCACCCAAAAATATTTTTTGTTTGCTTTTCAATAAGGGCTATCTTGTGCAGAGCTGCTATTTATGGAAACTTACTATTTTTAGTAAGTTGGTCATACAATCTCAGAATGTTCTGATTTCACAGGTGGAGGTTCATCTCAGTCATTTCAGCCTACCAGTTGAGTTTCATGACCACATCATCAGTATTGGTGAAGTTATTGAGGTTTTTGTGTACAAAATCTTTGAGCTCAATTTTGAAGGCCTTAGAGGCTCTGGATCATGATCGACCCCCGACTGACTAGCGCTTGCATGTGTTAGGCACTGTAGATCTCATCATGGCATTTCCGAAAAGTGGTTACAATAGAAAAATGGAGCTACGCTTAAAAAGTTATGGCCTCCGGACGTTGGGTTACCTAAAAAAATATTTTGTATTTCATTTGAGTCGACCCTATTGTAAAAATTGTGAAAATAAAATAAATCTATGTATAGTCGGCCTTAACGGCTAAATTTTTGGAACCTTCTCGGGTGGTGGAAATTGCCTATATAAGGAAGGCCCATAGTGTTGTCTTAGGCAGTTCAGAATAGTTCTAGGTAGATCTGGGTAATGATTTGAGGCTTTGTCCTACAGAATATTGTAAAGGGAATGCCCATGTGGCTTTGCATATTGTAATTCTAAAATTTGTAATTCCACACTTGTGGAGATAATAAGAAGCCCATTTTCTATTCTTGCAAATTGTTGTTGTTTCTCTGTTTCTGTTATGTGTTTGTGGTATTAAGGGGAGCACCCTTCATCAAGTGGTATCAGAGTAGGAGTTCCTGAGTGTGTAAACAGATCACCGATTGTGAGACAGTTTGCACCAAGACTATGGTTAGGGTTCCAGCAAGTAGCACAAAAATGCCTCCATGAACGGAACGTGGCAGAAGAGCTGGTGGTGTAACACTTGAGGTTAGAGCATTCCAAAGACAAGTGCGAGCATTGCAAGAAGAGATTTATAGAGGAATGAATCTTAATGTCAGAGATGAAAGTGAGGATGAAGCCAAAGAAGAAAATTTTGAAGGAGAAGTCAAAATTGTGAATCAGGAAGAAGAAAGACTTTTTCAAACCATTTCCAAGATCTGGAAAAGACCTAAGATTGAGGTTCCTGCATTTTCAGGAAATCTTAACCTAGAGGAGTTGATCGACTGGATCAATGAATGTGAAGAATATTTCAAGTATGAAGATATTGAGGATCCTGATAGGGTCAAGTTTGCGAAGGCCAGACTAAAAGGTCATGCGAAGATCTGGTGTCAAGAGATTCAATTGGAGCAAAATAGAAGAGGGAAAGATAAAATCACAAGATGAGATCGAATGGTGGATAAATTGAAGTGACAGTTCATTCTTGTTGATTATGAGCTTGACCTACTGAAGAAGATGCAAAGTTTGAAGAAAATAGGAAGATCTATTCAGGAGTATACAGAGGAGTTCTATCAAATCCTCACTAGAACAGGCCATGCAGAAGCCGACCAGGAGAAAGTTGCCCATTACCTTAATGAGTTAAGATTGAGCATTCATGAAGAATTGAATCTAGTTTGAATGAATAGTATTGAAAAGGCATACTAGTTTTCCCTAAAAGTAGAGGAAAAGCTGAACAAGAAGTTTGAGAGTAGACAAAGTGGAAGAGGTCATGATGGAAGATCTGGTGGACAGTCATATGGAGATCGAAATGAAGATCCAAAAAAGCAGGATGAGGCTAGTAACAGTCAGAATCAGAGAGGAGATAATTTCAATCATTTCCATGATCATAATAATAGAGATCAGAGAGGAAGAGGAAGAGGAAGAGGAAGAGGACAAGGATCTGGAAGAGGAGGCTTCTATGGAACATGTTTTCACTATGGGGAAGAAGGTCATAGGGAATTTGAATGTCTTCAACGCCAAGGAAGGACAGATAGGAGAAATGAAGGCTAGGCTAGAGTTGCACATGTAGATGAAGATACCAGATCGTCACATTTTGAAGATGCTAAAAGAGGAGAAACGCTGATTAACAAATGACTCTTGCTGAGTGGTGAGAATGAACCTGAACAAAGGAGGAGCCTGTTTCACACTAGGTGCAAGTGTGAGGGTAAGTGTTGTGATGTGATTATTGATAGTGGCAGTATTGATAATTTGGTGTCAGAAGAGATGGTGACAAAGTTGAATCTCAAGAGGCAGAAACATCCACATCCATATCGGGTTGCCTGGGTGCAGGATGACCACAAGGTCATGGTCAATGAATAGTGCCTAGTGAAGTTCAAGATCGACGGGTACCAAGATGAGGTACTATATGATATCATATCTATAGATGCATGTCACATGTTATTGGGTAGACCTTGACAGTTTGACATGTGTGTTGTACATGATGGTCATGCAAATACCTATTCCCTGATAAAAGATGGAGTACGACATAAGCTAAAACCATTGAAGGAAACATAAGAAAAGGTATGTGGTAATGAAAGAATAACTTTTGTTGATAGAGGAAATTTCTTAGATGGTATGTGGCATGAGCATATGTGTTTTACCTTAATTCCAAAGGCTAGGAAAGAGGAAGTAGAAGATGTACCTGTAGAAGGTGTAGAATTATTGAATGAGTTTCATGATATTGTATCCGATAATGTGCCTGATGGATTACCACCAGTAAGAAAGATCAATCATTAGATGGACTTGATTCCAAGAGCCAGTTTTCCAAATAAGGCAGCACACAGAATGACACTAGCAAAAAGTGAAGAGTTGAAGATAGATTTGAAGTTTAGTTCATCACATCATCCACATATTGTATATGGAAGTAGTCCAAGAAATGCATTTGAGTTGAGGAAAGATAGATAAAGATGAAATAAGTAGTGCTGAAGCTGAGGATTTTGCAGAACACTTGAAGAACATCCATGAGGAGGTGAGGAATCATATTACCAAGATGAATGCACAGTATAAGGCTAAGGCAAATGAGAAAAAAAGACATAAGGAATTTTAGGTTGGAGGTGAAGTCATGGTTCATTTGCGGAAGGAGAGATTTCTAGTTGGAGCATATAACAAGTTGAAAATGAAGAAGTTTGGGCCATGCAAGATACTGAAGAAGCATGATTCAGGAAATGCATATGAGGTAGAATTACCTATTGAGCTGAATATTTCACGAGGGTTTAACATTTCAGATTTGAAAGAGTATCATGAAGGAGGTGTTGAAGATGAGATCACAGTAGCACAGTGGAGTATTCCAACAACTAGTTCAGATACCAAAGAGATTGAGGATATACTGGAAGTCATGTTGGCAGAAGCACAAGGAACATGACATATGAAGAATATCTAGTCAAGTGGAAAGGATGACCTGTTGAAGATTCATCATGGCTGATAAGGGAGGAGGTTAACCCTCTTGGTTTTCCTCTTCACACTTGAGACGTGATGGGGTCACTTCTCAAATTACCTCAAGTGTCTGATGCAGGAGCATCTTGGGTGTAAGAGCAATCTTGCATCACCCAAAAATATTTTTGTTTTCTTTTCAATAAGGGTTATCTTGTGCAGAGCTTCTATTTATGGAAACTTACTATTTTTAGTAAGTTGGTCATACAATCTTAGAATGTTTTGATTTCATAGGTGGAGGTTCATCTCAGTCATTTCAGCCTACCAGTTGAGTTTCATGGCCACATCATCAGTATTGGTGAAGTTATTGAGGTTTTTGTGTACGAAATCTTTGAGCTCAATTTTGAAGGCCTTAGAGGCTCTGAATTGTGATCGACCTTGGCTGACTGGTGCTTGTGTGTGTCAGGCACTATAGATCTCGTCATGGCATTTCTGAAAAGTGGTTACAAAAAAATGGAGCTACGATTAAAAAGTTATGGCCTCCAGAAGTTGGGTTACCTAAAAGCATATTTTGTATTTCTTTTGAGTCGACCCTATTGTAAAAATTGTGAAAATAAAATAATTCTATGTATAGTCGGCCTTAAGGGATAAATTTCAGGAACCTTCTCGGGTGGTGGAAATTGCCTATGTAAGGAAGCTCTGTAGTGTTGTCTTAGGTAGTTCAGAATAGTTCTGGGTAGATCTGGGTAATGATTTGAGGCTTTGTCCTACAGAATATTGTAAAGGGAATGCCCATGTGGCTTTTCATATTGTAATTCCACATTTGTGGAGATAATAAGAAGCCCATTTTCTATTCTTGCAAATTGTTGTTGTTTCTCTATTTCTATTATGTGTTTGTGGTATTAAGGGGAGCACCCTTCATCACGCTATTTGGTCTAAACTCTTAAATTATATGCCTGCTAGACCAACAATCAGTATCTTATGAGGAAAAAATTGGCAAATCATTCATATAAATATAGAGAGAATGTACAAAAAACAAGTGTCAATGGTAAACCCCAGATCTGACATATATCCGCCAAACCCTCTAATTCAACAATACCCATCATAAAAACCCCTGATTTTAATAGATGGCTGAAAATTATTCCCCTTAACTCATAATCATCCAAGCATTGCAAATAAAACCCCAATCGAATACTCCTCAACTAAATAAAGACTAGATCAACAGGGAAATAGAACGTAAGCACATGATTCAGCTTGAGAAGAAAGAGCAGCAAGGAGAAAGAGAAAGAGGCTTAGGTTTACCCTCTCATTCCACAATAGCCTTCATTTGCATGCCAGGTGGCCAGACCCTATAGACCTTATTGTGTGCTCAATTTGGAGGCTACTAAAGAGGAAGCTCCCTCTAGAAGACCTTCATTATCATACTAGCACCATGGAGATTTGGACCTGACCAGGATGCCCCTGTATTTTCCAAATGGCAAGAACAAATCTCACACTTTCATTTTCAATGATATGCACAATCGATTTAGAAGGTGCTGTAATACCCCAAAAATGGGCTATAAGTTCATTAACCTCCTACATCTACAAATCGAACGAAATCAACATCGAAGTCCTAATCTAAGGCACATCTAAACATCATCGAATCCTAATTGATTATCTTAAATTCTGCATCGGGGAATATTCCTAGCAATATTCCTATTTATCTTAATTATCTTTAATTTAATGATTATTTGGCGATAAATCACATTTATCCTAAGTTTGATTAATTGAATATTTTCATATTTAATTAATTAGATTTAATATCTTGCCACTTAATTGTTTAATTAAATTTAATTCTATCTCTTATTAATTGTATTATTTAATTTTGACAATAAATCCAATATCCTATGAATAATTGATTAAATTCTTATTTAATTGATTAAAGCAAGTTGTCATTATTTAATAATATAGTTTTTAATAAAAGTTTGATTAAATAATTGATTAACCCATAAATCAATTATTTATTTTCAAAAATCAGTTAAGTTGAGCATAAATCACTTTATTTATTTAATTAATTCATAATTATTATGCACATTCAAAAGAAACAGTTAAATTCCAAATTAGAAAATCAATGCAAAGTGTTGACTTTTTAGAACTCAACATCCTTTTGGAGTTCAAAAAGCTGATCTAAACTCTAATTTGAGTTTAAAAGCTATTTTTGCATGATTTGCATATTTTTGTGAATTAAATTATCTTTATTTAAAAATAACTCAAAAATCAACCTGAGTTATTTGAGTGATTTATGGCTTTCTTCCATGCACCTCCAAAGCCTTGGATTTCTATAAAAACAAGGCTCAGCTCTTCATAATTCATCTCTCAAATTTGCATCCACAAAATCTCATATTTTTGCACAATCATGCTAGAGAATTGCAATTGGAAGGATCAAAGCTTATTGCCAATCAACATTGTTGTGAGATCACTTTTGTTTTCATATTATTGTTAGATCAATTCATAGCATATCAGTTTTTACATATCATTTTTCATCTTATTGCATAGAAAATATCCAAGAAAAATATAAATTACTTTGCATTCATATTTCATATTTAGATCAATTGCATTCAAATCCTTCATTTAGGTGTCGTCTAGGTCACTGATCTCGATAACAATCTGAGAACATCAATCTCGCACCTACTAGAAGGCAGTAAATCACTTGGTTAAATTAGATTTCAATTTTGCATGATTTTGATTATAGCTAACCTCTAATGTTTTACTAAAGTGTTGTATCTACAGATCAGGTACAATTTTCACACACATAGGTGCATGCCATGAAATTTCAGGTCAAGTTCAACTACACCCTCTGATTCTTAAGGAAAAATAGGCATTATGAATCGGGTTTGTTTCTGTGTATAATAATTATCAAGTCCCCTGTCAAACAATTGATGGTAATATACCCAAAATTTAAAAGCGAGACGGTAACAGTTGTTTTTGTTTTATTTTACCGCTCTTTAACCTTGTCAAACTCTTAGATTTAATGGATTTTTTTATATTTTGATTCTTGTTGTGCGATCATACAAGGCCAAGTGTTAATTCTTTCTTTGTATATATGGGCATCCATTTAATGGTTTAGTTTAATTAATGAAGATGCAATATATTTCATGAAATTTTCTAAAGATATAAATGAAGAGATTTCAGACTGATTTTGAAAAAAACCCATGGGATAATAAAGTATTTGAAAAAAATGATACTGGTAAATTTAGAGATAACAAGGTAAAAATAATGCACCTCATGAATAGTATTCTCCATTGTTTCAGTTTTGGAAAAGATCCATTCGCGATAACAAAACCTAGGGATTTTTATTTTATTTTATCCCCTTGCAAGAACACGGCTACGATTTTGTTGACCTAAAATTAATTTTGCCGCCTATTTTAAAATGCATGTCTTTTGTCTTAATTTTTAACTTAAGATAATTAAAATAATATGAATATTTTAATTTAAAATAAATTAAATATTTAAGACAAAACATTAGTTTTATCTTTAAAAAATGTCTTAAACTACCATATTATGTGGTAGTCAGGGTAAGAGAAAGATGTAAATTTCTAGATGAAAATTGTAGAGTTAGAAAAAGAAAACAAAGTTATTTGATGAGATTATGAGAAGGAACGAGGAATTGAAACAAATAGTGAAGTTGCTTGATGGTTTATAAGTGCAATTAAAGATATTAGAAGAGGAAAATAGTTTACAGAAGAAGGGATATCAAAGCTAGAAGAAGGGATGTCAAAGTCAGTAGAAGAATTAGTAGCATACAATGAATGTTCGAAGTAAAAGCAATTGGCATGTCATGTTTTGTGCCATACAAAATATTTATGTTCATCATTTGGTAAGTGTGATTTGACTTAAGTATTTTGTGATGGAGATAAACATGTTAATGAACTTGGAAATCTTGTTAGTTGTGATGATAATGCTTTTAATTTTGTAAAAGATGCTAGTTGTTATGATAACAATGGTTTAAAGATCACATAAATAATTGTTGGCTATAAAGGTCAAGGATTAGAAAAATATGAACAAGGAATGAGAAAACTTATTGAGCCAACAATGAAGCCAAAATATGAAGGCCTTGGGTATTAGATGTTGGATTTAGGTGTGGAAAGGTAGGTATTGAGAGAGGAGGGATGAATCAATACTTTAAAACACTTTTAAACTTATCTTAGCATTAATTTGTTGATTCTTTAACATTTCCATGCATCACATGAAATAAATAAAACATGTAATAATCAACACAACACAATTATTTTGGTATCACAGAAATCCTTGTTAGAGGATAAAAACTATGGCGGGGATGACACTCATGACACTTCACTACTGCAGAATAAAGTTGCTCGATTAGATCTATTTCTGATAGCTTACCCTGTTAAAGGTATTAACTAGGTTAAGAGTTATAAAGACTGCTAAATCTACTCAGTCAAGAGATTTCACAACTCTAATCTAAGAATTGTACTTGGTTAAAATATTTAAAATTAAGATATGTGAGAATTTATTCAGTTAAGAGACTTATACAATTCTGATTACTCCTTAATCAACAATAACAAAATGTCTATCAAACTTGCATCAACAAATGCTATTCATACTCTATGTGCTCATTAATTCATTACCTCAAACTATGTATCCATTACACTATCAATTCAGTGTTTGGTAGCTCTGAATCTCTGACTATTCCTTAATACTTTGTTACTTGGTAGCTTCATTTCTCATTCACCTTTTTCTCTGATATGCAATCTCTAATTTCTCTTCAAACATACATATGCCACCTTAATGATCTTCATACTTTGATCTTCTTATATACAAAATTTAAGCGGTGCTAGATGTTCTAGAATCTTCATTACAAGTGGTGCTAGCATTGGGTACACTTCCAATGCATATTTCATCTTTAATTCTCATTGGCTAAACTTACCTTGTAATCATGTGTAATCATTAGATTTCAATCTCCAATGTTTTGTTATACGATCTCCTTGAAATTGGTAAATCATTTTCTAATCAATGTCTAAGTTCAATGTACTTAGAATTCATCTGGTGTCAATCTGTACTACTCGGTAACATGTTTCTTTAACTCGGTAACTAAGTTTTATTCTCGGTTAGGTGTTTGGTAGAACTTGGTTCTCGATGTTCAATTCTGTCTCGCTCGATGCCTATACTTGCTTTCTCTTTACCAAAATTCTCTATTTACTTATTCCTTTTACCAAATGCTTTCTCTACCTTACCGATTCATCTTTTCTTCCTTTCCGAATGACTTTGACAAACATTGATGTAAGGGCATTCTAGGGTACTTGATGGATCTGCATGGTGGTGTGTTATTTGGCTGACGTTACTCGGTTGCAGCCTTAACCGATGGTCTCAGTTATTGAAAGAAGCTCGGTCACTGAAGGAACTTGGTGAGACTTCTGGTGCTCGGTGGAACTGGTGCTCGGTAATGCCTGTCTTTCTGAGTGCTACTTGGCTTGGTCGGTTGTTTCACCAGTGCTCAGTTGTTTCTCTGGCGCTCGGTAGTTCTAGCTTACCAACTAGAGTTCTTGAAGATTTTCTTGGTTGACTTGGTGTATTTATTGTTGGTAGCTTTTGTTGGATTCTCCTATGTGGATCTAGGGGCCTACATGTTGAACTTATTAATTGTAAGGATATTTGAGAGCTGACTTGTATTACATTTAATATTTGTTAGGAGTAGTTAATGGTTTCATCTAGCTGACTTGTGGCTGATGATTAGTATTTAAGGGGTGTTTGGGTAGTTGTTTTAGGGGAGTTAGATCATAGGTTCTGAGAGCAGATCTAAGGGTAGTAGATAAGTGAAGTTGTGGAAAAGATTCTACGTGATCTTGCAGATCAGATTGTTATCTGATAGTTTGCAATAACAGAGCTAGTGGTTGAGGCTTGGAGATAAGGAGATTGCTTGTGGCTTGTGAGTAGAAGTTCAGATCTGTCTTAGGGTTTCTATTAGTTGTTGATTTGTTTCAGAACTGAACTAGCTGGAGTTGTATTAGATCTTGTTGATCTTGTAGAATTGTTTTTGATTGTAATTGGCCCTAACCCGGAAGGCCTTACAGCCAGACATGTTAATGAAAATATGTTTTGAAACAATTATTGTGTTGCATTATTTTGTTGTGTTGTTTTGAAGCTACAAAGTTTGGACTATCCTTAATTGGATCCACCATCCCTTGACCTACGTCAGGTGGTATCAGAGCTGAGTTGATCTTGTGGAGTGAAGGTTGACCTAGCAAGGCTGATCTTGTGAAGTTGATCTTGTTAGCGAAGAGATTTTATGATTTGATTTGCAGATCCAGAGCACTGAACTTGTGGAGTCTTGCCCTAGTTGTTTGTGCAAGGTGGTAGGCTGATTTGACTTGCATAGAACTTGGAGATTGTCACAAGGTGGTCAGTGTAGGGTTTGTTGCAGAGGGGTTTCTTATCTTTAAGGATGCCTCTGAGAAGATTGGACCCTAGAGTGATTGCAGATCTTTGTGATACTGTGGAATCTAGGATTACAGAGTGTATGCACCCTAAAATGGTCACCTAGACTTTGGGCCCCCATTCATCAATTTATCAATTTCCTGAATCAATGCTTTACAATATTTTCAATTTAAATCAATTTCCTTGATCAAATTGTAATTAATTCAAATATTTTAATATTTTCTAAGGTTTGATCATTTTATCCTAAGTTTTATTTAATTAAGAGAACATGCTCCCTTTTAATTAAATAAAAAATCTTTTAATTAAATAATAAAATCACTTTATCCTAAGCCACATTTAATTAAAAGAATAAATCTCTTTTAAATAAATAAAAAATCTTTTAATTAAATAATGGAAACCACTTTGCTAAAAATAATAAATAAATAATAAAATAAAAATAAAAAGAAAATGACTCTTTGTCTTCACATTGAATGCACACTTTCCAAGATGAGTGGATCTCCTTTTGCCTCTTGAGAATCTTGAGCACATGGATCAACCAAGATTTAATCTCCACCATTGCTCATTTATTTTTGCCTGTTAATCATGACCGTTCGCTTTTCTTTATAAGGAGTCCTCTCCTTCTCATTTAGAGATAGAAGTTTTTTGTATTGTTATGCTGCAGGTTTGGAGAGAAATTTTGGAGAAGATTCTTGAGCACTTGAGCTTGGATATTGCAACTTCTCTTTTCTTGTCTTCTTCTCTCATGCCTCCATGGCAATCCATTTAGATTAATCTTGCACTTTCATATTAGATTAGATTCATATTTCCTTTCATAGAATAATCTTGCATAAGCATTTCCTTTCATAGATTAGTTTGCTTTCTTGCATTGTTATCATATAGAATAGCTTTCATTTTCATTTACATGCATACTTGATGATCATGGAGACTAGCATTCTTTCTTTTCCTCTTTGAATCTCTCATTTTATGGTGTACTTGCATGGGCACAAACTAGGTCTAATATGAGGGCCTCCATTATAAACCCTTGCACTCCATGAATAGAGAGCTATGAGTTGCCATTTGAGACCTCATTATTGAGAAATATTGGATTTAATGACTCATAGAAGTGTGTCAACATTTTAGTACACATTTTTGGCATCCACCGTGGGGCAAAATATTCCATTTCTAGCCTCACTTTGTTTTATTTTATTTTTCTGATGATTTTCATGACTTTTCATACTTTTGTGCATCTCTAGTATAGATTCTCACGTGAGGTTTCTCACTGTATCGCGTGAAGTTGTGCTAGTATTAGCATTTTTACGTGTGACAAAGGCATTTTCTTGTGTGGGCCTGTGTACTTTCTCACGTGGAACTGTGTATTGTCTCACGTGGAATTCTTACACTAGAGACCTAAATTTCTAGATTTGATTTCCCGCTTGCTATTTTCTAACATTTAATGGTTGCTGTGTTTATTTCCTTGATTTTGTTTTCTGAGGTAGCATAGCAGCAAGGCGCGTTGCTTTAGACTTGAGGTATTTTGTTGAATCTCTATAACATTTGAATTTTGGGAATAAAATGAATCTCTCATGTGTCTAGCTTGAGTGTTTATTGCTTTCATAGATCACACTTCAATTTTGGGCTCTAAAAAGATCATAGACTCACTTTCTTGCATATGTGTTTCACATAGTAATTAGGCCCTATGAACACTATTTGTGGCATTCTTGAGAGAGTGGGCCTCTTGCGAATCTCTTCTTGATGATAGAACCCCTTGTAGGTAGGGAGGATATTGTTATTATCTCACGGTCTTACTTGGTTTAGTCCTCAACATTGATCAGTACGTTCTCTCTTGGTCCCTTTTAGAGAGCTCGATAGACATTATTTTTGACATCATGAACCTTGGTGAGGTGGTTTCAATCTTAGTGTGTCAATGAGCTTGCTTGCTATGTTTGGGTGAAGTGAAGAGGCTAGAGGATTATGCTCTACTCCTTTTTTGGGTAGTATCAGAAACTCAGATCCTTGAATCTAAACCAAGTCCCCATGTGGTCCTTTTTGTGAGTCACCTTTTTAGAGAGGGTTAATCGTAGTGGACATTCCCTTTATTGGGTCAACCATGTGGACAAAACCTCAAGTGGTAATAGCTATTTTCACCATGGTAGTAACAACCGCTATATAAATGTCCTTGTGGAAGAAATCTCCACGGGTGTGGTTTCTTGTTGGGATGTCAGATCTCCTCAGCATCTCTGATTAATTAAATTCTCAGAATGTGTCAAAACCCCGGTGCACCTAGATTGGACTTCACCCTCTTGAGATTGAAAAAGTTGCAGAGTCAAACCATTACAAAGAACCATAGTGCAACTAAATTTTTATTTTCTAGGACTATGTGCGTGATTGGGAAAACATTTTGAGAACATACACAAGTAGATACTTTAAGGAGTAGCATACTAGGTCACTATTCTTGTGTGTGTGCAAGGTTGCTTTGTCCCTTGCTCATTGTTTGAATAAATTTGATGCTTGAGCTCTTTTATTTCTGTCTTGCATGCTTGATTAGTGATAAAAATCTGTTGATGTATCTAGTTGATCTTTTAAAATGAACAAAAACTGAGTTCTTGAGTTTACAACTTGCTGTCAAGCGGCCTGATCCTATTTTGTCACCTAGTTTTGTGCACTTCCTCGCGCGAGCTTGTATTTTCTTGTGCGAACCTTGCATTTTCTCCACGTGACATTTTGCTGCAGTCCTATCAAAGCCTCTACTAGTTGTCTGATTTGGTGTTTTTCTCATGGATGCCCTGGCATTTCTTCATGTGGGACTGCATTCCCTCGTGCGAAACTATCCCATAGTCTATCAACCAGTGAGCTATTTGCTATCAATAGCCAAACTTGCTATTTGCTGCCCTGTCATTTCTAGTCTTCCTTGTTTGGTCTGGGTCAGATCTTAGGTGCTATGACATGTTTCTCAACATCCAAATGAACTTAAATGGTACCAAGTTGCACAAAATTACTCTTGGTCTTCTTTCTTCCACATCTCCCATGTCTTCCTAGTCTCCCATTTCCATCCTTTCTCTTCTTCCTTCACGCTTCTTCCTCTTCTTCCTAAACTCTTCACATCTTCTTGATTCTTTTTCTCTTATTATCTAGTCTACCTTCTTCTATTCATCTCTTCTGTCACTTCCATGCTTGATTCCTCCTCTTCTAGAACCATGAATTTCAACTATCTTGTTATGGAACCTCTCTTAAAAATAGATGATCTCGAACTCATTTCTCAATTTGAAGAGTTTTATTCCTCCAATAGTCCTTCTAGATATTGCACGGGTGATAAACTTAAGACAAAAATAAAAGAAAAATTGATTGAATCAGATGCATTTTCTAGGATCATACACATGATCCTGTCACGACCTCTTTCTTCCAAAATTTTTTCATCTTCTAAGTCTTCTCATCCTTCCTCATCTTCCAAGGCTTACCATGACTCTTCTAGACATTATTCGCATTCCTCATTATCCAAGTCTTCTTCCTCCACTAGGTCTTCACTTTCCTCTTCTTCACGATCTCGTTCCTCTTCTACTTCTCCCAAGAGTCTTACTTCTCTTCTCAAGACATACCATATAGAGTAGCGTGACAATCCTTGTGATACCTCTTCCATGAAGAGTGATATGCCCATCTTTGATGACTATAATGATGGACAATATAGTTATACCTATGACACCTCTATTCCTAAGAGTCCTCCTAGTCGTGTGCTCGTGCTTACTAGAAATGGGTCATCACATTGGATAGATCGTGATGGTGATCTATATGATTCTAATTTTGAAAGAGACTTTGATGATTTTTGTGAACAATACCTAGATGATACATCTACTTCTATTGAGGAAGAGAAAGCTTTCTGCGCTAATTATAAACATAAAGACTATAAGAATCTCTCCTTTAAGAACTTTCATGCTAAAAATAAAGATTACACTCTTGAGAAAGATTATGTTAATGATGGACCTTTGTCTTGTGATGGTTCCTTTCTATCTCCTACTTCCTCCAATACCCATACATTTCCTAAAGCTTCCAAGTCTTTCAAATCTTTCACAAATCCTTCATCCAACAAAGGTCGATGCGGTTCCCTATAGTTGTCCTCAAGGGATACCTCTTAAAGAAACTCAAGTTAACCTTCACTTGGATGAAAATAATTTCAATAATGCTAAACCTAAAGAGCCTAAGCCTTTATACACTATAATGCCTACTTTAGCTAGTCCTTCACCATCTCTTCCAAATTCTTCCATACAATTCCAACTTGCTTCCTTGTCCTTATAAGTGGCTCCATGTCAAGAGGACTCTAAAAATGATAAAGAAAAGAACATAAAGAAAGATCAAGATCAAGAACCCTCCATGTCATCCAATCCTTTTCATGATGTCTCTTATCCGTTTCATGGTTCTTTTGATCCTGCACGCCCTTTCTCATTCATTCCACCATGTCTTAAGTCTTCTCCTAAGCAAGATCAAGCTTCTACTTACACTGTTGAGCTTATTGATAATCAAAATAACCTTACTACACTTGCTCTTTCCAAAGATGATATTTCCATTAAGGTTATTAAAAATAGTGTTGTTACTTAAGGCTATTGAAAATCAAGAGAAAAATTATACGCTTGTGCTATCCAAAGCTCCTTGTCAAGATCAAAGTATTCCATCTTCTTGTTCTACCACTCCATGTTTGCTTCCACTTTCTACTCTTCCTAAGTCTTTTCAAGATCCGAACAATCCTATCAAAGAAGTTGCTCCTATTCAAGATGTTCATGATCCTATTGCGAATCCTAATGCTCACTCTAAAGATGCTGATGTCCTTGGTTGTCATATAGATGTTGATGAACTTATTGATTATCCTTTTGTATCTTCCACGTCCATCTTTGGACCTCCTCCACCAATACTAATGGCTTCACATCTTCCTTCCATCTTGGGCCCTTATGTACCTTCACTTTCCCCTTCTAACTCTCCTAATTCATCATCCATCTTGGGTCCTTATGTCCCTCCATCTCCTATCTTTCC
Source organism: Chamaecyparis obtusa (assembly GCA_027943335.1). NCBI lineage: Eukaryota > Viridiplantae > Streptophyta > Pinopsida > Cupressales > Cupressaceae > Chamaecyparis > Chamaecyparis obtusa. The sequence goes on from BSBK01003547.1 coordinate 959,373, forward strand.
TCAAGATCAACATATATGCATACCCTTGAATCCTTTTCATCCACCCACCCATCTAAACCAGTCATATCCTCCTTCTTCCACAAGTCCCAAGTCTTTTGGAAGTAAATTGAATGTTCAATACAAGAAAAAAGAAGCAATACAAGAATCCATAAAAAAAAAAGATCACCATGTCTCTTCTAATCGACATGGAGGCATAAAGTCAAAAAAGATATCTAAGAAGAAAACTACAATACAAGTATGGGTTCCAAAATCTATCATTGAAGATATTCTCTCTAAATCATCAAAAAGAAATGAAAAGCCTACGACTATATAGATTCCAAAGTCTCTCTCGAAAGAGTCTGATGTTGAGCAACAAGTGAAGTTGACATTCAAGCTTCCAAAGACTTCCACTTCATCTTCTTCCAAAAATATTCTTCCATTCCGTGCGCCTAAACTACAACCTCTGCTATCCATTCACCATATTCCTTCATGTATTCCTTCATTCATGTTTCCTCCATCCTCTCTCCACCCTTCAAGGTGTGTGTTGATGTTGATCTTGGTTTCCTTTCCATCTACCCTTTCACAATCCTTCCATTCATTATCCTTCTACCTTCTATCCTTTTTCCTGATTTGCCTATTCCTCCTATCTTCCAACCTCACTCGCTTTACATAAAAACTTATCCTCCATTTTTATCTTCCATCTTCCTTTCCATATCATCATCTTTGAGCATATCATTTTAAATCCTTGGCATATCATGGTTTATCCTTTTAAGGAGCATTATCTAAAAAGCTTGCCTTCTTCGAACAAAAATAAAATAAAAATTTTAAAAAATAGTAAAATTAAAAAAGAAAACAAAAAAAAAAATTAAAAAATTGAAAATGTGCCTTGGTCGAAACTTGGAAATAGGCACCTTGGTAGAAAAATTAAAGAGAAATAAATTTGTCCTATGGTGAAAACCACTCCCTTGTGGCGCCTTGGATAAGTACCATGATGAAAACTTGGCAATCAGGCATCATGCACAGTTCTTCTACATATTTCATCCATTCCATCTTCTCTCTTTGATCTTGACAATGTTGACCTATACATGAATATTTGGCTATCTTGTGAGCTATCTTATGATGATCTTTCTTTCATTCCATTCATGTTTAGCCTTCATATTTATTTTCCTCCATTCATTCTAGCTTTTCGCTATCCTTTTCCCCTTTGGTCTTGATCTAATAAAAAAGAGTAAAACATGATGCTATGAAGCCTCTTGACATGTCTACTCATTTGGAATGCATCCTTTCCTTCTTTTGCATTACGCTTTTGTGACTTATCCTATGCTGGCCTTTCATTACTTGTCCAAATGTGCTTTACATGACAATTTTTCCTTAGCTTGGGTACTCTTGAGGAGTTTGCCCTTGAGGATTTCTTCCCTTCATTCTCCTTCATTCTCTTGTCTTCCATCTCTTCCACCAGCTTGCTAATCCCTCTTGTTCTCCACCTTGCTAGACATTGGGACTACACGATGTGATCTTGCTTGGGAGCTTGATGCCCATTCTGTCTGGGGGCATCCTTTGTACATACTTATTGATCCTAAAAAAATGGTATATTGTCAAAAATTCTAAAAATTGGAAAGTGTCCTAAAAAAATGATCATCTTAGTGAAAACCTAGCAATAGGCGCTTTGATTTATCTCAAAAAAATTATATATTCCAAAAATACCAAAAAAATAAAAAAATAAAAAAATAAAAAAAAATAGAAAAAGTGCCTTGGTGAAAACCTAGAAATAGGCGCCTTGGTAGAAAAAAGACAAAAAAATAAAAAATAAAAAATAAAAAATATTGCAATAAAATGCAAGTGGTGAAAACCTGGAAACATGCACTACTTGAGGCCTTTGCACCCCTATTTCTTAGCACACGTCCTCGACACTTAGCCTTTCTCCATCATGCCTTGTCCTTGTTGCCTTGGTTTGGAATTGGTCTTTGTCTTTGTTTAGGAGGCATAAATATGTTCACTTTGGTCTCTTGGATGCGTTAGTCTTTAGGACGCCTCACAAACGGTATTTTTCAACACCACCCCAACTGTGTTTTTCAACACAACCCCTAGCATCAAGTGTTTTTCAACACTTATCGGTTTGATCTTACCCAGTTTTGTCATGTGATCTTACCTACTTGCAAGCATTTGATTCTTATCATCGGAACTCAGTATCAATGAACACACTTAAATTTTTAAACACAACACTTAATGCTTGAGCTATGTCATGATCTTTTCTTTGTGTGTTGACTATTATTGATTTTCATTGAGTGTCCTTCTCTAATAAGTCTCTCTGGGATGCATAGCTAGAGGACTTGGGGTATGGGGCATGTTTTTATTTTCTTTCTACTTGTGGGTATGGTCTTGAAACTCTGGAGTGTCTCTTGTTGTCCCCTTGAAACACTTAGGAGATTTGAGGCATCATCCTTGACTATTTTTGCACAACCATTCTTATGGTCATCCCAACATCTATGCCTTGATGCAAGCGTGGTTTTGCTACATTAAATTGGGTAAGCTAACATCAAATTCATTTTGACCTTTATTTATTTGATGGTTATGTTAGAATCTTTCCACATTCCAATCTAATATCAATCACATTCATATCTTCATAGTTGCACTTGTGACTAGTGATGATTGTGTGATTTTCTGATGTCCGTTAATAATGGCCCAATGATGAAAATAAGTTAACATTCTCTAATGAATGATGAACACAAAATCCTATGTTACAGTTTTTTTATTGCAAGTACAGCTTTGCATTTTCATGTATCTTGCATTGTTAGACTTCATGTTAATTTGCATTTTTAGGCTGCATTATGAGTTTGAGAGGGTTTTCCTTCATCTTTCTTTTAGACTTTTAATCAACTATGGTCACGTTTTGATCTTCATTTCCTTATCTTCTTTCGTGATCTCAATCAAAATTTTCTATCTTAAACAGCTGATTGATTTTGGGGCATTCTCTTTCTTGAGGCACATCCTCTTTCTTCTCTCCATTTCTTTCCACCTCTTCCAAACTTCTATCTTCCATTCAGTTTCACCCTACTTCTTTTCTTCTAATTCAACCTTGGGGCATAATCTTTCCCACTTGATGATCTACCTTGGTTCTATGATCCTTATATCTTTCATCTTACATCAAGAACCTTATTTTTAGTTCAATTTGATCAAATTTATCAATTCGTTGTTTCTCCTCTATCTCATTTTAATTTTGATCACGAGGGGGTAGTACCTATCAAACTTCAATCCTTGATTCAGCTTTATCAATCCTATTAATTACTTCACTTGGGGAAACCTTGCTTGAGACTTGACAATTACCTATTTACAGGGGTGTTGGCCTTGTCTTTTTCAATCAACTTATCTTTGTTCTGATGTGTTCCCATCTGTCGATCACACATCTGGGTTATTTTTGTGATCCCAAATCAATCTCACACTTCAACTTCATTCTTTGACTACATGTGTTGCCATAAAGATCACACATTAGTCAAATAGGGTCAAATGTATGCACCCTAAAATAGTTGCCTAGACTTTGGGCCCCCATTCATCAATTTATCAATTTCCTGAATCAATACTTTGCAATATTTTCAATTTAAATCAATTTCCTTGATCAAATCGTAATTAATTCAAATATTTCAATATTTCCTAAGGTTTGATCATTTTATCCTAAGTTTTATTTAATTAAGAAAACATGCTCCTTTTTAATTAAATAATAAAATCACTTTATCCTAAGCCACATTTAATTAAAAGAACATATCTCTTTTAAATAAATAAAAAATCTTGAAATTAAATAATGGAAACCACTTTGCTAAAAATAATAAAAGAAAAAGAAAAAGAAAAAAACTTTTTGTCTTCACATTTCCAAAATGAGTGGAATCTCATTTTGCCTCTTGAGAATCTTGAGCACATGGATCAACCAAGATTTAATCTCCACCATTGCTCATTTCTTTTTACCTCTTAATGATGACATCCTCTTTCCTTTATAAGGAGTCCTCTCCTTCTCATTTAGAGATAGAATATTTTTGTATTGTTATGTTGTAGGTTTGAAGAGCAATTTTGGAGAAGATTCTTGAGCACTTGAGCTTGGATATTGCAACTTCTATTTTCTTATCTTCTTCTCTCATGCTTCCATGGAAATCCATTTAGATTAATATTGCACTTGCATATTAGATTAGATTCATATTTCCTTTCATAAAATAATCTTGCATAAGAATTTCCTTTCATAGATTAGTTTGCTTTCATGCATTGTTATCATATAGAATAGCTTTCATTTTCATTTGCATACATACTTGATGATCATGGAGACTAGCATTCTTGCTTTTCCTATTTGAATCTCTCATTTTATGGTGTACTTGCATGGGCACAAACTAGGTCTAATCTAAGGGCCTCCATTATAAACCCTTGCACTCCATGAATAGAGAGCTATGAGTCACCATTTGAGACCTCATTCTTGAGCAATCTTGGATTTAATGACTCATATAAGCGTGTCAACATTTTAACACACACAGAGAAGGCAAAATCTGATTTTAGATCAGAGATGAAGTTGATGAAGAATGATGTGGTCATCAAGATCATGAGAGCTGTTGTTGGTGTACCTCAGAATGTTGGTACTGAAGATGGTTATGAGGAAGCTGCTAAAGACTTTGAAGTTGTTGGATCTAGTGGTGATGACCAGAAGGATAGATCTGGTGTAGACAGAATTTCTCAGTTGCATATATCTGGAGCTCGGTTAAGTAATAGTTACCAAATGGAAGTCTCTACTTTCTTTGGTACTTTGAAACTTGAGAATTTGATTGACTAGATTGGTGAACTTGAAGATTTATTTGAGCTAAAAGAAATTGAAGATCCTCTTCGGGTGAGATTAGCACAAACAAAATTTAAAAGACATGCTGCTCTTTGGTGGAAAGAATTACAAAGAGATAGAGAAGATGAAGGTAAAATGAAGATCAATCAGTGGAGGTTGATGGTGACTAAGTTGAAAGCTAAGTTCATACCTGCTGACTATGAGATTGACTTGTTTAAGAAGTTGTAGAATCTAAAATAGAAGGATTTGACTATTGAATATTATACTGAGGAGTTCTACAAACTTACTATTCGGTCTGGACACAAAGAACTTGGTAAGGAAAAGGTAACTTGGTATGTGAATGGTTCGAGATTCAATATTCAGGATGAGTTTGGTATGCTGAAGATTGATTCTGTTGAAGATGCTTATCAGTATTCTCTAAAGGAAGAAGATAAGTTGAAGGGGAAACAACATAGTAATCCCCAAGGAAAGGAAAATATTTATCTCTCGATGAAGGATAAACCGATGACTACGAAAGATAAACAGAAACCTGTAGAACCAAAGAAGAAGACAGGTAGAGTTATCTTTAAAAGAAATTTCTATAACTATGGTGAAGAAGGACACTGTTCTTTTGAGTGTACATAGAAGAAGCTTGGTGACTGATGAAATTTTGTGGTGAATGAAAATGTTGAGAATGAACCTGAATCTAAGAACTTACTGATTTGATGAACCTTGCTCGGTACAAAGGAGGAACCTTGTCAGAGGAGTAACTTGTTTAGGACTCGGTGCAAGTCTAGAGGTAAACTTTGTTATATTATTGTTTTACAGTGGTAGTACTAATAACCTTTTTACTGAGGACATGGTTCATAAACTTGGTTTGAATAGAATGAGACATCCACATCCTTATAGGATTGGCTGGTTGCAAGATGATCATGCTCTAGAAGTAAGAGAACAATGCTTTATTGATGTTCAGATTTTCCAGTATAAGGATCTTGTGTTATATGATATTGTGGAGATGAATAGTTGTCATATATTGCTCGGTAGACCTTGGCAATATGATTGCAAAGCTATGTATGATTGTGTGAAGAATGTGTTTATTGTGGAGAAGGATTACATGAAGTTTTCCCTGATGCCTTTGCTGGATACAACACTCGGTAGGAGGAGTTTGAGTATTGGTATTTGAGTTGAGTTGGTAGATCTTGAGAGAATGAATGATCTGTTTGGAGAACATACCCTTGTGTTATCAAGGAAAGACTTGAAGAGACAAAGGAAGTTGAAGTGGAAGAATATGTAAAGTGAAAAGTTGGAGGACTTATATGTGAAGAACTAGTTCGGGGTTTATGTGTTAAATCCCAGAAGATGTTCTTGTCACATATGAACATATTTTCAAACCCGGGGTGTCTGATGAAGGGGCATTCTAGGGTACTCGGTGGATCTACATGGTGGTGTTTTATTTGGCTAGTGTTACTCGGTTGTAGCCCTAACCAATGGTCTCAATTATTGAAGGAAGCTCGGTCGTTGAAGGAACTCGGTGAGACTTCTGGTGCTTAGTGGAACTGGTGCTTGGTAATTCCTATGTTGCTCGGTGTTTCTTGGCTTGGTCAGTTGTTTCGCTGGTGCTTGGTTGTTTCTTTGGTGCTCGGTAGTTCTAGCTTACTGACTGGAGTTCTTGAAGATTTGCTTGGCTGACTTGGTGCATTTATTGTTGGTAGCTTTTGTTGGAATCTCCTATGTGGATCTAGGGGCCGACACGTTGAATTTATTAAATGTAAGGCTATTTGAGAGCCGACTTGTATTGTATTTAATATTTGTTAGGAGGATTTAATGGTTTCATCCAACTGACTTGTGGCTGATGATTAGTATTTAAGGGGTGTTTGGGTAGTTGTTTTAGGGGAGTCAGATCATAGGTTTTGAGAGAAGATCTGAGGGTAGCAGATAAGTGAAGTTGTGGAAAAGATCTTGCATGATCTTGCAGATCAGATTGTTATCTGATAGTTTGTAATAGTAGAGCTAGTGGTTGAGGCTTGGAGACAAGGAAATTGCTTATGGCTTGTGAGCACAAGTTGAGATCTATCTTAGGGTTTCCATCAGTTGCTAATTTGTTTTAAAATTGAACTAGCTGGAGTTGTATTGGATCTTATTGATCTTGCAGAATTGTTTCTGATTGTAATTGGCCCTAACTCAGAAGGCCTTACAGTCAGGCATGTTAATGAAAATATGTTTTGAAACAATTGTTGTGTTGCATTATTCCATTATGTTGTTATGAAGCTCCAAGGTTTGGATTGTCCTTAATTGGATCAACGATCCCTTGACCTGCGTCAGGTGGTATTAGAGTTGATTTGATCTTGTGGAGTGAAGGTTGACCTAGCAAGGCTAATCTTGTTAGTGAAGAGAATGTATGATCTGAGTTGTAGATCTAGAGCACTAAACTTATGGAATCTTGCCCTAGTTGTTTGTGCGAGGTGGCAGTGTGATCTAACTTGCATACAACTTGGAGATTGTCACAAGGTGGTTGGTGTAGGGTTTGTTGCAGAGGGTTTTCTTATCTTTAAGGATGCCTCTAAGAAGATTGGACCCTAGAGTGATTGTAGATCTCTGTGATACTGTAGAATCTAGGATTACAGAGAAGGTGAAATCTGATTTCATATCAGAGATGGAGTTGATGAAGAATGACATGGTCACCAAGATCATGAGAGTTGTTGCTAGTGTACCTCAAATGTTGGTACTGAAGATGGTTATGAGGAAGTTGCTAAAGACTTTGAAGCTACTGGATCTAGTGGTGATGACCAAAGGGATAGATCTAGTGAAGAAAGAACTAGTCGGTTGCATAGATCTGGAGCTCGGTTAAGTAATAGTTATCAAATGGAAGTCTCTACTTTCTCTGGTAGTTTTAAACCTGAGAATTTGATTGACTGGATTGGTGAACTTGAAGATTTCTTTGAGCTAGAAGAAATTGAAGATCCTCTTCGGGTGAGATTAGCACAGACAAAATTGAAAGGACATGCTACTCTTTGGTGGAAAGAATTACAAAGAGATAGACAAGATGACGGTGAAATGAAGATCAATCGGTAGAGGTTGATGGTGACTAAGTTGAAAGCTAAGTTCATACCTACTAACTATGAGCTTGACTTGTTTAAGAAGTTAAAACAGAAGGATTTGACTATTGAGGATTATATCGAGGAGTTCTACAAACTTACTATTTGGTCTGGACACAAAGAACTTGGTAATGAAAAGGTAGCTCAGTATGTGAATGGTTTGAGATTCAATATTTAGGATGAGCTTGGTATGATGAAGACTGATTTTGTTGAAGATGCTTATTAGTATTCTCTAAAGGAAGAAGATAAGTTGAAGGGGAAACAACATAGTAATCCCCAAGGAAAGGAAAAGATTGATCTCTCGATGAAGGATAAACTGATGACTACGGAAGATGAACATAAACCTGTAGAACCAAAGAAGAAGATAGGTAGAGTTATCTTTAAAGGAAATTTCTATAACTATGGTGAAGAAGGACACTGATCTTTTGAGTGTACACAAAAGAAGCTTGGTGACCGATGAAATTTTGTGGTGAATGAAAATGTTGAGAATGAACCTGAATCTAAGAACTTACTGATTCGATGAACCTTGCTCGGTACAAAGGAGGAACCTTGTCAGAGGAGTAACTTGTTTAGGACTCGGTGCAAGTCTAGAGGTAAACTTTGTTATATTATTGTTGACAGTGGTAGTACTAACAACCTTTTTACTGAGGACATGGTTCAAAAACTTGGTTTGAATAGAATGAGACATCCACATCCTTATAGGATTGGCTGGTTGCAAGATGATCATGCTCTAGAAGTAAGAGAACAATGCTTTATTGATGTTCAGATTTTCCAGTATAAGGATCTTGTGTTATATGATATTGTGGAGATGAATAGTTGTCATATATTGCTCGGTAGACCTTGGCAATATGATTGCAGAGCTATGTATGATTGTGTGAAGAATGTATTTATTGTGGAGAAGGATTACATGAAGTTTTCCCTGATGCCTTTGCTGGATACAACACTCGGTAGGAGGAGTTTGAGTATTGGTATTTGAGTTGAGTTGGTAGATCTTGAGAGAATGAATGATCTGTTTGGAGAACATACCCTTGTGTTATCAAGGAAAGACTTGAAGAGACAAAGGAAGTTGAAGTGGAAGAATATGTAAAGTGAAAAGTTGGAGGACTTATATGTGAAGAACTAGTTTGGGGTTTATGTGTTAAATCCCAGAAGATGTTCTTGTCACATATGAACATATTTTCAAACCTGGGGTGTCTGATGAAGGGGCATTCTAGGGTACTCATTGGATCTGCATGGTGGTGTGTTATTTGGCCAGTGTTACTCAGTTGTAGCCCTAACCAATGGTCTCAATTATTGAAGGAAGCTTGATTATTGAAGGAACTTGGTGAGACTTCTGGTGCTCAGTGGAATTGGTGCTTGGTAATTCCTATGTTGCTCGGTGTTTCTTGGCTTGGTCGATTGTTTCGCTGGTGCTTGGTTGTTTCTCTGGTGCTCGGTAGTTCTAGCTTACTGACTAGAGTTCTTGAAGATTTGCTTGGCTGACTTGGTGCATTTATTGTTGGTAGCTTTTGTTGGAATCTCCTATGTGGATCTAGGGGCCGACACGTTGAATTTATTAAATGTAAGGCTATTTGAGAGCCGACTTGTATTGTATTTAATATTTGTTAGGAGGATTTAATGGTTTCATCCAACTGACTTGTGGCTGATGATTAGTATTTAAGGGGTGTTTGGGTAGTTGTTTTAGGGGAGTTAGATCATAGGTTTTGAGAGTAGATCTAAGGGTAGCATATAAGTGAAGTTGTGGAAAAGATCCTGCATGATCTTGCAGATCAGATTGTTATCTGATAGTTTGTAATAGCACACTAGTAAATTTTAGCCTATTTTTTGATGAGGATTAGTTGATTATTAGACACCCATTGGTCGGCTAATTGATTATAATAGTTGTCAGAGTTTTCTAGTCAATATTATGACACATCAACTGTCCATCAAAATTGTGACGTCAAAATTGGTTGAATTATCGGCGGAGATGACGTCAAAATCATTGCTTCAACCTGGAAGAATTGCCTGTTATATCATTATAATGTTGGTCAAAAGTGCAATGTACAATCATCGTAATAAATGTCGATTATATAGCTTTCTCATAGATTTGCCTATTCTTTGTTGGTCGAAAAAGTGATGGACAATTTAATTTTTAAAAAAAAAATATATATTGATTATCAAATTAAGCACAACAATATTATGTTGTTGTTGTTTACTGTTTGGGAAAGGCTTTCTCGGATTGCCACTCTCCACCACCCACCATTGCCACCTTAGCATTCCCATTTCTTAGGGATACTTCTCACCGTGTATGACAAGGTAGAGCTCTTTTATAGACATAGGTTACTGAATCATTATCTCTGCACTGGTACTCAATCTGGAAAACCTTGTATGTATATAGCCACTCTATCAAATCTCCACAAAAATCCATTCTGGCCTCCACTACATATATGTCTTATCAGAATCTAAAAACTTTGGCCCATCATTGATTCTCATCAATGTACCAGTTTGGATAGTAAGTCTAATTTAATTTGTCTATGGACTAAGACCTTAAATTATTGAGCTTATCTTTGTTTTGAGAAGAGTATAACATTCTCTACTTAATAGGGCCAACTACGTGAGGGTGGAAGCTCATCTGGCCCCTCCTAGGAGCCTCTTATGACCCTTTACGACATTTAAAAACCTCTAAGATGTATTCTTAGGGATCGTAAATGGTCGTAAAGGGTCATAAGGGGTCCTGGGACACAACAGCTGAGAAACATAATTGTAGGCATTGTGGTCACAATTTTTTGGAGACAACGTAATTGAGTTGTATACCCAGATGATGGAGAGCAACTCCTGCACCTCTGATTCCAAGTTGACTACATCTGTTGCTCATGAATACAAGGTCCTCCAACAGATGTATTCAACTTGGAATCGGGGTTGTGGAAGTTTCTCTCCATCACTTGGGTACACAACTCAATTACATTGTCTCCAAAAGATTGTGACTATGATGCCTACAATTATGTTTCTTAGCTATTGTGAAATCTACATTTATGTTTCTCAGCTGTCGTGTTTATGTGCATGTTTTTTTATGTGTTTTGGATAGTAAGTCTAATTTAATTTTTCCATGGACTAAGACCTTAAATCATGTAATGAGGAGGCTTAGAACACTAATATATGCAAATTTCATTATTTAATAATAAAAATCTATTAAAATATTTATACCTTCTCTCATTTGCTGGTGTAATTCCTCTATGAGTATCCCCTTTCTCCTTTGCATCCAAAATGAACTCATTCCAATCCCTCACTGGAATAAAGGAGGATGCTCAAACTTCAACGAGACTTCATACCACACAGCATTCATAGATTAAGTTCAATGAGTTATTTACGTTCGTAAATTAGTGTTGCGTACAAATCTGTGGATGGTGCATGGTATGAAGCCTCACTCAATCTTGAAAATGATAGTCAATCCATAGTCAAGGTCAAGGAACAAATGGAATAACCAAGAAAATACTATACGTTAAATCATGTGATTGATAGCAGATTGGGGCTCACCTGAGCCATAAACATGAAGAATTATTCTAAAAAAAGATGTAAACCATATATATGTGCACTTGAGGCAAAGAGAAGTTACATCATATCCATATTAAAATATTAGTTACAATATGAAAATACTAAACTAACTAATTCCTGAGTTCATCTCTGCATATGGTCGCAACAAAGATATGTGATTACAATATAGAGAAGGCACCGTAAAAATATAATTTCAGAATTTTCCCTAGCTTGACACATTTTGCACTCAAATCCTTCATTGCAGATAAGTGGAGATGGGTGGATAGATGCAAATGACTTTTCATCGACCCAACTAAAATATCTGCAACCATTATTTCCCTGTGATGCCCAGTCTACATTAGTTCTTCTATTATAATGAATAGTATTTACATTAGAAACATTAAATATATACATATTAGCAACCTTTTTTCTATTTGGGCAGCACAAAAATGGTCATCCAGGGTTGTTCGGTGTCCGTGAAGTCTTCAACACACACTGCCCACCACCACATTGATAGTTTGGCACATTGACAAGAGTCATCGAGCCTATATCAATATAGCACCACACCATCGTTACTACATTTATTATTTTTATATGATTATTTTTATATGAAATACACCAAGGAGTACCATAAGAAATATTAACCATTTACAATAATGAAAAGTAAATGTAAATCAAATAGCCCATTTTTTTATCAGCATGTGTAGTCTCTGTGTATATGAAAAATGAAAGAAATATGACGCTGAAATAAAATAGTGAACAAAATAGTATTCCACATATAGAGTGATTGAAATATACCATCAAAAGAAGGTGACAAAATCTTGTCATGAAGCAAAGACATAGGAAATAAAAAAGGGACAAAAGACAAGAAATAAGAAAATTCATTACGACTATAGAAAAATCATTTATACTATAATCAGAAAAAGAAACACTCTTTGTCAACAATTTTGAATATCATTAGGACTATAGAAAAATAATTAAGACTATACAAAATCAAATTTTAGAAATGGATGGTTTTGATGCTTTGCCATTACAACAATTGAGCATTCATCATTTGGTATTGTGTATTCCATTTAAGTATGTCAACAATGTTAAAAATCATGTCACCAAGCACAGACAAGAAATAAGAAAAATCATTAGGACTATAGAAAAATCAAGTTCTAGAAATGGACGGTTCTGATATTACTTTTCCATTACAACAATTGAGCATTCATCATTTGGTACTTCTCGGTGTATTCCATTTAAGTTTTTCAGTTGCCGTGTTTGTGTGCATATTCTTTATGTGTTTGGCTTCTCTCCCTCACAAGGGATACATCGATAGGTAATTGATTTGAAAGCATAATGATTTGACAGTCTTTTTTCAGGATAGGCATAATCATCCCACCAACCTTAATTAGCAACATTTGTGATATATGTCAAGTACTTATAATCAGTATGCCCAACAAACAAAGACTTAGTAGTAAAAGCATATCCTTTGGTTTACTAGTTTACTTATAATCAGTATGTCCTTTGGTTTACTAGTTTAATCTGGTTTAAGAATGGTTTGTTTCATGTTTGAATGTACCATTGAATGAAGCTTGGCTATATAAAGTACAATCTTAAGACTTGTGACTCTTCAAATTCTCTTGTTTCCTTCAGACCTCCAAACATGTGTACTTTGAGTAGCCCTCCAACAAATGGACTTGTGATGATTTTCACAATAGTACATGTGTAGGAGGACTACTCAAAGTGCTGTCTAGGCAGGTGATATAGGTTGGTATGGGAAACAAGCATACAAACATGGATTGACTAGGACAATGCTGAGTAGTCCTAGAAATGTAGACTTTTGGGATTTGAACTATGTTCAAATAGGTACAGTCAAGTGTCCTATTGAAGGGTAGCTAGTAAACAACCATGTTTAGATGTGGACGGATAGTGCCCCTGATAAGAATCACTTTACCTGAAGATTGTGCCATGTTCATAATTTTTGAGTTGTGTCCATTTGATTAATTCTCCAAATTTTGGTTGCACTCCTTGCATTGGTTGACATTTTCCTAATTATAGGGTTTGAATTTCACAATAGAAGGAGATCAATACTAAGATGAAATTTTGGTATGTAGGATTTGCATTGCCTATATACATTTGTGACCAAAGATATGGACTGATCTACAATGCCTCCAAAGCTTCTACTCAAAAGAATCTTCTCACCTCTCATGACTCTTCAAATTCTCTTGTTTCCTTCAGACCTCCAAACATGTGTACTATGAAATTTCCTCCAACAAATGGACTTGTGATGATTTTCACAATTACATGTGTTGGAGGAAAGTTGACAGTACTACTTAGGCAAATCTGAATGCTAAGTAAAAAATATAATATGTATGAGAAGGACAATTCATGATGGCTACTCTAATACATATATTGTTCACAAAGGCAAAGAGAAATTTCAGTTAATACCACTGACTTGCAGGGATAAAGACAAGATAATAATGTGTTTTGGTGATACTATTCCTCTTCATAAGCAAGGAAACATTGCAAGTGATACAGGTTGGTATGGGCAGCAAGCATACACACATGGATTGACTAGGACAATGTTGAACAGTTCTAGAAATGCAGAATTTTGGGATTTGAACTATGTTCAAATAGGTACAGTCAAGTGTCCTATTGAAGGGTAGCTAGTAAACAACCATCTTTAGGAAAAGATAAAGAAAAATGACAAAGCAATGTAAAGGGACCTACAGGATAGTCATACAACACATGAAAACTACTGCAGACAAGGTGAAAGGAACATGAATGTGACATTCCTCTCAAGGGCGTATCATGAAAGACATAACCTTTTATACTTCTTAATGTGACAGTTTCAAAAAGGACAATTCTATTCAGTCACAAGACCAAGTGTTTCATGACATTCTTCTATAGATAGTGTGATGTCCCCATCTTTAACCTAGTAACATTATAGCAACAAAACACATTTGGTCAAGGGGTGGCAGACCTTGAGCACCTCAAGATAGTTAGGAGATAGTGGCAAATTTTACATAGCAAGTAAGAGTTCAAGTAGATAGTTTTCATATTCTTTCCACAAATATTCAATAAGCATCAAATGTATCAAGGAAAATCGTAAATTCTTTCAATAAGATAATTTTCCTATTTAGCATCAAGGAGCACATCAAAGAAATGCAATATGAGAATGTGTTATGATCGATGATGATAGATATTGAGTATCTCCATAAATCACTACCAAGCTCACATGTTATCAAGATTGACAATCTTGTGGACAACCACTTTATCAACATGTAAATCATGATTCTACTGTCCAAACAAGTAAACCCATAATCAGTCATGTTCATAAGATGACATATTGTGTCAATTATCATCAAGACAACAAGAAAGAAGTATGGTGCTTAATAAAGCTGTGAATAAACCATCATAATACATCCATCACACATGAAGAGAATTCATATTAATACCATCATTGCAATAGTTGTCATATTAATACTAGTGAAAGATAGTTAGGAGATAGTGGAAAATTGTACATAGCAAGTAAGAGTTCAAGTAGATAGTTTGCATATTCTTTCCACAAATAGTCAATAAGAATCAAATGTATCAAGGAAAATCATGAATTATTTCAATAAGATAATTTTCCTATTTAGCATCAAGGAGCACATCAAAGAAATGCAATATGAGAATGTGTTATGATCGAGGATGATAGATATCGAGTATCTCCATCAATCACTACCAAGCTCACATGTTATCAAGAATGACAATCTTGTAGACAACCACCTTATCAACATGTAAATCATGATTCTACTATCCAATCAAGTAAACCCATAATTAGTCATGTTCATAAGATGACATATTGTGTCAATTATCATCATGACAACAAGAAAGAAGTATGGTGCTTAATGAAGCTATGGATAAACCATCATAATACATCCATCACACATGAAGAGAATTCATATTAATACCATCATTGCAACAGTCGTCATATTAATACCAGTGAAAGAGAGGAATGCGTGCAACAATGGTTTTACAGTAAATTAGTTTTAAAGTTTTACAAAAAATAAATTCATGTAAGAGGTGACAATCAAATAGTTTCTATATGAACCATGTGTAGCTTAATATAACCCTTTACCCATCTAATGATGTAATTTCCCTAATTTAGCTACTATAGAGAATAAAAATGATGTACATAACACACAACAAACATAGAAATAATTCTAAAAAAGAATTTTTAAATGGCTTTCTTGCTCACTGTTGAAACCCTTATCATCTCTTCTCTTTGTTTTCCATCTGTTATTGTTGGTTTGTCACTATTTGTTGGATCCTTGGTAGCTGGTTCACCTTCTTTTTTGTTGATAGTCATTGTTAGTTCATAGTCTTCTAGTGGCTTATCTTCTATTTTTCTACCAGCGAATGGTGGTTCCCTTGTTGCTATGGAATTACCACCTTTGGGATTTGGTTCTTTCAAAATGAATTTTCTTGTTTCCTCCCCAACTTCTTTATCCTTTTCTAAGGTGGTTGGCTCTTTTGGTGGTAAAATCCCTTCTTCTTTTCCTATTCTTCCATCTCTTAGGGGTACACCCTTCGGTTGTTCTTATTCAATATCTACCATTATTTGTAGGGAGAATGTGTTGTATAATGAATAATATTTCTCAAAGTGTGCTCTTATTTTCAGGTTCAATATTTTATGTTCATTCCTTCTTCATTTACATAAATGGATTTCAGATTCTTGGAGGCCCATTGGTGAGGATGGATTGAGATTTATCCTACTACTATGGGTTTTATGTGGATTCTTTTCAAATTGAGGAAGATAGGACTAAAGTGTTTGAAGAAGCATTTATTTGTGGGGAAATCACTCTCTTTCTCTTAGGCCTTGCTTCCCTTCCTTCAACTCTCTGATTGAATCAATAGTATTATACCTAGTTGGGTTAGACTTCCTTATTTGCCTCTATAGTTTTGGACTAGAAGTCTTCTTTTGATTCTTTTGGTAATGATATTGGAAGGTTTTTTATCAGATAGTTAGCAAGTTAGTTAAAGTTTGGTATCAGTTTCTTGGGAGAATAGGAGTTGTTTTTAGGATGGATTATCGAGAGGAGAAGGGGGGAAGTCATGTGGAGATGTATGGATTTGAGTGTGTAATGTTTCAAGCAATAAACAATTAATTCTTTTCATTTCCTTAGTTCTCTATCTCGTGAGTTCAGTGAAACACACCAGTGTATTTAAATGCTTCTTTTCATGTGATCTTAGTTAAGTTGTGATTTAGGAACATTGACTCACCTTATACTTATATGTTTCTACATTTATTTCATATTTCTTGTTGTTATTACAGTCAAGAAATAGACTGGTGTTGTGTAGATAGTGAATGGTTTTGTAGGAACAGTCAGCAAATAAAGGTTGAAACCCCATAATGTGTAAGGCACTCCCACCCCTGTATTGATTGTGGTTTGGTAGGAGATGCAAATTATGTATTGAATGTATTAGATCTTGTTTTGAATGTAGGGAAGGATGCCCGTGGATGAGGAAAAAGGAAAAGCCTGGTAAAGTCCAGTGAAGAATGAAGAAAATGCGGTGTTAGGCAACACCAATCATGGATGGAAGTGATTTGATGGATGGAGAGGGTAGTTAAGAGTTGGAAAGGTCCTTTGGGATGCATTATAAGGTGTTATAACCTTGATTAGAGTTGTGAGTGGTTTTGAAGGGTATTTTCTACAAAACCCTTGATTTCTAGCCCAAGAAGTGAGGGTTTGGTGAATGGGTGAGTAGATGAATAGGGGAGACTAAACCAAGTTGAAAAGTGGTGGTTTGGGATCATAATACAAGACTATTTTTGGTCTGTGGATTCAAAATAGAAACAAAGGGAAACATTAAATCTATGCTAAGCAATTATGACCCGAACGCGTGTCATAATTTTGAGTCACTCCTCAACCTCATTCTTGTAAGAGCTATTAACCAATAAATCATAGGGAGGGACTTATTTATGTCACCAAAAATAAAGACTAAAGCAAGTGTTGGATTCAAAGTGGGTGTTAAAGATTATAGATTAACTTATTATACTCTGGAATATCAGACGAAAGATACTGATATCTTGGCAGCATTCTGAGTCACTCCTCAACCTAGAGTGCCCCCCAAAGAAGCAGGGGCAGTAGTAGCTATTGAATCTTCCACTAGTACATGGACCACTGTTTGGACTGATGGACTTACTAGTCTTGATCACTACAAGGGGTGATGCTATGATATTCAACCCATTCCTGGAGAGGAAACTCAATTTATTGCCTATGTAGCTTACCCTTTAGATATTTTTGAAGAAGGCTCTATGACTAACCTGTTTACTTCTATTGTAGGTAATGTATTTGGATTCAAAGCTTTACGAGCTCTACGTCTAGAAGATTTACAAATTCTTCCTAGATTTCTTCCATTGTTGGTAGTGGGAAAAGAGGGTTTGGTGTCATCAAATTTAGAAGAAACCCTATTCCCTAGGATTATTTCTCAAATCCCGTGACTAAATCTTCACAAATATTATGTTATCTACCTCTAAATACAACTCCAAATGTATGAATGAAAGAAGAAAATGATAATGTAAATTAAACAGTTTTTCAGTTCTACCTCACAAAATTCCAGTGATCCAAATTCCAACTGATTACTAAGTGAGATGTTTTGTTGCTACACCCCTTTCAAACAGATCCAGATCCTGGCATTAAGAGGAAGATGTTATATAAAACTCCAAAAACCCTAGTTAAATCAAATAGGAGGACCTCCTTCACGCGCTCCCTTTGAACGTCATGCCATGAATAATGAAATGATAAATGAAACCTTTTTTTTATTTAAGTTAAGCCCATATTGGTCAAAATTTTGATGCCCGTGATATTGGTCGCAATTTCAACCAACACGGGTCAAATTTAAAAAAAAATCAAATTTTTCCTTCTATAATCTGACTAACCAAAACCTTTTTATTTGTTGGTCGACAATTTTGGTGGAAAAATAAGGTCAAATGTACTAGTGGCAAAGCTAGTGGTTGAGGCTTGGAGACAAGGAGATTGCTTGTGGCTTGTGAGAACAAGTTCAGATCTATCTTAGGGTTTCCATCAGTTGCTGATTTGTTTCAAAACTGAACTAGCTAGAGTTGTATTGGATCTTGTTGATCTTGTAGAATTGTTTCTGATTGTAATTGGCCCTAACTTGGAAGGCCTTACGGCCGGGCATGTTAATGAAAATATGTTTTGAAACAATTGTTGTGTTGCATTATTTTGATGTGTTTTTCTGAAGCTGCAAGGTTTGGACTATCCTTAATTGGATCCACCATCCCTTGACCTACATCAAACATATAATAACTTCTTTATAACTAATGACAATCAAAATAAACTCTTAGGAGTATTAATTGTTATCCCTATTGAGTCTTCTAAGGTTGTCATTAGTATCAAAGGTATGTAAAGATATCGGTCAGTTACTTACAATGAGCTAATCGGTAACATAAAGCAGAACAAACTAGTTGGTAAAGCCTATACACCGAGCAATAGATAGTTTACCAAGTACCAGCAGACACCGACAGATAGTAAAACACTGAGCATCATGGTATACACTGATCAGTTTACATAGTGTTTACCGAGGATCATAGGAAATGACATAGTAATCAGGAATGGCACATTCTTCTATGCAAATGGTTACAATGGTTTATAAAATGTTTTACCAAGATCAAGGAACATTTAATGTAATTATATTCATTAAATACAATGTATATCTTTTGTAATAGATGATCTAGGTTATTATTGTACACCATAGATCTTAGGGTTATGATTATAGTGTGTAACCTAATTGTGTTAAAGTGGCAAAATAGAACACTACATATTTATGTGTTTGCATCATTTTTGGTGTGAGTTGATATATGAATCATGGAGCACTTGAAGCATTTTGCCTATCTTCAAGTCAATTAGTTTATAGAATAGAACCGAGTACAGTAGAATTCAGTTTGAGCAGAATTAGTAGAGGCTACCGAGCAGTTGAGAGGAGAGATTCATCACAAGTAAGGTGATATTTTATCAGAGCTTATAGATCTGTATCAGACAATTAAGTGTCAAATAGAAAATAAATACCTATTGCTTTTTGACAATTGTAATAGAGTTTTTGGATAAAATCTCTTAACAGAGTAGACTTAACAGTCTTATGTAAATCTCTTAACCGAGTGCACACTTCATTGGTGTTGCTAAAATCCTATAACTAGGTAGATCTAGCTAATCTAACATGTCACTCCTAACAAGGTGAGATCACCAAAAGTGATCAAAAACTTGTAGCCCTAATAGGCAAACCTTTTCTATCTACAGTAGTGAAGAATTTGTGGGTGTCATCCCCACCACAGTTTTTACCTTCTAACAAGGGTTTTTGCATTACCAAAATACTTGTGTCATGTGATTGTGTTATGGATTTCATGTTGTTTACTTATGTTAAGTGGATAAATGATTCATGCAATTAGATTCAAGTTATATTGGTTGGTTATCACTGTTTATAGTTTTAGATCTGAAAGGTTTTACAAGTAAAATTTTTGAAGTCACTGATTCACACCTCCCCTCTCAATACCTATCTCTCCTAATTCCAATAATTGGTATCAGAGCACAGTTCTCTTATTGAACAATTTAACCACTGAAGGGTAAAGATCTAAGTCACAGAGAGATACAAGCTTGACAAGACTATTGAGAATCAAAAGACACAAATGCAAATGTTTGTGGAATAGTATAAGCAAGCCAAGGAAGGACTGAAGAAATTATTGGATGAAAGGAAGAACCTAGCTAGACTACAAAATGAGATTGATTATCATGAAGAACCTATTGATGACATATTCAAGCATATTGGATCTAGTTCTGGAAGCATCTCCGATGGATCTAAAAGCATAATCACTAATCTATTTGAAAAGAATCAATATTTAACTGATCAAGTGAAAGCACTACAAATCGGTCAAGAATCTCAGATGGTGAGAATGATAGAAACAATGAAAAAAGAAAATCAAGCCGAGAAAGAAAGAAATCTAGAAATCAATGACCAAAGATAGATGAGTGAACAACTTTAAACCAAAGAAAGTGAGATACAAAGACTCACTGATCAACATTTCCAAGTAACTAATCAAGCGATGACTGTGAATCAAGAGGTAAATCGAGTGAATGCAAAATTGTCAAGAAAACTAGAAGATGTTGCAAGACTCAGAGAAGAAAATGAGAAGCTGAGAAATGAAGTGAAAAATCAGCAGAAGCAAAATGAAATGAAGAAACTTGCTGAGGATAGCTCCAAGAAAATTGATGACTTTTTAACTAATCAGAGAAGATTTGGGAGAAAAGCCGGTATAGGCTACACCGATGAAGGAGAAACATCACAACAAGTTGAACAAGTCAACATCAGTCAAAATTAGAAACCTAAAGTGTTGGCATGTTATCATTGTGGCAAACCGAGACATACATATAATGTGTGCAGAAGCAAAGCACAAAGTAAGCCTCCTGTCACTCCTAAGTTTAATGGATATTGTTACTATTGTGGAAAGTTTGGACATCCTGCTTATGGGTGTAGAGCTAAACAAAATGATCTTGCTAATAATACCACTATGGAGAAAATATGCTATACTTGTAACAACCATGGACACACTGCATGAGACTATAAGGTGAAAATAAAGCAAGTCTGGACAGCTAAGGAGAAACCATAATGCATACCATATCAACCAAAGAGACAAGGTAAATCTTATGTTTGGGATTATAATACATGGACTAACTATGTTTTATGTGGTAGATATGGACACATTGCAACAAACTATTATAGAAAGAGTCTGATTAGGCAATCAAGAAACTGGACAAACTTTGGGATGGCTTGTATGCACTGCCATAAGGTCGGTCATTTAAGCAAGAACTGCAGAGACCGAGCACCAGAAGAGAACTAAATATTTGAAAGTGGATATACTATTGCTGATATCATGAAGTTAAGGAACACTATGTGGAAGATGGCATCTAATGAGAATGTTGAGTCAAGTAATGTTGTCAGTGAAACCTCATCCACTAGATTGGGTGACATCGGTACCTCTACTTAAAGTGAAATAGGTATGTATGGGACTGACATTTTAAAAGATCACATTTTACATACAATTCCTTATGCATAATGTTCTTATACCAAATTAGCATGAATAAAGATGCACTATGGTTTAAGTTGTCATGAGCTAACAATTTTATACAGTCGGTAAAAGAGAGACCAAGAGTTGGTTACCCGTCGGTAATCACTATCTAAGGTTAACCAAGCATATGTATCAACCGATGAAGAAAGCCTATGTTAACTGAGTGAATGAAAGTTTTAGTAGTCACTGAGCTGACAGTTGTGTCTTACCAAAAGTTAGATGGAGCATTTATTACATAAAATTTTGAGCGAGAACATCAAAAGTCTATAAATACATGGGAACAGAGTTCATTTCTATAATGCGATTTCAAAGATTGGAGAATTCAAAGAGTAGAGTTCGAGCTAAAAGATTTTCTAAAGCATTCAAGGCTACACTAGATCAAACCGACATCACTCTTCATGATACTGAGTAAGTTCATTTGTGATCAAACACTTCCTATCCTATTGCTTACCGAAACCCTAGAATTAATTTATGGCATCGACATCGTCTGCAAGCAAAACTCAAAGTGTTGAAGAGGAATTTAATCTAATTATTAGGGCAAATTTCATCGAACCAAAGTTTAAGCCACATCCTAAGGTCGCAACACAGACATATACAATGGGTGTATTTTTGAGCATACTAGAAAGGGTTTTACTGACAGAAGACGTAAGGTCTTATATTCACTACAAAATCAGAGAAGTTGGGGACTTTGAAACTATTGCAGCATATCAACCACTCTATGGCCCCGATGGAAAAATGAAATTAGACTACAAGAAGATTGAGGAATCAGGTTTATCATACTTTACACACTAACTGCAATCATTCAAATCAGATTGGATTAGAATCATTTTGAGAAGATATCACAATGACAAGTTTTGGCTGGATAAACCAATTGAGGTCAACAAGCCAATAATCAGTAGGGTTACTGGGCTCCCCACAATCGACAAAGCTAAGGCTTTCTGAAGTTCTTCACGACCGGATCTTGAGAAATACACTGGAGCACAATGGGATGGTTGGGCATTGAAGATTTCAACAATCAAGGACCCAACAGTAAAATTTGCAGCACATGTGATCAGGTATAAGCTATTTCAATCGAGCAGACTCAACAGCGTACCCTGCAACACAGTAGACATGGCGCACAAAATTGTAGTGAAAGGTCACCAAGTTGATCTTGCTAAGGTACTGTTTCATCAACTTAAAGGGAATATGAAGACCATAAGGAAAAAGAAATCTAACACATGTAAGTACAGATCTCTACTTGCATGCATATTCCTCTATTTACAAAAGTATGTGCCTAGCACCGGTAAAGTAAATTGGATACTGGATGTACCGATAACAAAAAAAATTGGTGAAATGATGAACAAGTTAGGAGATAAGTTGAATGTAGAGTTTAATGCATACTTCACTAAATTTCAATCTAAAATGCAAAAGAGAAGTAGAATTTTGAGGGAATTAGTTCAGAAATTTGAAGATGACATATGTTTTGTGGTCAACACCGATTATACCTTGATAAAAGTAGTTGAGCCTAGGATAAAATGGTTGGCATCGATGGGATATGAAGTAGATCATGATTTCGCACTGAAATCTATTAATGCACTGCTTGCAGTACCAAAGGATCCCATAGCCACTAGGTTCGGAGTATATGAAGAAGCCAAATCTAGAATATCTACAAATATTGAGATCGGTAAAATAACTAGAAAGGTAAAGAAGATGAAGAAAGATCTCACTGCTAAATATGGAGATAAGTCTGAAACATCTGAAGGGATACCGGTTGAATAGGCAATTGAAGGTCAGCTACAGTTAGCCGACAAACCATATGATAGTGAGGAGACCAAGTCCGACAAAGAAGTAGATCCTACATAGGTTCCTCCACCTGAAATTCCTACAAAGAAGCAGTCACCTATACATGAAGGTATGAAGACAGGTTCGTCAATTGCAGCACCACCTACCGAGAAAGAAGAAGTAGTAAAAGTAACAAAAAGAAGAGCAGCTACACTGACAAAGAAATACATTAAGAGAAAGAACAAGGCTGTAGCTGAGGCACCAAGGAAAAGGAGGAAATACATAAGAGATAAGGAAGATCTAGAGGATACAAAGATAGAGGATGATGAAAATCAATTCAAAGTGGTTAGTAACAAGGCCAAAACAATAGATGAAGTCATTGAGGACATAATTGAACATGGAGACCTCACTGATCCCTTGCTAGACAAATTTGACAAAATGTCAAAAGAAGATCAAACTAAAATTGAAGAGGCTGTCATCCAAATGATGATAAAATTTAAGAAAGTTCCAATGGAGTTTTCCTATCGAAGAAATTGGATGATATAATTACTGAGAAATGGGTTGTTGCATTAGACACCAAGAAGAGAAAGAGAGAACGCTCTCTAGTTCAAGCAGCTGCATACTTAAGCTTTGGACAAGTTAGTGAATACTTGACCAAGTACCAAGCAAACTTTATGATCAAGAATAGAGCCTTAATGATCATGGATGACAATGTAGTAGATATGGATATCACTACTGATTCTATATGGACATCAATTTTGAAAGCCAAAGAAAAAGCTGAGCAACAAGCTTTTTTGAACCTGTCTAAGAAGAGACAAAATTCTAAAGGTAAAGGTAATTACATTGATGAAGGACTAGCAAAGAAATCAAAGAGTACCGGTATATCAGTTACCGAGGCAATTGATATAACCGAGGACAAGGAAGAAATAAAAGTTTCAAAGGATGCATCGGATAAAGTTGAAATCCAACTGAAGAAGAAAACCGATGACGATGTACTCATTGTAGACATCACACATGGTGATCCTGATGACCAAGATGATGAAGATGTAAATATTGCACCAAACAAAGATGAAGCACTAGACACTAACAGTCTATTTACATCACTACCGGGTGAACTTCCTGTACTTGTCAAAGTAGCTGAAATTCTTTCCCAAGTATAACCTGACGGCTTAGATCCCGAGCAAAACAAAGATACCATAGGAGATCAAAACATAGAGAAACCTGAAGAGACAGATGAGCCTACACATACAGAGGCACCTTCCACCAAACCAAAGGAAATAGATGAAGCAAAGGACACATAAGAACCAAAGGCAATAGAGGTGATCCCATTGAACACAACAACCAAGACTCCTACTACAACAACTGAGACCACCACTACCGAGGAGCAGAAGAAGGAAGAACAAGTGCTAACAAGGAAGGACACTCCGAAGACTGGAGATAGATCTATTGCTATCATTGAGAAGAAATCATCCCTAGCACATAAGAAGAAGAAGAAAGGAAAAGGGCTGGTCACCCTAGATGAAGTGATTGTTTTACCTGAGTGTGACTCGAGGACCCTAAGCCCCGAGGACTTGAGTAAATATGGGGAGTTATGTTCAAGGAAGGTAGTGCAAGAGAAGCTAAAGCAAGAGCACAAATGAAAAGAATTGTTAAATGATGTGTGGGATATCCTCCAATAGGTAGTACCTGAGATACATATTGATGAGGATACACCTATTATAGATCAAGTTGCTACACTTGCCAAGAAGATCAATGCCCTGAACACCAATGCAGATAAATGAATTGAAGAAAGGGTAGAATATAGAATACAACACAAATTAGCAAAGAAAATCAACCAAGAAGTGGCATTACTTAAGGTCAAATTATCTGAGGTAATTACTAAAACAAAATCCATCACCCAGACAATTTGTCAATATTTATTGAAGCTTTGTACTCTAGACACCTTCACTGTTGAAGTCAGTGAAAAGATCAAAGGTTTGGAAGTAGAAATACAGCTGAGTACCAATGTGACTATCATTGAGCCACATGCTTTCCTAAAGCATATTCACCGAGTTTAGGAACTTCGACGGTTGATAGCAGATTTGAAGAAACAAGAAGCACACTTAACAGATCAGGTTACTGAGTTGCAAACCGAACTCATTCCGTACCTGAATTTTTTTGAAACACATATTGTCAAAGCCGAGCTATTAGTTGCAACACTAGAAATTTTGGTGTTAGAAAACATCTTTGACATGCATGCACAAGTCGGTCTTGAGCACATTGCTCTCACCAAATTGAAAGAGGAAAGGGAAAACCTCTTGGAGTCACTGAAGAAAACCCATCAGTCAATCTTTGACAAGCTATGAGTATACTACCTCAATTTTGTATTTGGCATTACTATCAAAAAGGGGGAAAACAATGTATTAGATGCTATTATGCCAAATATTATGTACATGGATGCTATGTATACTATATTACCAGGAGCATGCACCAAGGGGGAGTACTTAGTACTTAGAAATTTTTTGATGTGCATATGTATATGGCGGAGATATAAGGAGATATAAGTCACATAGAATTTTTTGTCTTTATACATTCAAAGTTTTGATACTAATGCCAAAGGGGGAGATTGTTATCTCTATTGAGTCTTCTAAAGTTTTCATTAGTACCAAAGGTATGTAAAGATATCGGTCGGTTACTTACAATGAGCTAATCAGTAACATAAAGAAGAATAGACTAGTCGGTAAAGCCTATACACCGAGCAGCAGATAGTTTACCGAGTACCAGCAGACACTGACACCGATAGATAGTAAAACACCAAGCATCGTAGTATACACCGATTAGTTTACACAATGTTTATCAAGGATCATAGGAAATGGCATAGTAATCAGGAATGGCACATTCTTCTATGAAAATGGTTACAACAGTTTATAAAACATTTTACCAAGATCGAGGAACATTTAATGTAATGATATTCATTAAATACAATCTATATCTTTTGTAATAGATGATCTAGGTTATTATTGTACACCATAGATCTTAGGGTTATGATTATAGTGTGTAACCTAATTGTGTTAAAGCGGCAAAAAATAACACTATATATTTATGTGTTTGCATCATTTTTGGTGTGAGTCGATATATGAATCACAGAGCACTTGAAGCATTTTGCCTATCTTCAAGTAGTTTACAGAATAGAACCGAGTACAACAGAATTTAGTTTGAGAAGAATTAGTAGAGGCTACCGAGTAGTTGAGAGGAGAGATTCATCATAAGTAAGGTGATATTTTATCAGAGCTTATAGATCTGTATCAAACAATTATGTGTCAAATAGCAGATAAATACCTATTGCTTTCTGACAATTGTAATAGAGTTTTTGGATAAAATCTCTTAACAGAGTAGACTTAACAGTCTTATGTAAATCTCTTAACCAAGTGCACACTTCATTAGTGTTGCTAAAATCCTATAACTAGGTAGATCTATCTAATCTAACATGTCACTCCTAATAGGGTGAGATCACCAGAAGTGATCAAAAACTTGTAGCCCTAACAAGCAAACCTTTTCTATCTGTAGTAGTGAAGAATTTGTGGGTGTCATCCCCACCACAATTTTTACCTTCTAACAAGGGTTTCTACATTACCAAAATACTTGTGTCATGTGATTGTGTTATGGATTTCATGTTGTTAACTTACTTATGTTAAGTGGATAAATGATTCATGCAATTAGATTCAAGTTATATTGGTCGGTTATCACTGTTTATAGTTTTAGATCTGAAAGGTTTTACAAGAAAAGTTTTTGAAGGCACTAATTCACCCCTCCCCTCTTACTACCCATCTCTCCTAATTCCAACATTAATCTCCTTATTTGACATTAGTTTGGTATGTTTTTTATAAACTTTCAAAATATTCAAAGTCATATATCAAAATTCCATCGTGGTCTATTTCTCTTCCTCGGTAAAACTTATTACTCCCCCTGAATTAATAAATGTGGTACATCACCATACCATATACGTAATCTTCCTCTTTTCTATATATATAGTCCCTTATATATATCTATTCCCCTTTTCACTTACAAAATCTTATATGTATATTCCCCATTTTTTTTAACAAAAATGCCAAAATATTTACTTACTGTTTATTCGGTTTGGAGATCTTATAAAAAATGCTTTTATACTTCTCCTATACATCCTTTAATGATGACTTGCAGGTGTCCTAGAGTGTCTGTAACACTATTATCCTGTCACTTTTATTAGTAGTAAGACTAACCATGCTATCCATAGCACTTACATCTGGTGTGCTCACTAGATCTTTAGCTTTCTAATTTTTCCTCTGCAGTGATGCAATGCTTGGTAACAAAACTATTTGGAGTTCTAAGAGATCCATCATGATCTAGTTCTCCTCCTTTCTCAATTCAAATTGCACTCCCATCAAGTGCTTCAACTTCTCATAGTACTCTGTGATTATTTTTGGCTCGGTGGAAATCTTTGATAATAGCCCGGTGAGCTCTTTTTCCACATTATTGTCCTTTTCCTTTATTTCCTTTGTAAAATTTGACAATAAACAAATCTTTTGAAATATAGAAAGAATGGATTGCAATTCTTGTTCCAATGCAGTGATTAACTCTAAAAGAATTACCTTGTCCAATGTTACTGATTGAAGAACTTCTTCAATCACCTTGGTCTCCATATATTTTTTGAGAAATTTTATCATATACCCGGTTGTGTCAGTTCCAGGCTGATTGATTTGGATGACAAGTTCTTTCAACTGACTATATATGTCTATCTTTTCATTGATTGTTGCCTCAAGGACAATCTCATTCAAAATGCTCTTTATTTTCCCCAACACATCAGTTCTCTACTCTTTGGGTATGGTTAATGAGAAAATTAAATTGGAAGACAACCCTTCTGGATAATATTACAGACTTATTCCATTACTGGCCAAGGAGTAGGAATAAGGATTTGTATAGCAACATCTCGATCTTGGCTCCTTCCCTATTGATCTAGGAAGTATGGAAGGAAATGAATAGGAGAATTTTTAGGGATAAGGAAATGGAGCTAGACCAATTTACTAATAAGTTAGAAGAAGCTATTGTCGAGTTAGTAAACAACAAAAATAGTGTGGGAAAATAAGGCTTGAAGTTTTCAGGTTGAAATGAAAAGATTATGAACAAATGGATAGGCCTTAAAATCCCTCCTCTTGGTGAAGGTTCTAAGGAGGATTCAAATAAGTTAAGGTGAGATTATGTTTGGAAGGTCCCCTCAAAAGGTTGGCACAAATTGAATTTTTATGGAGCTTCTAGAGGACACCCGGGGATAGCAGGGATTGGATGTTGTATTCAAAATTGGGAAGGAGAACTCAATGCTAGGTTGGATAGCCCCATTAGAGTCTTGTCCAACAACACAGTTGAATTCACAACCTTATTGGAAGGGATGAAGCTCTATATTAAGTAAGGCCTAGAAAAATTATAAATTGAAGGGAACTCAACTCTAGTAGTTAATGCGATTAGGAAAGGAGAAACTCCGATTTGGAAACTAGATGGGTTTGTAAAATAGATTATGGAGGTTTTAAATAAGCTTAAGCACTTTACAATCAATCACATCTTTAGGGAAAGAAATGGTGTAGCTGACAATCTGGATAACTTAGGAGTAGATGGAGAAAGTATTGGTATATCCTAACTCATAGTAGGCGGTAATATTGATAGCAATATGGGATTAGGTTATAGTAATGTAGTTCTTGTCATGATATAAGTAGATCATTTAGTAAAATTCATTAACCCTTAGTGAGTAGAAAGAAATATGGGATCTTATACTTCTAATTTTATCGAGGCAACATTTTTTTGAGCCTTTAAGAAGTATATTATGAGATATTTTATGATCTCAATTATCCTCCTTTAATCCTATCAGTATATAAAAGGGGGAATTTTCACTTATTATCATAGAGCACATTCTACCTAAGTAATGAGTACTTTATGACATGAATAATTACGTAATAGGAAACCAATTCACTTACAGATAGATTAGTATAAAAAATTATTAATGTAGAAGGGAGGTTTCTGACACTCAATAAAGCTCTTGTATCTCCCAAAAGTGCAGTATCAATAATTAAGTGCCAAAAATCCTTAAGGTAAGTACTAATTCTTGGAATAAATGATGTGTAAAAAGTGAGTGAAATCTAATAAATAAGATGA
Organism: Chamaecyparis obtusa; assembly: GCA_027943335.1. Taxonomy (NCBI): domain Eukaryota; kingdom Viridiplantae; phylum Streptophyta; class Pinopsida; order Cupressales; family Cupressaceae; genus Chamaecyparis; species Chamaecyparis obtusa. Next base: position 988,777 of record BSBK01003547.1, read on the forward strand.
TAGGATCGAGGGATGGTAAATTCATAATGATTTACATACTTAGAGTTACTTTGGGCATTCAGTTTAATAAAACCCATACGTTTTAGGGTTTTTTAAGAAAAGTTGAAGAAGTGATTACCCAACTCATAACATTTGAGGAAGAAACATAATTTGGATTAGGATGGATACTCCAATTTGGATGAAACCATGGAAGAGAGAAATGTCCTTTTGGGGAGAGATTACAAAGATAAAGCTAGGTAAGGTGATGAAGGCGAAACACAATCTAATTTTCAGGGCAAGTTTGAAGATTGTAGGTAAGGAGTTCTCTATGCTTAAGGATTGCCCTAAGACTAATACAAAGATCATAGAGATGTTTGTAGCTATTATTCTTTATGTGGATACAGACAAATATTCTATTATGAAATTATGTTATAACCTCTTTGATAAATTCATTTTTGAAATTGGATATATTGTCCTTGAAAACAATGATAGAAATCTTTGCATTACCAAGTGCAATGACTATGGTGTGAGTGACCGCCTAGTCCTAGTTTATCCCATTCTGATGATCGAAAACTACAACGCATTTGAGAAGAGGATTCTAACAATTAGAAGAAACTAGATGTTTCTTCTAAGTGTAATGTATGTTAGGGTATGTAAATACTGGAAAGACTTAGAATAGTTTATGGAAGACAAAGTGGACCACATTGATGACAAAGATAGAGAAAATAGTTGGGCTAAGGAGGAGCCTATTTCTATTGGAAAAAAACCAGTTAAGTATGTTTAGAGTGTAGTTTTGGGTGTAAATACATATTCTAATAATATAGTCTCTATAGGTAGATAAGTCAGTCTTGCTTTTGAATATATAGTTACAATATTAATTCTGTAGATGTAAAGACTTTTAATTTGAGAATTATATCATGGCTTAAAGACCTTTTAATTACTGATAAACTATTTTGGAAATAATAAATATAATAGACTTAACAAAGACATTATCAAGAAAAAAATATTATGGATGTGAAAAATTGCTTTTAGTTTTATCCTTGTTAGAATTTTGGTTTATATGGTTGTTACTATAAGGAAAGTTAATGTTGTTCAAAGTTTTAAGGCATTGTTTTTCTCGTACACACACACACACACACACACACACATATGGTAAGTGCACCAAGATGGTGTGCAAAAATGTGGCCACCTCCTAAAACAAAACCAAAACTTTTCATAACCTGCTCGAGTTATTCAAAATTTGAAAGAGTGGGCTTGAAAAATCCGAGCCTTCCCAAGCCACAAAAAAAACTTAAATTCTTCAAAATGCATACACATTTTGTAAAACCAAAAATGCTTTACAAAATGCATACGCATTTTGACTATCATAAAGTTTTTTTTTTAAATTCGCGTTTGACTATTTTTCTTAACACCAAAACTGAGTTTAAAGGAGAGAGGAGGAAGAGAAAACACCAAAATCTTAGCGGGTTCTTATTGTTGTTGGATTTTGTTTCCATATTGATCATTTTGCAACCATGTCACGTTGTCGACCAAGTAATAATTTGTTTTTTTAATTGTTTTTGTTTTAATTTTGATTGAGTAGGGTTTGTTGAATTGATTTAAGTTTTTTAAAATTATTTTGATAAGGAGAGAGAGAGAGAGAGATCTAGGAAGATATGGAGTTAATGTTAAGATGATTTAGAACAACAAAGAGGGGGGGGTGAATCAGTTGTTCTCAGGTTGAGATGTATAAAATAAACTTTCAAACTCTTCAACAAATCAGATCTAACAACCAATAGCTAGTTGGTCATTACCGAATACATAACAAAAACATATAACAGTGCAGTCCACTATCCAATAGTATTAAACTTGCAAAACACCGAAATGTTCAAACCAAAACATTCACACAAGTATTAACACTAGGATTTATAGTGGAAACCCAATTTGGGAAAAACCACTTTGTAACATGTTACTGATATTTTCACTCTTCTGAAGTGAGCTCTATGAAAATCTAACCTTTGAAAATAACAGATCCAATTCCGTACACATATGTTGGCTTACTGACTATGATCCATTTCCATCTCTATCACTGATCTTCTCAAAAATCCCTTCAAGCAATCACAACTCCTTCTCCTTCAACCTTTTCTGCTTATACAGTCAATAACAACAACTCTAGCATTCCCTCTGCTTCCACTCTTCAACCTCACACTTAGGTTTCCTTAATACTTCCTCAATTAGGTCAATACAACTTTTGCCTCTTAATCTCTTCCGTAGATCTTAGGGTTAGGTTAGATTCATCGAATCCTTCCAACTTTATGTTCTTCATCCATCCTTCTAAAATCATCTCAAATCTCTTAATATATTTACAATAAAATGGTTTATAATGCATTAAATTTTTCCATAAAATCAATAAATAAAGTCAACACATTTTACATAATCCAAGAATTCAACTACGTCGGCTAGGAATCTTAATTCTTCCTCAAATGTAAATTATTGACACTCAGTCAATACTATGCTCAACTCCTCGGTCTTCACTGGAAAGCTTGGTCACCACTAAAACTATTTCCTCAGCTAATTAACTGATGTTCAGTCAACACTGGATTTACTTGGTATATACTGGCTCGGTCGACACTAACATCACTCAGCTTAAACTAGATTTCTTCACTTTTTCTTGGTTAAGCCTACTTGTTTAGTCTTACTTCTTACTTAGATAAGCAATACATTATCTTATCATTGTTCCACATAATCAAGTGCCCATTGAAGTATCAAGATAACTCAAACTTTCCTTAGGTGCTATTGTTATCAACCTTGCCCACATCCTTCTCAACAATCAAATAGATATAGTACTTTCTTAAATAGCAACAGTCTTACCAGTTAAGGTTTGACATCAATGACAATACAACAATTGCTTCAATTGCAGTTTCCAACAATCTCCCTCTTTGGAATTGATGGCAACACCATATGAATAACACATGAATCACCAACCAATCCAAAACTTATCTTTCCATTAGAAATAGTTATAATATCCTTAGCTTCATTCTGATTCAGAATCAATTAGCTTGCTTACATGACTGTCCACATAGTAACTTCAACTTGATTTCTTCTTAGTTCCTTTCCTCTGAATTTATCCCTCTTACTTGTCTCCCTCTTACTTGATCTTCCATGAAATCTCACCATTGATCTTCCATGAAATCTCACCATGTGTTTTCATCTTATTCATCTCCCTCTTTGACAATAATGCCAAAGCATCAACTAAAAACTTACATCCTGTAGATGTAGATATCATCTTATTAGTTTAGTAACATTGTGTCTCCCTTTGTCATCTTTGCTTATGACTGATTATCAGCTTTGCTATATTTTTCACTACTCTAGGCTGCTCCTAAAGTGTGATATTTCTCTGCATCAATTTGTTAGATACTCTTTGTAGCACATTTGATGCAGTCCTCCTAGCTTGACTAGGCAGCCTCAGTTAGGGGAAGAACCCCTAATTGACTTCTCAGATACTCATGTGCTTCTTTAGGTAAAAATTTTGTGAATATGTCTTCTATTTGTTCCTTTGTATTCACATATTCCATTCTGACCTCTTTATCTTGTACCAATTCTCTCAAGTAGTGATACTTGATGGTGATGTGTTTGGTCTTTGTGTGCATCACTAGGTTCTTAGATATGTTGATAGCACTTGTGTTGTCACAGTAGATGAAAATTGGTTCAGTGATTTCTTCTTTCATGCCTACCAATAATTGATTTATCCACACCAAGTTTGAATAGTTCACTGCTGCAACAACATAGTCGGCTTCAACTGTAGATTGAAAAATGCAATTTTGTTTCTTGCTTGTCCAAGAAACTAACCTCTGTCTAAGAAAGAAAGCTCCACCACTAGTTCTTTTTCTGTCATCCACATTTCCTGCCCAATCTACATCAGTATAGACTCTTAGTTCAAATTATTCATGCTTCTTGTAGTACAATCCATAGTCAGTAGTTCTTTTCAAATATCTCATTATCCTTTTCACAACCATCATGTGTGTTTCCTTAGGGTTGGTAGAGAATCTTGCCACAATCCCAACTTCTAGAGCAATATCTGGTCTGTTGTGAACAACATACTATAGTTTTCCAATCATGGACCTATACAAAGTTTGGTTTACTTCAGTGGGATCATCATTTTTAGACAATTTTTGTCCAATAGCCATAGTAGTACCAACTGGCCTTGAGTCCTCCATACCAAAATTTTTCAGTATCTCATGAACATACTTAGATTGGGTAATGAAAATACCTTTCTCCATTTGATATACTTGTAAACCAACAAAGAATTTGATCTACCCAAACATACTCATTTCAAATTCAGTTTGCATTTCATGTGAAAATTTCTTACATAGGGCATCTTGTCCACCAAATATAATATCATCTACAAATATCTTAAGCAACAAGATTCCTTTACCTTCTTCATCTTTCATGTATAGATTGCTGGTGTCATTTGTCCTTGAAAATCCAATCTGTATCAGGTAGTTGTGCAGCCTCTCATACCATGCTCTGGGGGCTTGCTTTAATCCATATAGTGCTTTATTCAGTTTGCAAACCATGTGTCTCTTGTTTGGATCAACAAATCCTTCTGGGTATTCAATGTAAACTTCTTCTTCTAATATACCATTTAAAAATGAAGACTTGACATCCATTTGGTATACCTTGAAATATTTTTAGGCAACATATGCAAGTAGAGTTCTCACTCCTTCCAATCTTGCTACATGGGAAAATAACTCCCCATAATCTATTCCTTCTTCTTGTGCGTAGCCTTTGCATCCTAGCCTTGCTTTGTTCCTTGTGATCTATCCATGCTCATTTAGCTTGTTTCTGAATACCCACTTTGTTCTAATGACATTTTTGTTTTTTGGTCTCGGCACTAGAGTCTAGGTATCATTCTTCTTTATTTGGTCTATCTCCTCATTCATGGCTTTGATCCAGTCTTCATTTTCTAATGCCTCCCTTGTTGTCTTAGGCTCGAATTCACACAACAAACATGTAGGGTCTCTTAACTTGCTTCTTGTTAGAACTCTAGTTTCTTTGTCTCCAATGATTTGTTCAGGCTTGTGATGTCTCCTTACATATTGTACCAAAATAGGTTCTGCTCTCTTTTCTTCTTTCTCTTTAGGTTCACCAACAAGATTGTCAGATTCATCTTCTAAATGCTTGATAACCTCATCCTGATACTTGGCAGCTTCCTCCTATCGCTTGACATGTTCTTATTGTCGTTTGGCATTGTCTCCCTGATGCTAGACATTACTAGCCCAAGACTCGGCATCAGGTGCAAGTGTGTTACTTGCCTCTCCTTCTTCTACATAAACAAAAGATCTATAATCTTCTGGTTCTCTTTTGCTTTCAGCTTCATTTTTCTCTGCATATTCATCAACCTTGACATTTGCACTTTCCACAATTTTGTTAGTGTTAGAGTTCAAACACTTGTAAGCTTTACTTTTTGTGGAATAACCTAGGAATATGCCCTCATCACTTTTAGCATCAAACTTTCCATTTCTATTGTCTTTTAGTATATAGCATTTGCTTCCAAAAATTCTAAAGTATTTTACATTAGGTGCATACCAATGCCATAACTCATAAGGTGTGATATTTGTACCTTTTTTGATCTGCAATCGATTTAAGGTATAAACATCTATACTTACAGCTTCTCTCTAGTACTTTTGTGCAACATTCTTCTCAATCATTAGTGTTCTTGCACAATCCAGGATAGATATGTTCCTTCTCTCTGCTATATCATTCTGTGGAGGTGTTCTAGGTACAGACATCTATCTTCTGATTCCTCTATCATTGCAAAATAGATTGAATTCATTGGATATGAATTCTCTACCTCGGTTAGATCTCAAACACTTCAGGCTCCTTCCTGTCTCTTTTTCAACCTTAGCCAAATACTACTTAAAGAATTGAAAAGCATCAAATTTTTCTTTTAGAAACACAATAGTCATCATTCTGGTGTAATCATCAATAAAGAGAATAAAATATGTAGCACCACAATAGCTTTGTACACCCATAGGTCCACAAAGGTCAGTATCAACCAAATCTAAAGCATTTTCAGAAGTAAAAGTCTTGCTCTTGAAACTAGACTTTGTCATCTTACCCAACTGACATTGTTTGCACATAAAATTCCCAAGTTTCTTCAATCTAGGTAGTCCTCTCACTTTCTTCAAACATATCATTAGATTGTGCAATCAAACATGTTTCTTCAGATAGGTCTAGATAGAACAAATTACCTCTTGTTTGTTCTCCACTTCCAATCAGTTCACCAGTACCATCAAATATCTTAGCCTTTCTGTGATGAAATTACACTCAGTAACCAATGCTATTAAGTTGTGCAACACTTAAAAAATTATAATTAAGACCTTCTACCCAATAGGCATTTTCAAAAACTATCTTATTAGTTAGCTTAATCAGACCTTTACCCTTCACAGGACATGCTGCATCATTACCAAATTTTACACTTCTGCCTTTGTAATGATCTAGAGTATCAAACTTACTTTTATCACCAGTCATGTGGTGTGAACAGCCACTATCAATAATCCATCTATCATTTTTGTTCATATAGGATATCAATGCAGTTTTCTCATCCTCATTAGACTCATCCTTCATAGCAACATATACTACTTCTATCTCAAAATCATCACTATCAGTGTCAGTTTCTTCAGCTATGTAACATGATTTCTTACCTTTTCCTTTGTAGTCCTTGTACCTTTGGTAACCTCTTTCTTCTCTAAATTATCTTTATGCTTGCTATCTCTTTCTTCATCCTTATCATCCCTTTCAGGACATCTTGTAGCTATATGAACAAATTTATTACATGAGAAACATATAATAGGGAGTTTACCTTTATACTTGCCTTTTCCCCTTTTCAATCTTCTGACCATAAGAGCTTCAAGATCCTCAAGTTCTTCATCAAATGTGTCACTTTCACTTTCACTCTCACTGATGCATCTTTCCTTTTCTTTCTTTGACTTATTCAGAACCAATTGTGACTTGAATGTAGATTCAACATTAGCAACAATGAAGTTATCAAAATTAGAAAGCTCAAAGGCAGTAAGCTTTCCAACAAGACTTTCTAGAGTAAGAGTATTGTTAGGGTTACATCTAGATTCTTGAATTGCTAAAATTTTGATGGCATAAATAGGATGCAAAGTTCTAAAATTTTTTCCAATAATATTCTCATCATCAATAGTTCCATTGGCTCACCTAATAGCATTTACAACTTCTTTTATTCTACCACAATATTGTGCAATATTCTCACCTTCTTGCATTTTCATTTCATCAAATTTACCTCTTAGGCTTTCAGCTTTTGCTCTTAGTACATTTATGTCTCCACCATAGATGTTTGCAAGAGTGTCCCACATTTGCTTTTCATTTGTGCAATCTTTGATGTCTTCAAATTCTGGATAGCTTAGGGCAGATGCAATCTCCAACATTGCTTGGTTATGCTCTTGTTTAGCTCTCATCCCCTCGGCAGTCAGAGGTGCAACAGGTGTGACATAGTCATGGTCAATATAATACTTTATTGAGTAACCAATACCAGCTAGGTGTAGCTTCATCAAACTCTACCATGCAGGGAAGTTCTCCTTATTCAGCTTTGGTACCTCCTTCTTATACATCCTAATCATTTGCTTCAAGTACCTTTAAAATTGTTCTCTGTAAGCACCAACAGCTCTGATAACAATTGTTAATATGATTTAGAACAACATAGAGGGGGAGGGGGGGGGGTGAATCAATTATTCTTAGGTTGAGATGTATAAAATAAACTTTCAAACTCTTCAACAAATCAGATCTAACAACCAATAGCTACTCGGTCATTACTGGATACATAACAAAAACATATAACAGTGCAGTCCACTATCCAATAGTATTAAACTTGCAAAAAATTGAACTGTTCAAACCAAAACATTCACACAAGTATTAACACTAGTATTTATAGTGAAAACCCAATTTGGGAAAATCCACTTTGTAACATGTTACTGATATTTTCACTCTTCTGAAGTGAGCTCTGTGAAAAGCCAACCTTTGCAAATAATAGATCCAATTCTGTATACATATGCTAGCTTACTGACTATGATCCATTTCCATCTCTATCATTGATCTTCTCAGAAATCCCTTCAAGCAATCACAACTCCTTCTCCTTCAACCCTTTCTACTTATACAATCAATAACAACAACTCTAGCATTCCCTCTGCTTCCACTCTTCAACCTCACACTTAGGTTTCCTTAATACTTCCTCAATTAGGTCAATACAACTTTTGCCACTTAATCTCTTTTGTGGATCTTAGGGCTAGGTCAGATTCATCGAATCCTTCCAACTTTATGTTCTTCATCCATCCTTCTAAAATCATCTCAAATCTCTTAATAGATTTACAATAAAATAGTTTACAGTACATTAAATGCTTCCATACAATCAATAAATAAAGTCAACATGTTTTACATAATCCAAGAATTCAACTATGTCGGCTATGAATCTGGATTCTTCCTCAAATGTAAATTATTGACACTTGGTCAATACCGTGTTCAACTCCTTGATCTTCACTGGAAAGCTTGGTCACCACTAAAACTATTTCCTCGGCTAATACTATCTTCCTTAGTAATTAACTAATGTTCGGTCAACACTAAATTTACTCGACATATACTGGCTTGGTCGACACTAACATCACTCGGCTTAAACTAGATTTCTTCACTTTTGCTCGGTTAAGCCTACTTGTTTAGTCTTACTTCTTACTTAGATAAGCAATACATTATCTTATCATTGTGCCACATAATCAAGTACCCATTGAAGTATTGAGATAACTCAACCTTTCCTTAGGTGCTATTGTTATCAACCTTGCCCACATCTTTCTCAACAATCAAATAGATATAGTAATTTCTTAAATAGCAATAGTCTTACCAGTTAAGGTTTGACATTAATGACAATACAACAATTGCTTCAATTGCAATTTCCAACAGATAAGTGGATCTAGAGAGAGAGACACACACACATTTATACAGACATATATGCATATATCTATATAAATATATGTATATAAAACTATAGATATGCAAATACATAAACATAGACATATATTATTGTTATACACTGAATTTGCGCTGCTGATCTCAAGCTCTCGTAGTCTTGATAATCTAGTATAACATGGGAATCATCTCAAGGTTGTGGGACCTTTGCTAACTGAGATGAGACCTCCAGATTCTAGGCTGGTTCCTCTTGGATAGTCACCTTAGTTTTCTCTTAGATAGGAAAGTAAATCTTTGAGGGGAAAGGGTTAGAAGGAATGCATGAAAGGGAAATGACTGAAAGCAAACTACCTACTAGGTGATGCATTGAAACTAGGGTTTGGATCTCAGTATAGAGGAATGAGACCAATGGAGGAATCAGGTCTAATAGGTCACCACTCACTAGATAGGCTTGCATAAGTATTTCATAGGAAGGCCTGAACAAAAGACTCAACCTATGACCTACAAACAAACATCCTCCTCTGCAACTAGGTGTAGGAATGAGACAAGACTGCTAGGGGCTATAGTATACCCATAAAACATCTAAATCAAATCAGACATAGTAACACACAAAATCACAGAAAGTGAGAGGGACCAGGAACCCCAATTTCCATTAACAACATTCATAAACCTCAATCCAATAAGAGATAATGCAAACAGGGAAGCACAAGGACATGAAGTATTGTCACAAACTGCATCTACAATACTTGTATTATCAATGGGAATTTATAGAATGTGGAAAACCAGAGGGCAAGAAAAAAAATGCCATAGATAGCTTCCTAAGAAAGAGTCTTTCTTTTTTACAATATGCGAATTCTGAGATCTACAAGCTCCAAAAAAACATTATATACATCACTCAACTGCACGCAGGCAGGAGTCTCAAAATTAACCAGGGTTAGAGATTTTACAATATAATAATCATCCCTAGCTGTCAAAATCTGATCATAAATAAATTCTGCAACAACATAGCCGATCAGATATCTAGTTTGCGTGCCCAACTCTGTACCGATCATGCCTGCAAACAAAAGACCTCAATTCATCATTCTTTTCTGCATAAAGTCACGCCATGAATGCACACTAGTACCTTGCTAGGACAAGAAATGACCCCTGACGGCCACCCAAACGTCCTCATCATCTTCCCTTAACTGTGCATGTCCTAGCGACATAAATTCTTTGAGCTACCGCGCTGCTACAAATATCTCGCCAGAAGAAAGCCCCGTGAAAAATAGTCATACTGCCTTGAAATAGTACTGGTCGCATGATCACATGAACTTAAAAAGCCTCATGCGATCATGCGATAAGCCTCTTAGAACTTGTCTCTACCTCGCACATGTCAACCAGATCCAACACTGGTGAAAACCCCTGCAGAAGACTTCAAAATTGGGCCCCAACGGTTACCAGTTCTTCATTTAAAACTCGGCTATTGATCACATTTTTCTCGGCAAATTGGATGATCTGGATCATCCCCAAAATAGTCGCAAGCCCCTATGAAAGGTCAAAGTCCACATCGCCAGTCAAGAGCCAATTGGAAGTGAGCATACTGACATGTCAGCATCCATGGAACCATCTCGAGCCTTACTGCAAACTTAACATTAAGTTAACCTCGGGTTCATTTTCCCTCTTAGTCGCCAAGTTGCTTAACCTTTTTCTTTAACCCTAGCCACATCCAGCGACCATGCGAAAACTCTCTATCGCGCAACCGTGCATCCGTAGACTAAGATTCCAATTGGATGGCAGGCACAAGACCTCATGGGGTCGGAAGATCCCATGAGATCTTGCGACCACCGTAGATCTCTTTCCACCACCACCAAACTAAAAGTTCTATCAGTGCGGCTAATGGTTTGTCGCATGTTCACAAAGCCTAAAAAGGGACTATGTGATCATGCAACAAACCACTAGCATTCTTTGAAAACAACCACTAGGCCCACTAATGCCACTTAGCATTCTGTTATTCATCCCAGTCGCTCGGTCATCAACACCTCGGCAACCCTTTGACAATTGACCCACTGCAACTTCCAGATTCCCATCTAACGGCGGGCGTAAGATCGCATGGCTGAAGAATATACCTTACACTTTTATGCGAACCACAGATCTCCTTTCAACTAGGACCCCACTAACACATCGGCCCATCTGCAAAAAAGAGCATCAGACGGTTGTCGCTATACCACCAGCTTAAAAAGGCATCAACTTTCTTTAGTGGTGTAGTGACAGCCACAAGATCTCGCCGAGCATTAACTTTTATAGACAGAGAATGGGCCCACTGACATGTGTCATCTTGTCACATGATCGCAAGGGCAAGGAATATTCCTTGTGAACATGCAACATCCACAAGATTTGAGGAAAGCCAGCCACGGGGGCCCACCAGGTCAGAGTTGCGTGCTTATGAAATGAATGCCGCTAGAGGAAGAAGTCCAAAACACAGAAGGGGTCGAAAACACAGAGGGTTTTAGAGCGGAGGTCGAAAACACACTAAGCTTTCAGAGATGAGGTTGAAAACACACTGGGTTTTCAGGCCAAAAGGCAGAAAACACACTGGACTTTCGACACTTGAGAATTTCTTTGGAAAATAGGACCGTGGCCAAAAATGAATGATAGGGAATTTTTGTGTAACATTTTGGTGACCTCTATAAGATGTCAGCTTGCTAGACATTTAGACCAGTTGCCTTGAGGCAATCCATTGGGCATAGGGTCACTACTTGAGCACAAAAACTTTGACAGAGACAAAACTGAACCAGCAAGACAAACTGTGCACGGGCACTTCTTGGAAAGCAGGAAAAACTAATCTAGAAAGTAGGGAAGCTAACCTAGCCTAAACTAACCAGTGCAGAAGTTTGGTCAAACAAAACCATTCACTGGTTGTGAAAAGTAGCTACCCTTCCTCCTTAGGGTATTACACTTTGCGCAGTTGATGCTAACAAGGTGAAAGTGGGAAACAAAGATATACTGAATTATCTGGTGAATCTCCTCCTGAATTTGGTATACCAGATTACTAACCTCAATTAGATCATAGATGCTGCTCTCCACAGGAGTCTGATATAGCTGGATAAGCCCCTGGTCACCAAGGAGTGGACCCTTGATATCACCCTCCATTGATTCCTTGAGTATGCATGTCTTGCTTGACCCCATTTGGGCTAGATAACTGATAGGACATCCCCTAGAGAGCATAAAACCAGGCCCTTCTTGCTGCTCAACATGCATCTTATGAATGTCTTTAGCAGGAAGATCAAGAACTTGCTCCTCCACAATAATCTAGCATATGTTTTCTTCTTCTGTAGTTGGGACATAGTTAACCTCTTGAAACACAAACCCATCCTCAAGAGCACATAAGCCATTATCCTTTTTAGGAAGATGAAGAACATCAACAAGAGTTGAGCAGAAAGTGTCAATGATCAGATCAAAATCATCCTATTGCTCTCAGTTAGTAGGACTTATATCATCACTTTCACAATCAGAGGGCTCAACTAATGAACTTTGCACTACCTCATCCTGCTCAATATGGAAAGACATCTCCTCAAATAGATCAGCTGGGCTCTCTCCTTCTTCACTTTCTTTCTTATCCTGATCTGATTGCTCTAATCCACCCTGATGTAATAACCTTACCTGCTCCTCATGATCATCATGAAAAAGTATACCTAAAAGACAAAAATCATCCTCTTCCTGATGGCCTTAAAGTGCTTGAGGTGTAGTGGACTCTTTAAGAATTGGCTTATAGGGCTTTATTTGCTGCAGGATAGGTTCATTATCATCTAGAAAATCAAACCTTCTAGGTATCTCATTTATAGGAATAGGATGAAGTGGCTGGAAATCTGAGACAAGGTCATGAATAGGCTCTAAAAATGCATGGAGATTAGGCTCATGTTGACTAAGATTCTGAACTGGAGGAGAGAATCTAAAACTTGAAAAATTAATAGAAGTGTCAGTGGACTTACCAGGAAAGGAGCTTGAGATTTGGGCTTTGTGAGTCTCTTGTTGCATTCCATCCTTAGGGGTATGTGCTTGAGAGGTCACTGTCTCCTGTTGTAACACTTCTAACGTTTCTCCATTAGGAAGCTCATAGTTCAAGAGAACAAGTGGAAAAATCTGCGGCCTCCCTCCCAAAAAATGGGTTTAGTTGACTGCCAACTGCTTTGATGCTTTGTGTTGGGAATGTCCTCTTGACTAGATTATATGGATGGAAAGGCCTTTTTACCAAATTCTTCCTTTTGCTCTGATGCTTCTCCTGATATTGTGGCCTAGATTCCTGATATAGTTGCTTCTGAACTTGTCACTGCTGGTGAGGATTTTGATCCTCTTGTTGATAAAGTGATCCATCCTCCAAATACTACCCTTTTATAGTGATCAACTCTTTGGTTAAAGCCTGCAACAGGCTCGTCATCTCCTTGTTTGTTGCTTGTTGATCGCTTTTCACTTTGAGTAGCTCTTGAGGAAGGTCAAATATGGACTTCCCATAGCTAGTGCTTGCCTGAGGTTCCATTAATGTAGGTATGGGGGTAAATGGAGGCATCTGCAGAGGTATAGTAGGCTAAAGATTAAGAGAGATAGGCATGGGTGGTCTTCTGTCTATCATCCCTGTCTGGATTAAGCAATTTTCTGCTTTGACAGCTAGGTCAAAAGCCTAGGGCAATGAAGTACCTCCTAAAGATTGAATCATGATAGATATATCACTAGTTAGGCTTCTCAAAAAATAAAGGAAAGCACAATCTGCTGAAGGCCTTATATTAATTGGAATCCTATTCCATGTCTTGAGAAATCTACCATTAAAATCTGTCATCAGCTCATGAGGATCTCTCTTTATAACTTGGAGCTGCTCCACCAGAGACAAAGAATCTGAATCATCCTTAAAGTGTTTATTGAGGAGGTCTCCAAGTCTATCCCATGAAGTAATGGAGCCAATTGCCAAATTTCTAAACCATTCCAGGGCCTTACCCTTAAAGGAGGCAGCCAGCAATTTGGTGGCGACATCTTCTTGAGTTATATTGTGTATGCTGCAGATAGTGGCCACATCTCTAATGTGTTCAAGGGTTGTTGTCTGTGCTTCACCTGTGAAATCAGATATACTTTTGAGTGCTGCCAAGGGCACATCATGGTGTTGGGCAAAACTTAATGGGCTACCCTGATTAAAGGGTGCAAATGCAAATAGTCTTGCCATCAGAAGGGTCTATTTTCTTCATAAGCTCTATCAGAAATTGGGTCACTGCTCTTAACACCCATGGAGTCACTAGATATACTTGAGTACTAACCTCTTTAAGGCCTGTATTATGCAATTAGTATATCAGAGATAGCATAATATTTGAAATTGACTTCTTTTGTAGTCCCACCGGGCATGCCAGAAATGTTATACACTGAATTTGCACCTCTGATCTCAAGCTCTCGTAGTCTTGATAATCTAGTATAACATGAGAATCATCTCAAGGTTGTGGGACCTTTGCTAACTGAGATGAGGCCTCTAGATTCTAGGTTGGTTCCTCTTGGATAGTCACCTTAGTTTGCTCTTAGACAGGAAAGTAAATCTTTGAGGGGAAAGGGTTAGAAGGAATGCATGAAAGGGAAATGACTGAAAGCAAACTACCTACTAGGTGATGCATCAAAACTAGGGTTTGGATCTCAGTATAGAGGAATGAGACCAATGGAGGAATCAGGTCTAATAGGTCACCACTCACTAGATAGGCTTGCATAAGTATTTCATAGGAAAGCTTGAACAGAAGACTCAACTTATGACTTGCAAACAAACATCCTCCTCTGCAACTAGGTGTAGGAATGAGACAAGACTACTAGGGGCTGTAGTATACCCACAAAACATCTAAATCAGATCAGACACAGTAACACACAAAATCACAGAAAGTGAGAGGGACCAGGAACCCTAATTTCCATTAACAGCATTCATAAACCTCAATCCAATAAGAGATAATGCAAACAGGGAAGCACAAGGACATGAAGGATTGTCACAAACTACCTCTACAATACTTGTATTATCAATGGGAATTTATAGAATGTGGAAAACTAGAGGGAAAAAAAAAAAATGACATAGATAGCTTCCCAAGAAAGAGTCTTTCTTTTTTACAATATGCGAATTTTGAGCTCTACAAGCTCCAAAAAAACATTATATACATCACTCAACTGCACGCAGGCAGGAGTCTCAAAATTAACCAGGGTTATAGATTTTACAATATAATAATCATCCCTAGCAGTCAAAATTTGATCATAAATAAATTCTGCAACAACATGGCCGATTAGATATCTAGTTTGCGTGCCCAACTCTGTACCGATCATGCTTGCAGACAAAAGACCTCAATTCATCATTCTTTTCTGCACAAAGTCACGCTATGAATGCACACTGGTACCTTGCTAGGACAAGAAATGACCCCTGACGGCCGCCTAAACCTCCTCATCATCTTCCCTTAATTGTGCATGTCCTAGCGACATAAATTCTTTGAGCTACCGCGCCGCTGCAAACATCTCCCCAGAAGAAAGCCCCGTGAAAAATAGTCATACTGCCTTGAAATAGTACTGGTCGCATGATCACATGAACTCAAAAAGCCTTATGCAATCATGCTAAAAGCCTCTTAGAACCTGTCTCTGCCTCGCACACGTCAACCGGATCCAACACTGGTGAAAACCCCTGCAAAAGACTTCAAACTTGGGCCCCAACGGTTACCAGTTCTTCATTTAAAACTTGGCTGTTGATCACATTTTCCCGATAAATCGAATGATCTGGATCATCCCCAAAATAGTCGCAAGCCCCTATGAAAGGTCAAAGTCCACATCGCCAGTCAAGAGCCAATTGGAAGCGAGCATACTGACATGTCAGCATCCATGGAACCATCTCGAGGCTTACTGCAAACTTAACATTAAGTTAACCCCGGGTTCATTTTCCCTCTTAGTTGCCAAGTCGCTTAACCTTTTTCTTTAACCCTGGCCACATCCAGCGACCACGCAAAAAATCTCAACCGCGCAACCGCACAACCGCAAACTGAGAATCCAATTAGATGGTGGGCGCAAGATCTCATGGGGTTGAAAGATCCCATGAGATCTTGCGACCACCATAGATCTCTTTCCACCGCCAAAAAACTGCAAGTTCTATCAGCGCGGCTAACAGTTTGTCGCATGTTCGCATACCCTAAAAAGGGACTATGTGATCATGTGATAGACCACTAGCATTCTTCAAAAACAACCACTGGGCCCACTAATGCCACTTGGCATTCTGTTATTCATCCCAGTCACTCGGTCATCAACACCTCGACAACCCTTTGACAATGGACCCACTACAACTTTCAGATTCCCATCTAACAGTGGGCATAAGATCGCATGGCTGAAGAATATACCTTACACTTTTACGCCAACTGTAGATCTCCTTTCAATTAGGACCCCACTGACACATCGACCCATCTGCAAAAAAGAGCATCGGACGGTTGTCGCTATACCGCCAGCTTAAAAAGGCATCAACTTTCTTTAGCAGTGTAGCGATAGCCACAAGATCTCACCGAGTGTTAACTTTTATAGACAGAGAATGGGCCCATCGACAGGTGTCATCTTGTCACATGATCACAAGGGCAAGGAATATTCCTTGTGAACATGCGACATCCACAAGATTTGAGGAAAGCCAGCCACGGGGGCCCACCAGGTTGGAGTTGCGCGCTTATGAAATGAATGCCGCCAGAGGAAGAAGTCTGAAACACAGAGGGGGTCAAAAACACAGAGGGTTTCAGAGTGGAGGTCGAAAACACACTAAGCTTTCAGAGATGAGGTCAAAAACACATTGGGTTTTCGGGCCAAAAGGCAGAAAACACACTGGACTTTCGACACTTGAGCATTTCTTTGGAAAATAGGATCGTGGCCAAAAATGAATGATAGGGAATTTTTGGGTAACAATTGTATACATAAATTTATTGTATTCGTAATTTAGGACCATCTGTTTTGATGTATTCATAACTTTTATGTGTTCTGTAAAACATAAATTGCATGTCTTTACATCTCCAAAACATGTACGAGTTTTGAAAATTTTGAAATGTACTTTTTGCCTTTCAAAACCCAAGCAGGTTATGATGGACACAAAAACCCATACATGTTTTAGGCTTGGAAAAAGTGTAAGTAAAAAACCCTAAGACTTGAAAGCCCATTTTCCCTCCATTTTAGTTCCTTTACACATTTTTTCATCTTCCAACATGAATTCTTGACTTCATCCTCATTGGGTTTACAAATGATCAAGTGGGTATATCTGAAATTACCACTATAATCTTACACATCTTCTTATCTTTCTAACCATATAAAAATTTTAATTTTTGGACAACATTAACATAGTGAAATTTAATTTTCTTTACCAGTGTCTTGATATGTCTCACAGACATTTGTCTACCATTTTTTTAATAACTTGTTGTCTACTCAACCAATTGCAAATAAAATTACATATTACTATTCTACACTTGAATCTATACACTTTTAAAAAAAGATTGTATTTTCAATTATTTTGATGCAAGTTATGCCCATCGCATGAACAAATACCAAATTTTCAGGATGCAGTCACTTCAAAAAATCATTAAAAAAAGTACTCAACAAAAAATTATGAAAAATACACAACTTCTAGATCTCACTCTTATCTACCATCCTACCAAACGATTTTTCAAAATATTAAATCTAACTATATCTTTTGTTGAGTGCACAGAAATAACTGTGTTATGTTTTTTCTGAAAAAATCACGAACAATTTTTCGTACACGGAGGGTTTGATGCTCTTAATATTATCCATTTAAAAAAAACTTGAGTAGTTTAGAAACTGGATATAGAGCACTACAATTCTTATTCTTTACACACCTTCTAATCTTAAGTGCAAGACCCTCCAATTTCTCTTTGAAGTTCAGGTTTACCCGATTTCATAAAAAAGTGGCCACTTATACCCCCTTTTTGCACACCATTATATATATAGTTGGGTATGTGCAAGATCATGAGGGGCCAAAAAGTGGCGATGTGAAAAATATTCACTTTTCACTCAGCCAAAAGCGCATGAAAGTGCTTGTTGACTTTTTAGTAGGCCTGGGTGTCAGTACACCTGGGTAAACCTGCCACCAAAGCACAGGCCTAATCAGGTACCCGATAATATCGGGTACCCGATAACTGTGGCATAAATCCAAAACCTGCGAGTCCTTTTCCTCATTTCCTTGCGCGATTTTCTTCAAGTTCTTTCCGCAATTTTTAGATACCCGATATATTTTTGGATACCTAATATTAGAAACAAAAAATTCAACTCCAAGCATATTCGGTAAGTAGTTATTTATATAATTTTTATTAATTTATTTCATTTTCATGCTAAATGTAGCATTTTTTTTAAAAGTAGGGTTTTGTATTTATATTTGTAATAATATATGAAATTAGATTGAAATTTATATATTTTTTTATTTAATCAGGCATGGCTGATAACAATGAAGAAAATAACCCTCCCGCACCAAATAACGATCCCCAAAACAATCCCCCACTTCAAAAGCCTCCATCTTTACAAGATTTGATACAAGAAAATTTCAACACAATACGGGGTTTCCAAAACATGTATCAAAATATACCTACATTAGGTCCCATGCTTGCCACACTAAATACAATTGTTGGAAACATTGACACACTCATATAGCAACATAAAGCTACTCTTCATTGGCGTGATGATATGCATGCCCAATTTGATGATGGGCTTGACCATGATGGGATTGCGGCCCTTAATATAATTAAGGAAGATATAGCCACCCTTTTTGTCAATCCTAAAAGCGGAATACTAGTTGACCCCAAAAAGCCCAAATTATCAATAAAATGGTGCACAAATGAAGCAATGCGCACAAACTTTTGGGATCGCTGGTGGATGGTTTTTGATAAACCACCCCATAGCAATTTGGAGGTCCCATTTTATTTCCTTAAAAAATTGTATGTTGAGTTTTTGCTTGGTCACCATGTTGATTATTGGAGTATGAGGCCCAACATGGGCATAGGCAGAGGAGCTCCTCAGACTAGGCCATCTTCCCAGCACCGAAAGGCCACTACCTTTATCCCCCCCACTGATGTCTCACCCCCTCCTCTAGTGCAGCATCCCAATATCATTACAGAGGCTGCCTCACAGACTATTAGGGCCATTCATTTACTGAGTGATCAGTTGATCACTTAGACCAGGTCAGTGTTGCCTCCTTTGGATGCTGCTGGTGCATCGACAGCTCGTCGGAGTTCACATGTATGCGAGCCCCATATGTGCATTACGTGCAGGTATATGTGCCTCAGACCGCTTATTGAATCTGATATATATCAGTTTCATTATATTGATGAGGGGGATACAGGAGATGTAGTTGCAGAGGCTGCAACACCTCATGGAGCATCTACATCTCATGAGAGTGCTCAGGAGGTGCAGGAAGATCCATTGACTCCTATTGATACGGTAAGAGTAAACATTATAAATAAATTTGTCACATGACTTATTTAATTTTAAAATTATTTATTTATTTAGATTAGTTTTAATGATTGCATGCACTTATGTATATATATTTTTTCCATTTATGTTCAGTCGATGATACAAGAGGAGGTGAGACAGGTGGATGAGTCCACACTTTCGGCCATTTCATTTGGCCTTGATGACTATACGGTATATTATAAATTAGGTACCCATTAGTTTTTTTTTATATCATTTGGTGTACATGCTTAAATCTCTATCAATTAGAGCAATAAAATTCATACATTTACTAATATATATTGTCATCTTATTTTGTTCTTGTAGGCTACAGCCGATGTCAGTGGGGGGCATGAGGGGGTTCCTTCATCAGGTGTTGACAAAGGAAAGGTAGTTAATTGTTTAAGATTAATTATGCATGCATATGTATGCCACTTGTGTGTAGTAATAAATATTTTACTTGCACTTTATTGTATAGGGTGTGGCTATCAATGATGTCCCGACACCGATTCGACAACGTAGGGTTACAGGCGTCTCGATTCGGAGTGATAGCCCAATTGTACATTGACTTTTACATATTGTTATTTGTATTTTGTAACCAGGTTTGCTATGATGAAGTACATTGATATATAATTGACAATCTTTTTACTCTCATAGGTTACTTCGACTGTGAGGGAGGGCCCATGAGAATCCTTCGTTTCTTTGTTGACCCAGCCCACTATTCCAGAGGAGGGATCACCAGATGTAAGTTTTAATTTTAGTTCAATCAATTTGTAATTTTATTATGCTATTATCCTATTTTGTATATTTATTACTCTATGTTTCACCACTCTACTAATCTTATTATTGCAAATATATATTTATAGGTCAGAGTTGGTATTGCTGGCATGGTTCCTTTGCTACCCAAGACTTATGCTAGGACGCCGGCTCATGGTAGGTGATCGAGAGACTAGGTACAAATATTTGTATTTAGTTATAATTTTAATTAAATTAGTGCTTGAAAATTATGAATTATATATATATATATATATATATATATATATATATATATATATATATATATATATATATATATATATATATATATATATATATATATATATATATATATATATATATATATATATATATATATATATATGTACAAATCATATAAAGTAAGCAATCCAACTTTGGTTTGAACTCATTTTTTATGCAGGATCAATCAGAGCCCAACACTTCTTCAAAGAGGCTACATTTTGATGATCCCCCTATAGCATAGGATGCAGTTTTAGTTTTGTGGTCATTTAGAGATGACACTTGACACATTTTGAGATGGCATATATGCCACATTGTACACCTTAAAACATTTATTTTTTAGACATTTTGAAATGGCATGTGCCATATTTGTATATGGACATACTTTTGATACATTTGATACATATATAGAACATGTTCATTTATATGTTATATTTGCGTCATCTTTTGTATATACATATTTATTATTCATGTTTATGGAATTGAATGGTGAAGTTATATCTTGACTATGATTATCATTATGATTTAAATTATATCTTGTTGAAGTTACATTTATTTTTCTTTACTCTGGAATACCCTGTTCATGGAGCTTATTATGTTTGAGGTTAAACTTCTTGTTGGTGAACATATTTGTCTTCCAAAGAAACACTTACAAATGACCCTTAAATCCCAAACAAAAAGACTCAACCAACACCAATAGTTGGGTCACTTCACTATTGAGAAGCGTAAGTGCCCTCTGAATTATTCGGGTACAGCTCCTCGTGCAGGATTTACAATGAATCAACTAAACTATAAATGATAATGCTTTTAACCTGAAAGCAATAAAGGCTTACAAACATCTATTCATAAACATGAGATAGATGCGAAGGGACTAATTTACTAAAAATAAAAGGATAGTAAACGCTACAAATTTCATTTGCCTAAACAATGCATTATAGAAAGAAACTAAGAAAGAAAGACGAATGGTTCTTTCCAAATACATGAAAAACTATAGCACAAAGTCCACAAATGATTGTGTTGATGATCAGATGTAACAAATACGCATTCAAAAGAAACCAATATCATTCAAAGATGAATATCAATCAGAAAGTGAGCATCTAAAATCAAAGTTTTAATATGCTGACATATCCTTCTTTGAACACAGCAAAACAACAAAGATTCTAC
The DNA here is from genome assembly GCA_027943335.1 of Chamaecyparis obtusa. Classification (NCBI taxonomy): domain Eukaryota; kingdom Viridiplantae; phylum Streptophyta; class Pinopsida; order Cupressales; family Cupressaceae; genus Chamaecyparis; species Chamaecyparis obtusa. The sequence goes on from BSBK01003547.1 coordinate 1,010,347, forward strand.
TATTCCTGTACATTAATCATTATCTGAAAATAAAATCCCTCTTTCCCTGCATTACAATAAAAATCCTAATCTATCCCTCCCCTGGCACAAAGTCTCTCGGGTCAGGCGGAATCCGGAACCCCCAAAATCTCCTCTACGAGCCTTATTTATTTTCCCCTTTCAGTCAGTTTCTTTCCTATTATAATAACTAATTCTTGAGGATGTGTCTATCCACATCTTCTTTCTCGAATACATTAAAGTCTCCCTTTGTGAGTGCCTTAGTAATATTTTGTTATGAAAGTCCATATTACATGGCGCTCTACATCTTTCAAAATGGATCTATTCCTATAGAATAGTGCCATCTGGATCTTATTGCAACACAAGTGTTAATGCCTCTATGTTTTGATTGGACGCTTGGTGCTATAACTAGAGCATGTCATTTTTGGCTCTCCACACACATACCGCTTCATGCAAGTGACACCAAGAAACATTTTGTCGAAGCCATCATACATACGTATTTTGGGATTCAATTGCGAGCACGTCCTCCTCAATTTTCCCACCATGTAAACCTGAAGCCAACATCTCTGAATCATGACTGATGTCAACACAAAGAACTACATTATCATGCATCATGAAGGCATCATCATCTTGGTATTAAAAATCGCTCTGAAGTTTCCCACTGATATAGTCCCAAACCTGTATGAATCCAACAACCGAGCATGAAACAAGGTTCTATCCATCAGGGAAGATGTTGGATCCTCCTTGACATTCGGTGTTGGGGCATTCTTAGGAAATGATAATGTCTTAATATTGAAATTGTGTTATAGATTATCATGTTCTCGAATGCCAATACTGTCAATGTGCAAAACCAATTCTCATTGTCATCGACCAGTCTAACCTGACAAAGCTTTGGAAACTTCATTTTTGGATACCTTTTACTAGTTCTACTACTCCTATCTATAATTCCATATGCCGTGCTCTGCTTGCGGGCATTCTGTTGAACAGTTTACATATACGAGCCCCTAATGTAGAGGTTACAACAAGAAAGTGGAGTGCCCTTCTACTACCTCCCACAACTCACCAACCAACCACAAAGGCTTAAGGGTAATCCCAAACTCTTTTGATGGTATAACACAACCAAAAAAATTTATTTCTATCCCAATAAACTCCCTTTGCAAAGTTACACACTCAATCAAACTTCAATGCCTTTTTGGCTTTAGGGACACTAGGCCTAAAACTAACTTCTTGATAGAAATCTTCACTAGTGGACTTCCTGACCACTCCCAAGCATTTAGATGGTCCTCATATGACCTAAGGCCTCTGAAATAACACTTGGTTTATTCCCACCAAAACCGTACCATGGCAAACTAGACCTGCATGCCAATTTCCTTGTAGCCTTCTCAATAGAGCTTTTCTACTCTAACTTTTGAACAACTAAGTATCTTGATACAATCAGGGAATTTTAAAACACCCATTTGGAATTTATTTAATATCCCAAATCCTCTCCTTCCAACTCCACTCTAGTGCCACCTAACACCCACCTTGGACATAGACCTAATTGGCCTAATTAAGCTTGGTTTACAAAGCAAGTATGAGGTATAGGGTTCATGGAACTGGTACAGTGCTTCAAATATTCTTCTCCAACCCCAAATGACTCAAAACCACCTTTACTTCACTCACTTATCTATTCTATGCACTTCTTTACAACTTTCTTCTACTTTCTAGACTGAATCCTCTCAAAAATTCAGACTAGGGCCTAATGCATGAAGGCCTTGCCCTTCAAGCCACTACATGAGCCTTTAGAATCCATTGATACATAGACCTAACTTGCATTTTCCAAATTCTTAGGTTAAACCCACGGCTAGAATGCAAGTTAGGCCTCCATTAGTGTTCAGGGCCCTAGAAAAGCTTGCTTCTTGGACTGTTTTGAAAAGAATTGAAATAACTTTAACAAATGAAACTAAAAATTCTTCAAATAAATGAAAATGTTCACTAACATGCAATACAGTATTCCCACATTCAAATCATGACCCTGTAAGTCCGTACACGCCCGTACAACTCTGAGAAATGGCTCAAAAATGGTTTGTATTCCTCCTTTATGGCATTAGTTTACAAAAATCAACTTCTTACCATTATGGTTTGAAGTGATGAGCATATATAACCTTCAAAATGAAGGTATATTTATTGGAGAACCCATTTCACTCTTGGGTTTCCAATTCCAATCTCTTGAGAAATTTTAGAAAGTTGCAACAACAACTTTTATTGTATTTTTGCAATTTTGCAAAATATGCCATTTTATGAACTCGATTGAGTTTATGATTTATTTTTGAGATCAAAACCTATCAACATGATTTTTCAACTGAAAATAATCTAAAATCAACCTTTAAGACTCCATAAGCCTAACCTAGCAAATTATCACTAACTAGGTGAGCCCCATGACCTAAGGTATCTTAGGCTTATAACATTGCCAAAAGATCCTTGATCACACATTAGGGATTCCAAACCAAAATTAGGATGATCTATTTAGATCCATCCTATTTATTACAAACATAAAAATGTAATTCAAATTCCTACTAGTGGAGGGTGCCCTGCACCAGCCCCGGAAGATCACTGCCCAATCGTGCTTAGTGCACCTTGGGGTCACTTGGGTCGAGAGCATTCTGATGACTCTGTGGGTAGAACAGGGTTGCCACTAGTGTTTACCTGGCCAACCGAAGTCAATGGAGTAGACAGTTGGATGCCAGGTTAGACGGTTTGAAAGATACGTTGCTGAACCACTTTCAACTGACCCTCACTGCAAGTTTTGGCATCGACTGAGATCGCCTTGCCAAATGCAAACAAAGTCAAATAGTCCAAAATCAAGAGAGGTTATTGTAGACCTCAAAAACATGATCCCGTATCACTTGACAATTTTTTGATACCTCTGACGAAGTCTGAGATACGAGCCCCAGAAGATCACTACCCAATCGTGCTTAGTGCACCTTGGGGTCACTTGGGTCAAGCGTGGTCGCGAGCGTTCCGGTGACTCTATCGGTAGAACAAGATTGTCACTAGCATTTACCTGGCCAACCGGAGCTGATGGAGTAGACAGTTCGATGCCAGGTCAGATGGTTTGAAAGATACGCTACTAAGCCACTTTCAACTAACCCTCACTGTAAGTTTTGGCATCGACTGAGATCACCTTTCCAAATGCAAATGAAGTCGAATCCCCAAAAACTAAGAGAGGTTATTGTAGAACTCAAAAACATGATCTTGTAGCACCTAACAATTTTTCTATACCTCTCATGAATTCTGAGATATGAGCCCCGGAAGATCACTGCCCAATCGTGCTTAGTGCACCTTAGGGTCACTTGGGTCAAGCGTGGTCGCGAGCGTTCCAGTGACTCTGTGGGCAGAATGGGGTTGTCACTAGTGTTTACCCAGCCAACCAGAGCTAATGGAGTAGACAGGTCAATGTTAGGTCAGATGGTTTGAAAGATACATTGCTGAGCCACTTTCAATTGACCCTCACTGCAAGTTTTGGCATCGACTGAGATCGCCTTGCCAAATGCAAATGAAGTTGAATCGCCCAAAACTGAGAGAGGTTATTGTAGACCTCAAAAACATGATCCCATATCACCTAAGGATTTTTTGATACCTCTCATGATGTTTGAGATATGAGCCCTGGAAGATCGCTGCCCAATCGTGCTTAGTGCACCTTGGGGTCACTTGGGTTGAGTGTGGTCGTGAGCGTTCCGGTGACTTTGTGGGTAGAACAGGGTTGTCATTGGCATTTAACTAGCCAACTGGAGCTGATGGAGTAGACGGTTCGATGCCAGGTCGGACGGTTTGAAAGATACGTTGCTGAGCCACTTTCAACTGACCCTCACTGCAAGTTTTGGCATCGACTGAGATCGCCTTGCCAAATGCAAATGAAGTTTAATCGCCCAAAATTGAGAGAGGTTATTGTAGACCTCAAAAACATGATCTTGTAGCACCTAATGATTTTTCGATACCTCTCACAAAGTCTGAGATACAAGCCCTAAAAGATTGCTGCCCAATTGTGCTTAGTGCACCTTGGGGTCACTTGGGTCGAGCGTGGTCGCGAGCATTCCAGTGACTCTGTGGGTAGAATGGGGTTGTCACTGGTGTTTACCTGGCCAACTAAAGCTAATGGAGTAGACAGTTTGATGCCACATTAGACGGTTTGAAAGATATGCTGCTGAGCCACTTTCAACTGACCCTCACTACAAGTTTTGGCATCGAATGAGATCGCCTTGCCAAATGCAAATGAAGTCAAATCGCCCAAAACTGAGAGAGGTTATTGTAGACCTCAAAAAAATGATCTTGTAGCACCTAATGATTTGTCGATACCTCTCATGAATTCTGAGATATGAGCCCCGTAAGATCACTACCCAATCATGCTTAGTGCACCTTGGAGTCACTTGGGTCGAGCGTGGTCGCGAGCGTTCTAGTGACTCTATGGGAAGAATGGGGTTGTCACTAGCGTTTACCTAGCCAATAAGAGCTGATGGAGTAGATGGTTTGATGCCAGGTTAGACATTTTGAAAGATACACTGCTAAGCCACTTTCAACTGACCCTCACTGCAAGTTTTGGCATCGACTGAGATCGCCTTGCCAAATGCAAAGGAAGTTGAATCGCCCAAAACTGAGAGAGGTTATTGTAGACCTTGAAAACATAATCCCGTAGCACCTAATGATTTATTGATATCTCTCATGAAGTCTGAGATACAAGCCCCAGAGGATCGCTTCCCAATTGTGCTTAGTGCACCTTGGGGTCACTTGGGTCGAGCGTGGTCGCGAGCATTCCAGTGACTCTGTGGGCAGAATGGGGTTGTCACTGGTGTTTACTTGGCCAACCAGACTTGATGGAGCAGATGGTTTGATGCCACGTCAGACGGTTTGAAAGATATGCTGCTGAGCCACTTTCAACTGACCCTCACTGTAAGTTTTGGCATCGACTGAGATCGCCTTGCCAAATGTAAAGGAAGTCGAATCACCCAAAACCAAGAGAGGTTATTGTAGACCTCAAAAACATGATCCTGTAGCATCTAACGATTTGTTGATACCTCTCATGAAGTCTGAGATACGAGCCCCGGAAGATCACTGCCGGTTTGAAAGATACATTGCTGAGCCGCTTTCAACTGACTGTTAGTGGTATGTTTGAAATTTGAACTGTGAAATTAATCATGATTAAGCTTGTGAAATTTGAACTGTGGAGCTTATTATGTTTGAGGTTTAACTTTTATAGATTGTTTGAAATGCGAAAAAATAATATCATTAAAGCATTAGAAACAACAATCAAACATGTAAGAATTCAAACCATGCAAATGACATAATTATATGACATGTAAGATCACTTCTTGGCACTATTGGCCACCCATACATGATTTTGGTCATAATTCCTTATGAAGAGTTTTAGGACATTTAACTTTTAAATCAAATTGATTGTTACAAATTGCCATTATAGGCTTCAAAAGATCTCAATTAACCATTAAGGATCCTTTTGTCCTTCTATCTCTAATTGGATCCATGGTGACCATAGGCGTCTTCATAGGTGCTCCTGCACAAGTTATGATCCACATACAAAACCAAGTTTATTGACTCAAAATACAATCTAAGAAAGGTCAAATTAATGTATTGAAATTAAGCTTAACGAACTTAGAAAACAATGCACTAAGTTAACTTATTACCTAGTCAAGTGTTCCTGAAGGGTCATCTCTTTGCTTCAGGGTCTCCAATAGTGCTTCATGATCAGCAATAGTAATAGTCCAAAGTTATTTTGTCTTTGGTCTTCCTTGATGCTTTGAAAACTTGACATTTGTTGCTATAACAAGGTGTGAATACATGAGAATAGTTTTGTGCTTCTCATAGTCTTCAAATGCGGGAACTCCATTCTTTCTAATAATGTATGTTCACAGCCATGTTCCCGCAACAACAACTAAACTAGTAGGATATGTGAACCCATCACCATCTATCATCAGTTGTACAAGCTTCTATTTACCTTGTACACAATGTGCTAACCAATAATATGACCTCTCAACTTTCTCCTGCGGTGCAACCAATGCAAAAACATCTCCTAGCTTCAGATGATCTGAAAGATGGTCATAGTCAACTGAAGTGTCCATGTCATCATTTCTTATAGAGTGTCAAAGATAAAGGAGTTAGATACTGTGGAACCCATGTATCCACCCACTCACTTGACTCGCAATGATCCCAATCATACTAAAAAAATATGGGGCAAAAACAAGCCAACTCTCGTGTCCAAATGGTCCATGTACTAATATTGGAGCTTTGGAATGAATGCATTTTTGAAGAGTCTTTCACTGTTTGACAATCCAATCTATCTCCTATAGTTCCCTCCTCAACCAACCAAAAGAATCTATGCACTATAGAATCAAGAGTCCCCCCCTGTGACAATGCTAAAGTACACCAATCAACAATAGAATGAGCATCAAGAAGTACAACACCTGAAATCCTCAATTGCTCCTTAACTAGAGCTCTCTTCACACATGCACCTGCTCCGTCATGCTCCCCTTTCCCATGCCCTGACTCAAAAAAACTCCAAATATAAGGTACACCTCTCTCCACATGCATTCTACACAACCAATAAAATATTTTGGCATTCTTAAATTGAGCGGTGCAATTATCCGACCAAATGAGATGCCTATCCATAGCAATAACATTTTCCTGCAAGAAGTCAAAATAGTTCTGGAAACAATGTTGAACCAACTCATGAGAGTGAGACCTGTCATCGCTCATATAAAAATGGTACTCTCTGATTATCTTTTGCTCATCTTTTGTGCTTTCAGGGGAATGTCTATATGTGATATGTACAAAAATAGCAACCTGAATGGAATTGTAATATTGAGCTTGAGTCTCATTTTGGGGCTGCAATGTATAGTTCTCTGCAAAGTCTACAACGGATATAATAGTTCCAATGGGGAAAGTGTCCTTACATGTCTTGAATTGTTGATCCAACCATTGAGACCTGTGACTATGCTTTGCATACTTGTAAAAAAGATTTGTCTTGAAATCTGAGATAAAATCAGCAACATTGTATTCTTTTGCAACTAACTCACATCTAGAGCCTTCACCTCCACTCTTCAATGTATATTTCACTATTTCATATACCTTTTTTTGTTTGATTGTCTTTCCAAAATTGTGTTCCAAACCCTCATGAAAACATGTTCTAAACTTGGACAAGCCACCACATTCTGAGCACTTGGCATTTAAGCAATCTTTTTTATAAAATAAACAACCATCATCTCTATGACATAAAAATTGATCTAGCAAGTCTCTTGATGATTTGGGAAGACCACTTGCACCACAATCCTCTAGCATTTCATTAGTATGAAAAGTAGAATGAATGGACCGTAATAATTCATGATGCATTGAAAACTCAACATGATATTTGCAACAACATGTATTTCAAATCTTAAGGGGTACACAATAAAATGGCTTCACAAATTCAAAAGACCTTTGTGATATTTTCAATGTTGGATGTGTCTCACAAATTTTTTTATACAACATTGTTTGACTTACCTCCACATAATGTTTAGGATGTGGAGTGCGGTCTCCATTGCCAACTCTCAACTTCAAGACATCCTTCACATTTGGTGACACTCTTGAGTTAGCATCCCAAAATTGTTGAATTTCATCCTTGACAACATCTGTTAGCTTCTTATCAAAATGTGGAAGTCTCCCACCATAAGCCCATTTATCAATTTGAAGTGGATCACCAAGTCTTTCTCTTCTTGCAAGTGCTCTACCCAAAGTTTTATGGTCTATATTGAAGTCAACACAAGTTTGTCTCATAAAACGAGCCTTTCTCAACTGATGACTTACTAAGGAGGTTGTAATAACCCTATGAGCAACTCTCTTATCTTTTTCTCTGCTAGTCTTCCCAATGCTATTGAGAGCATTGAAAAGATTCTTCACAACAATGGCATTTCTCTCCATTTTCTTGTTCACACGAATCTTCAATTTCACAAGCACAGGTCTCATGTTTTGCATCTTTAACAACTGCACAAAAATTTGACATTCCTCAACCAATGTCTTGTTTCGAAAAAATTGATCATAAAGTCTTGAAGCCCACAACCTAACGGTTCTATGTGACCTCTTTCCTTCCCAATTATTCATAATGTTCTCCTCAATTTCAATTAACCATTTAGGTGTTCTTGAAAGCCCTGAATTTGAAGATTGATTATCTTTATTGCAAGGGACTTCATTTCGCATATAATTTGGAGATGTATAACATTCATGTGGTTCTTGTGCAACATTTTCATTCCCAAAGTCTACATTTTCAATCTCCATCTGTGCATTTTCAAATTGAACATCCTCTTCACTTACAACTACATTTACGGGGTCACCTTGATTAATGTTTAACATACCTTCTCTCCTTTGGTGATTTTCATTATCTTTTTCCCTATATGCTTGAAATTTTTCATCTGTCAACTTCCTCTTGCGTTTAGCCTTTCGACGACTGCTACTTCCCATGGTAAGACCACAAGTCGACAAAAATCAAACAATGGGCCCCAAATCACATTTTTTTTTTCTCAACGCATGAAAAAAGTATCAAATCCTATGATTGTCTAGTCTGTGGGGACAGGGAATATTTTGGTCAAATATTACCTGGCAAAAATTGGGTATCCGATTTCATATCGGGTACCCGATATTCTCAGGCTGATGAAAAAAGGGTGGGAGCAAATGAAAAAAATTTAACTTTTACATATATTGATGTATATAATGGATATAAATAAAAGATGCATATGATATATATAATGTATATTATATATATACTAATGTATTATAATATACTAATGTATTATATGTACTAATGTATTATAATATACTAATGTATTATATATACTAACATGTATATAATATATATATATATATATATATATATATATATATATATATATATATATATATATATATATATATATATATATATATATATATATATATCTATAATACATATACTAATGTATACTAATATATTATATATAATGTTACAAATTTTGGAGAATCTCTTGCAGAAATATGGAAATTATAATCTTCCTCCTAGAGCATATATTAATGAAGTTCTTTGTGCCTTAGCAGAGAAAGCCGGCTGGATTGTTGAAGCTTACAGTACTACATACAGAAATGCGGTATGTATTTTTGGCCTAATTTTTTTTCTTGTTTCTTTTAGGTCTTTAAAGGTGGTCAGATAAATCTTTGTATTAAATGTGCCTTTTACAGGTGTCGTAAACCCTAGCTACGCAAAAATGGAGGCTTTGAAGAATAGTTCACTGCAGGCAGAGAGAGAGACTTCCTAGGGGCCATGAGGACTCCCTAGGGGTCCTAACGCATGATAAGGTGTACTAGGATCCCTAGGGAGTCCCCGTGACCCCTTTTGAACCATTAGAATGCTTAAGTGTGTCTTAAGGGGTCTTATGACCCCTTAAGACACACTTGAGCATTCCAATGTGTCAAAAGGGGTCACAGGGACTCCCTAGGAGTTCTAACACGTGATAAGGCATATTAGGACTCCTAGGGAGTCCCCGTGACCCCTTTTGACACATTGGAATGCTCAAGTGTGTCTCAAGGGGTCCCTTGAGACACACTTGAGCATTCCAATGTGTCAAAAGGGGTCAGAGGGACTCCCTAGGGGTCCTAGTATGCGTGATAAGGCGTACTAGGACCCGTAGGGAGTCCCCGTGACCCCTTTTGAGACATTGGAATGCTCAAGTGTGTCTTAAGGGGTCCTAAGACCCCTTAAGACACACTTGAGCATTCCAATGTGTTAAAAGGGGTCACAAGGACTCCCTAGGGGTCCTAACATGTCATAAGGTGTATTAGGACCCCTAGGGAGTCCCCGTGACCCCTTTTGACACATTGAAATACTCAAGTGTGTCAAAAGGGGTCATGGGGACTCCCTAGGGGTCCTAACACGTGATAAGGCATACTAGGACCCCTAGGGAGTCCCTGTGACCCATTTTGACACATTGGAATGCTCAAGTGTGTCTTAAGAGATCTTAGGACCCCTTAAAACATACTTGAGCATTCCAATGTCTCAAAAAGGATCACGGGGACTCCCTAGGGATCCTAGTACACCTTATCACATGTTAGGACCCCTAGGGAGTCCCCATGACCCCTTTTGACACATTGGAATTCTCAAGTGTGTCTTAAGGGGTCTTAGGACCCCGTAGGACCCCTTAAGACACACTTGAGTGTTCCAATCTATCAAAAGGGGTCACGAGGACTCCCTAGGGGTCCTAGTATGCCTTATCACATGTTAGGACCCCTAGGGAGTCCCTGTGACCCCTTTTGATACATTGGAATGCTCAAGTGTGTCTTAAGGGGTCTTAGGACCCCATAGGACCCCTTAAGACACACTTGAGCATTCGAATGTGTCAAAAGGGGTCATGGGGACTCCCTAGGGGTCTTGGTAAGCCTTATCATGCGTTAAGACCCCTAGGGAGTCTCGGTGACCCCTTTTGACACATTGGAATGCTCAAGTGTGTCTTAAGGGGTCCCTAAGACCCCTTAAGACACACTTGAGCATTCCAATGTGTCAAAAAGGGTCACGGGGAATCCCTAGGGGTTAAAAGGGGTCATGGGGACTCCCTAGGGGTCCTAACATGTGATAAGGCATACTAGGACCCCTAGGGAGTCCCCTAGACCCTTTTTGACACATTGGAATGCTCAAGTGTGTTTTAAGGGGTCCTAAGACCCCTTAAGACACACTTGAGCATTCCAATGTGTCAAAAGGGGTCACAGGGACTCCCTAGGGGTCCTAACATGTGATAAGGCATACTAGGACCCTTAGGGAGTCCTCATGACCCCTTTTGACACATTGGAATGCTCATGTGTGTCTTAAGGGGTCCTAAGACCCCTTTTGACACATTGGAATGCTCATGTGTGTCTTAAGGGGTCTTAGGACCCCTTAAGACACACTTGACCATTCCAATGTGTCAAAAGGGGTCACAAGGACTCCCTAGGGCTCCTAGTATGCCTTATCACATGTTGGGACCCCTAGGGAGTCCCCGTGACCCCTTTTGACACATTGGAATGCTCAAGTGTGTCTTAAGGGGTCTACACACTTGAGCATTTCAATGTGTCAAAAGGGGTCACAGGGACTCCCTAGGTGTCCTAGTATGCCTTATCACATGTTAGGACCCCTAGGGAGTCCCTGTGACCCCTTTTGACACATTGGAATGCTCAAGTGTGTCTTAAGGGGTCTTAGGACCCCTTAAAACACACTTGAGCATTCCAATGTGTCAAAAGGGGTCTAGGGGACTCCCTAGGGGTCCTAGTACGCCTTATAACGCATCGGGACCCCTAGGGAGTCCCCATGACCCCTTTTGAACCCTAGGGAGTCCCCGTGACCCTTGTTGACACATTGGAATGCTCAAGTGTGTCTTAAGGGGTCTTAGGGACCCCTTAAGACACATTTGAGCATTTCAATGTGTCAAAAGGGGTCACTGGGACTCCCTAGGGGTCCTAACACGTGATAAGGCTTACCAGGACCCCTAGGGAGTCCCCATGACCCCTTTTGACACATTCAAATGTTCAAGTGTGTCTTAACGGGTCCTACAGGGTCCTAAGACCCCTTAAGACACACTTGAGCGTTCCAATGTGTCAAAAGGGGTCACGGGGACTCCCTAGGGGTCCTAACGCGTGATAAGGCATCCTAGGACCCCTAGGGAGTCCCCTAGACCCCTTTTGACACATTGGAATGCTCAAGTGTGTCTTAAGGGGTCTTAAGACCCCTTAAGACACACTTGAGCATTCCAATGTGTCAAAAGGGGTCACAGGGACTCCCTAGGGGTCCTAACACATGATAAGGTGTACTAGGACCCCTAGGGAGTCCCCATGACCCCTTTTGACAGATTGGAACACTCAAGTGTGTCTTAAGGGGTCCTAAGACCCCTTAAGACACACTTGAGCATTCCAATGTGTCAAAAAGGGTCTAGGGGACTCCCTAGGGGTTCTAGTACACCTTATCACGCGTTAGGACCCCTAGGGAGTCCTCGTGACCCCTTTTGACACATTGGAATGCTCAAGTGTATCTTAAGGGGTCTTAGGACCCCTTAGGATACACTTGAGCATTCCAATGTGTCAAAAGAGGTCCCTTAAGATACACTTGAGCATTCCAATGTGTCAAAAGGGGTCACGGGGACTCCCTAGGGGTCAAAAGGGGTCATGGGGACTCCCTAGGGGTCCTAATGCTTGATAAGGCATACTAGGACCCCTAGGGAGTCCCCTAGACCCCTTTTGACACATTGGAATGCTCAAGTGTGTTTTAAGGGGTCCTAAGACCCCTTAAGACACACTTGAGCGTTCCAATATGTCAAAAGGGGTCACGGGGACTCCCTAGGGGTCCTAAGCGTGATAAGGCGTACTAGGACCCCTAGGGAGTCCCCATGACCCCTTTTGACACATTGGAACACTCATGTGTGTCTTAAGGGGTCCTAAGACCCATTTTGACACATTGGAACGCTCATGTGTGTCTTACGGGGTCCTAAGACCCCTTAAGACACACATGAGTGTTCCAATGTGTCAAAAGGGGTCATAGGGACTCCCTAGGGGTCCTAGTACACCTTATCACATGTTAGGACCCCTAGGGAGTCCCCATGACCCCTTTTGACACATTGGAACACTCAAGTGTGTCTTAAGGGGTCTTAGGACCCCTTAAGACACACTTGAGCATTCCAATGTGTCAAAAGGGGTCACGGGGCCTCCCTAGGGGTCAAAAAGGGTCATGGGGACTCCCTAGGGGTCCTAACGCGTGATAAGGCATAGTAGGACCCATAGGGAGTCCCCATGAGCCCTTTTGACACACTGAAATGCTCAAGTGTGTCTTAAGGGGTCCTACGACCCGTTAAGACACACTTGAGCATTGCAATGTGTCAAAAGGGGTCATGGGGACTCCCTAGGGGTCCTAACGCGTGATAAGGTGTACTAGGAGCCCTAGGGAGCTCCCATGACCCCTTTTGACAGCCCTAGGGAGTCCCCATGACCCCTTTTGATACATTGCAATGCTCAAGTGTGTCTTAAGGGGTCCTAAGACCCCTTAAGACACACTTGAGTGTTCCAATGTGTTAAAAGGGGTCATGGGGACTTCCTAGAGGTCCTAACGTGTGATAAGGCATACCAGGACCCCTAGGGAGTCCCCATGACCCAGATGAGATGTTAGTGAATGACTTCTTGCTAATACTACTCTTCCACTAGATCCAGATTTCAACCCTTTTGTGGATCTATAGGCTCAATCGCGAGCCCACATAATTGGCCAAGAGAAAAATGTGATTGTAAATCAATTGATTACAAAATGTTTAGTTGAGGAGAAAATATTGCAATGATCAAGAAGAAAATTGGCTATGGAAAATATAGTTATGAATGTACACACTAAAGTGGTGCACTTCTATGAACCATTACATGCAAGGTTGCTCAAGAATGAGGCCTCACAAAGCGGCTCATAGCTCTCTATGCATGGAGTTGCAAGGGACTATGATGTGTTTTGCTCTTAGCTAGAGCTACAAGCTTGTGACCTTGCTAGTCAACCACACAATGAGAGATTCAAGTGAGGACAAGGGCAAGAGTGCCAATATCCTCAAGAATCACTATGAAAATGTAATGCAATGCAACTAAAATGAGTGTGCAATCTAATCTATGAAAGGAAGTGCAAACTAAGCTATGAAAAGAAGTACAATAGATTTCAAGCCCCTAATTAAGCTATGTGAGATCTATTCTATTGCATAAAAGGAAATTTAATCTATGATGCCATGATCATGCAACTAAGAAAACAAATATAAACTAGATGATGAAAGCAACAAGTCTTCAATGTCTTCAAACTCCAAATGCACCTAAAACCTGCAGCATAACATTAGCATAAAAACATAAGATATATAAATGAAGGAGAGAGCTCTCCTTTTATAAGAAATGCAAAGAAATGGACCATTGAGATTAAGAGGCAAAAAGTCTTAATCAGCGGTGGAGCTTGAAAGAGGAGCAATCCATGTGCACAAGTATCCTCCAATGAGAGTGAAGTGTTGACTTTTGAGCCTCATGTGAGACAAAAGTGCTTTTTCTCCTTTTTATAAAATAAGAATAATACTTTATTTGTGCAACTTAGGATAAGAGGAAAGTGGGGGCTTTTTATTTAATTAAAAGGGGAGGAAATATTCCTTTTAATCAAATAAAGACTTAGGATAAATGGTTAGCCCAAGGATAAAAATCCAATATATGATCGAAATTAAGACTTGATCAAGAAATTGATAATGTTCAAAATATTGATTATTGATCAAAATGATTCAGGATTGATAAATCAAATAAATGGGGCCCAAAGTCTAGGCGACCATTTTAGGGTGCATACATTTGCCCCTCTTTGACTAATGTGTGATCGATTTGGTAACACATGTAGTCAAAGAATGAAGTTGCAATGTGAGATTGATTTGGAATCACAAAACAACTCAAATATGAGGTCGATTCAGGATCACACCTGGACAAACATAAACAAAAGCTTAGACCAACACCATCGCTGCTAGGTGAAAATCAAGCTTTAGACAAAACTATCACCGTCGCTGCTAGGCAATAATCAAGTCTAAAAATGGGAGATAAGAATCTCAAATTTGAGCAAAAGCTCACAAAAGATGTCTAAATCAGAAAAATCAAGAGAATTAGGGATGAGAATCCCATAGGTACTGCCCCCTCGGAGTCGAAATCGAAATCATAGAGAGGAGAACAACGAATTGATAAAGATTTGATCAAATCAGAAGGAAGTCATAATCGAATGTAAAGGTCAAGAGGTTAACCATCAGGAAATGAAAACATGCCCCGGTGAGGAAGTAGAAGAATAGAAATAGAAGACTAGAAATAGAGCGAATGAAAGACTAGAAAATTTGAGAGACATGGAAGGAAGAAAGTCCATCAAAGATCGAAGAATTATGCCTCAAAAGGTCAGTCAACTATGTAGAAGAATGAGAAAATTTTGAAACGCGATTTAGATTTTGATTTCGAGTTTGAAAATGGATAGAAAATGATGTGATATGAAAGACCAGAAATGAAAGATATGATCAAGAAGAATAAAAAAATGAGCACAGTTGACCAACTAGTCCATAGATGATAAAAAGGAGAGCTCTCTCCATATGCAAAGTGCAAAACTAATCTAACATGACCCTAAAAATGCAAGCTACTATGAAAGTGGTTGACTTGAAAGGTCACAACGCTTATAGACATCTAATTATCATCATCGAGCGTTATTGGTAGCGTTGTAAGATCATACAATGCACACTAGCATAACTATGTGGATATGAATATGATCTTTATCAGATAGAAATGTGGAAATCCCATCTAGGCATCAAAGACATGTAGGTCTAGATGAGTAATGCAATGAGATCACCTAAGTTTGATATGGAAAGATTATGCTTGTATCAAGACACATGAAAAGTCAGGATAACTAGAAGTATGCACTCGCACAACAGGCAAGGATAATATATTGTCAATCCATAGTGTCAAGTAAGACCAGCATAAATGCTCATGACAGTTAGGATCAACAAAATATACCCACAAGTAGATAAAGAAAGAAAACATGTTCTCATTCCCTCAGTCTTCTAGCTATGCATCATCGAAAACTTCTCAGGGAGAGATCACTCATCAAAGAGATTCTCATAGACAGCACACAAAGAAAAATAAAGTCAACATATCTCAATCGAGCTGATTGTTTAAGTGCGTGTGTGTTGGTCATAGAGTCAAACTCTGGTTATCACATCTGCAAATGAGAAATATCACATCATACTAGACTGTAGGGTAAGACATCTGATAAGTGTTAAGAAACACTCGACGCAAGGGTAGTGTTGAGAAACACTGTTTGAAATTTTTTTGGGACTTTTATAATTTTTAGGATTTTTGAATATATAATTTTTTTGGTGAAACATCAAAGCGTCTATTGCTAAGATTTCACTAGGATGCTCTTTTTTTTCAGGACATTTTATGATTTTTAGAATTTTTTCAGCATCGTATATCAATTTTTTTTGGGTATTTTTTCAGGATCATAAAATATGTACAAAAGATGCCCCCAGACAGAATGGGCATCAAACTCTTTACGCAAGATCACATCATGCAGTCCCAATGTCTAGTAAGGTGAAGGACAAGATGGATTAGCAAGCTGGTGAATGAAATGGAAGACATGAGAATGAAGGAGAGTGAAGGGAAGACATCCTCAAAGGCAAACTCCTCAAGAGTACCCAAGCTAGGGAAAAATTGTCATGCAAAGCGCATTTGGACAAGCAATGAGAGGCTAGCATAGGATAAGTCACAAAAGTACGTTACAAAAGAAGGAAGGATGCAGTCCAAAGGAGTAGACATGTCAAGAGGCTTCATATCATCGTGTTTTACTCTTCTTTTTTTTAAGATCAAGACCAAAGGGAAAAAGGACAGCGAAAGGCTAGAATGAATGAAGGAAAATAAATATGAAGGCTAAACATGAATGGAATGAAAGAAAGATCATTGTAATAGCTCACAAGATAGCCAAATGTTCGTGTATAATTCAACCTTGTCAAGATCAAAGATGGAAGATGAAATGGATGAAACATGTAGAAGAACTACGCATGATGCTTGATTGCCAGGTTTTCATCATGGTACTTATCCAAGGCGCCACAAGGGAATGGTTTTCACCATAGGATGAATTTATTTCTTTTTACTTTTGCTACCAAGGTGCCTGTTTCCAGGTTTTCACCATGGCACATTTTCAATTTTTTCATTTTTTTATTTTTTGTTTTCATTTTTGAATTTTTTCTATTTTTTTTTGAATTTTATCTTTTTCGGAAGAAAGCAAGCCTTTAGGTAATGCTCCTCGAAAGGATAAATCATTGATATACCAAGGATCCAAAATGATATGCTCAAAGATGTTGAAGGGGAAAGGAAGACGCAAGAGGAAAATGGAGGAAAAAGTTTTATGTAAAGCGAGTGAGGTTGGAAGATAGGAGGAATAGGAAAATGAGGAAAAAGGATAGAAGGTAGAAGGCAAGATCAACGTCAATACACACCTTGAAGGGTGACGGGAAAAATGGAGGAAAAGTAAACCATATTCTAGTCCAAGTGCGAACCATATTCTGGTTCATTATTGCTATCTGACTCCTCAAAGAGAGGATTGGTGTGCTTGTTATAATTCTCAAATATGAATGGAGGAATACGAGAAGGAATATGGAAAATGTTTAGTAGAGGTTGTGGTTCAGGCGTATGGAATGGAAGAATGTTTTTGGAAAAAGATGAAGTGGAAGCCTTTGGAAGCTTGAATGTCAACTTCACTTGTTGTTCAACATGAGACTCTCTTAAGAGAGATCTTGGAATCCATATAGCCATTGGCTTTTTATTTCCTTTTGATGATTTAGAGAGAATATCTTGAATGATGGATTTTGGAACCCATACTTGTCTTGTAGTTTTCTTCTTAGATATCTCTTTTGACTTTATGCCTGCATGTCGTTTAGAGGGGACATGGTGATCTTCTTTTTTTGATGGATTCTTGTATTGCTTGTTTTTCTTGTATTGAACATTCAAGTTACTTCCAAAAGACTTGGGACTTGTGGAAGAAGAAGGAAAATATGACTGGTATAGATGGGTGGATGGATGAAAATGATTCAAGGGTATGTATCTATGTTGATCTTGAGGAAAGATAGGAGATGGAGGGATGTAAGGACCCAAAATGGATGACGAATTAGGATAATTAGGAGGGGAAAGTGAAGGGACATAAGGACCCAAGATGGAAGGAAGACATGAAGCCCGTAGTATTGGTGGAGGAGGTCCAAGGATGGACGTGGAAGATGCAAAAGGATAATCAATAAGTTCATCAGCATCTATATCACAACCAAGGATATCAGCATCTTTAGAATGAGCATTAGGATTTTCAACAGGATCATGCACATCTTGAATAGGAGCACCTTCTTTGACAGGATTGTTTGTAGCTTGGGAAGACTTAGGAAGAGTAGAAAGTGGAAGTGAACATGGAGTGGTAGAACAAGAAGATGGAAGACTTTGATCTTGACAAGTATCGTTGGGTAGCATAAGCGTATCAACTTTATTTTGATTTTCAATACGTTTTACATCATAAGTAATGACATCATTTTTAATAACCTTAATGGAAGTATCATCTTTGGAAAGCGCAAGCGTAGTAAGGTTATTTTGATTGTCAATAAGCTCAATAGTGTAAGTAGTAGCTTGATCTTGCTTAGGAGATGGTGGAATGAATGCGAAAGAGCGTAGAGGATCAAAAGAACCATGAAGCGGATCAGAGACATCATGAAAAGGATTGGATGACATGGAGGGTTCTTGATCTTGATCTTTCTTTATGTTTTTTTCTTTATCATTTTTAGAGTCCTCTTGACATGGAGCCACTTCTAAGGACAAGGAAGCATGTTGGGATTGTATGGAAGACTTTGGAAGAGGTGGTGAAGGACTAGCTGAAATAGGCATTATAGCGGATGAAGGCTTAGGCTCTTTAGGTTCGACATTATTGAAAGTATTTGCAGCCAAGTGAAGGTTATTTTGAGTATCTTTAAGAGGTGGCCCTTGAGGATAACTATATGGAACCGCATGGAAAGCATTAGGATCTTTGTTGGATGAAGGATTTGTGAAAGATTTGGATGACTCAGAAGCTTTAGGGAGTGTGTGGGTATTGGAGGAAGTGGTGGATGGAAGGGGACCATCACAAGACAAAGGTTTAGCATTAACATGATTTTGCTGGAGAGTGTAATCTTTATTTTCAGCATGAGAGTTTTTAGACAAGACATGCTCATAGTATCTTCGTTTATAATCAGCACGGAAAGCTTTCTCTTCCTCAATAGAAGTAGATGTATCATATTGTTCACAACAAATATCATAATTTCTCTCAAAATCAGAATCATATGGATCACCATCACAATCTATCCAATAGGATGACCCTTTAGTAAGCCTAAGCACACGACGAGGATGACTCTTAGGAATAGAGGTGCCATAAGTATTGCTACATTGTCCATCATCATAGTCATCATAGTCATCAAAGGTAGGTGTGTCACTCTTTGTGGAAGAGACATCACAAGGACTATCATGTTGCTCTTTATGGTATGTCTTCTGAAGAGAAGTAAGACTCTTAAGAGAAGTAGAAGAAGAATGAGATTGTGAAGAAGAGGAAAATGAAGACCTAGTGGAAGAAGAATACTTGGATAATGAGGAATTCGAATGATGTTTAGAAGAGTAATGATAAGATTTGGAAGATGAAGGATGTGAATAGTGTTTAGAAGAATCGTGATAAGACTTAGAAGATGAAGAATGTGAATAGTGTTTAGAAGAGTCATGATAAGACTTGGAAGGTGAAGAAGAATGAGAAGATTTAGATGATGAAGAATGTTTGGAAGAAGAAGATCGTGATATAATCATGTTTATGATTCTAGCAAAGGCATCTGATTTAATCATCTTTTCTTTTATTTTTGCTATAAATTCATCACTCATGAAAATTTTGGAGGAACAACACTTTTCGAATATGTCAATGAGCTCAAGATCATCTATTCTTAATAAAGGTTCCAAAGCTAGATAGTCAAGATTCATGGTTCCAAAAGAGGAGAAATCAAGCATAGGAATGAATAGAAGAGATGAATAGAAGAATGTAGACTAGATAATAAGAGGAAAGAATCAAGAAGAAGAAGAAGAATTTCCCATGGGAGTAGAAGACTTTAGAAGAACATGGGAAATGGAGAAGAAAGAAGAAGACTAAGAGCCATCTTGTGCAATTGATACCATAACGTTCATTGAGATGTTGAGCGACATGACAACACCTAGGATCTAAGATCTGGACTGACCAAGGAAGACTGGTAATAGGATGACCTCACAAAATGTCAACACCAAACTAGGATAATCAAAGTTCTCTATTGTCCAAAGAGAAATGAAAAGATAGAAGCAGGGGCTTTACCAACACTGTCAAAGAGGTGCTTCAAATCAAAGGGTGACTACCCTTGCACTTTTGAACCAGGAGGTTGGACTAGGCCAAAATATAATTGAAATTGAGATTAAATGAAAATTATTTGGACAATAAGAGTACGAGAATTTCCCAAGAATGTAGCTCACAATTTTAGAGATAAACTTTCTCACCAAGAACAACCTTCTAATGCGATATTTCTCATTTGGCTAATGTGATACTGATGTTGATCTTGACCAATTTGTGCAAAATTTTGATTTTTTTAAGGTCTAATTTCAAGTTTTCGAATGTGAGGGTGAAAATGTCTGATTTCTATCACAAATTCAATAGCAATTAGACAGGTTTGCAAACAGTATGAGATCAAACATGTCTTCAAACACTTGAAACAAGGGCAAAAGCAACCTTGCCAAGATAAACACTTGTGATATCAAAATTGAAAAAGCACCCTATGAATGCTACCGATTGTTTGTATGTAAGAACGTTTGCACTGGTATCACACAACCGAAGACAATTCAAGCAAATCTATCCTAAAAAGTCAAGGCTCAATACTTACCAACTTAGCCCACAACTTGATGCCCCCTCGCCTCACACCAAGTGGTTACCCACAAGAGATGTTGGCTTTGTCATGGAAATGTCAAATGACACAACCAAAGGGACACATATGGTGAGTATCTTAAGGTGATCCGGGTAAACCACTTGGATCAATCCTTGCACTAAGAAGATAAGCGGCTAAAATAAGGTGGCTTCTGTCTAATGGTTCTTAATAAGGATTTTCGTTCACAACACCCCTCTTGCTCCTCATAAAGGACTAGGACCTTGTGGCCTCAAGAGTACCTTAAGCATTCTTGTTCAATGTTTTCCCCATGGTCGCAATCCCATGAGCTACTCACATCAAACGAAGACAAGTGTTATGTCTACCAAGATTTTTGGTGTCCTTGATAGCCTTGAGATTATAGTGAGTTGGAATCACTTGCCACCAAGGAAAATGATGACAAGGTTGTCCCCACTTGAGTCGTTCCTCTTGATTGCTCAAGAGCAGGCCCGCTAAAGGATCCTTATACTAAACAAAAAGTGGATTAACTCTTGAGGTTCAAGGTTTTTGGTTCACCACAAGGGTGAAGAGCATACTCCCCTATCTCAAGAATCTCTCCCAAACACACCAAGCAAAGTTCATTTACCCTCTTGTTTTTAAAATTCAAAGATGGGTCAAGATTTTCTGGTTCACCAAAATGGTGAAGAGCATACTTTTCCTACCACCCAAGAATTCCTACAACAAGATCTTAAGTGCCTAATAAATGAAACAACTAGTTTTTGCCACACTTAAAAGGAAAGCAAATAAACAAGCAAGATTTTTTTTTTGTTTTTATGCTTGGGCAGCCCTACAAAAACCATTAGTAGCCCTCTTTGACATGCGTTCTTTTGAAAAATTTCAAGTAATGAGAGCACCTACAACCACAACTTGTTAGACCAACAAGAGTTAGGAGAAGCAAAATCCAAAATCTAACAATGATTAGTACATGAAAAATTAGATAATCTACAAAAATAATTGATCAAATGATAAAATCTGAAAATAAAACCATCATGGTTGGATTAGGCTCGGAAAGACCTTTCCAATGATATATCACGCTTAAACTTTTGATACCATTTGCAAAATCTTAAAAAAAATGGGCACCCATTTTCCAGAGTGGCACGGATTTGAAAACGCTGGAATTTTCAAAAAATTTCAAAAAGTTAGCTAAGAACCCAAAACTTGCAAGATAGATAAAATAGTTCAAAAATAGCTCATTGTCGGGTACAGACATAGCCCAGACACCATAGCTCATTGTCGGGTACAGACACAGCCCAGACACCAGTATCGCGTGATACTTCACACTATACTGGGGCAATACTTTTAGTCTACGCGATATTTCACCTTATGCTAGGCGATATACCTCAGTACTGGTGGGCGATATACTCCAGGCAGGTCGGGCGATAGTCCATCAGGGGCGAACTATCACGCGATATTTCTCTTCAAAGCGGGCGATATTTCTAGCAAGCGCGAAGTATCGCACCGCTATACAGAGATATATCGCGCGATATTTCTGAGAAGTATCGCGCGATACTCTGAGAAAAAAAACCAGAGACTGAAAATGAAGTTAAAAATTGACGAAAATATTGATGGAAAATACAGAATTAAAGGGACAAAGCTAATCTACTCCGCTCCACGGTGGGCGCCAGAAATGTACACACTAAAGTGGTGCACTTCTATGAACCATTACATGCAAGGTTGCTCAAGAATGAGGCCTCACAAAGCGGCTCATAGCTCTCTATGCATGGAGTTGCAAGGGACTATGATGTGTTTTGCTCTCAGCTAGAGCTACAAGCTTGTGACCTTGCTAGTCAACCACACAATGAGAGATTCAAGTGAGGACAAGGGCAAGAGTGCCAGTATCCTCAAGAATCACTATGAAAATGTAATGCAATGCAACTAAAATGAGTGTGCAATCTAATCTATGAAAGGAAGTGCAAACTAAGCTATGAAAAGAAGTACAATAGATTTCAAGCCCCTAATTAAGCTATGTGAGATCTATTCTATTGCATAAAAGGAAATCTAATCTATGATGCCATGATCATGCAACTAAGAAAACAAATATAAACTAGATGATGAAAGCAACAAGTCTTCAATGTCTTCAAACTCCAAATGCACCTAAAACCTGCAGCATAACATTAGCATAAAAACATAAGATATATAAATGAAGGAGAGAGCTCTCCTTTTATAAGAAATGCAAAGAAATGGACCATTGAGATTAAGAGGCAAAAAGTCTTAATCAGCGGTGGAGCTTGAAAGAGGAGCAATCCATGTGCACAAGTATCCTCCAATGAGAGTGAAGTGTTGACTTTTGAGCCTCATGTGAGACAAAAGTGCTTTTTCTCCTTTTTATAAAATACGAATAATACTTTATTTGTGCAACTTAGGATAAGAGGAAAGTGGGGGCTTTTTATTTAATTAAAAAGGGAGGAAATATTCCTTTTAATCAAATAAAGACTTAGGATAAATGGTTAGCCCAAGGATAAAAATCCAATATATGATTGAAATTAAGACTTGATCAAGAAATTGATAATGTTCAAAATATTGATTATTGATCAAAATGATTCAGGATTGATAAATCAAATAAATGGGGCCCAAAGTCTAGGCGACCATTTTAGGGTGCATACAATAAATTCTGTTAAGAATGAAACTATTAAGGAATTGCATGAATCAGAAACCATGAAAATAACCTTCTACAACAAAGAACATTCAAGCTATAGAATTTATTAACTCTGAATTTAAACGTCTTATCAGCATTCATGGAAGAGATTTCATTAGCATCCATGGAAGAAATTTCATTAAAACTTCAGACAAAATCATCTAAAAAAATTCATTAACTTCAGGCGAAATCATTTAAGACAGACAAAAACAAAGTCGTATTACTCAGAAATGGCAGAGAAAGAAAATGAGATAAACCAAATTTATCAAATTCTTGCAATCCGCAGCTTCTCTCCGAGCGCAAAATGACAATCCATGGATCCAAAATTACGGTAAAAATTAAATTCTTCGAGTAAGTTGTTCAGAAACACGTAGAATACTGTAACGCATGATGATTTATAGAGAATTTATGATGGACTATGCTATGCAAAAGCCTGGAATCCCTGCCATATCTCAGAGTACTGATGTGAAGCAATGGTGAAAGTCTGAGACAGAGGTGGCATCGGCATTGAAGCGGCAAGACATTCTTCATAATATCGGGGTAGCGCCATCAAAACGGTAAGGCTTTCCTCATAATGTCACATTGTCGCTGATCTCTTCTTTAAATTTATTACTACGGTCAGTTCTATGGTGCTTGCATAATTTCTAGTACAACTGCTCATTTTACCAAACCCTTCCCCGCTCTCCATAATCTTCGGCCGGTTCAAAGATCCGTCTGATTGTTCTTGTTTAACCTCCCAATGACTCTGTTGAGCTGTCGGATTATCAACAGGCGTGGTACAATTGTCTGGTGACCAGAATCTATTTCGAGAACCTTTACAATTTAGCGTTCTGGTTGAAAAAGCAGGTAAAGATACCATTTCACAGCCATAGGCGGTGGAAACAGAGTGATTCTCTTGCCCTCTGCTTCTATAATCCGCCTCCAGTGAACTATTCTTCAAAGCCTCCATTTTTGCTTTGCTAGGGTTTTCGACGCTTGTAAAAGGCACAACTATTCCCCTGTAGGGACTCATGGTTGTGCTCAGAATCATATTAAATAATATTTAAAATGTAAAATGTATATTATATAATATTTAATATATAATATATAATCTAATATATAGTTTTTGATATTAATATAAAATTAAATAATATTTAATGTAACATGTATATTATATAATATTTAATATATATAATATATAATCTAATATATAGTTTTTAATATTAATATATATTAAATAATATTTAATGTAAAATATATATTATATAACATTTAATATATAATTGATATTATATAATATTTAATATATCTAATATATAACTAATATATAGTTTATGAAGGATGGAGAAATGGGAGGGAGAAAGTGGAGGCAAAGTTAAAATTCAAAATTTTGCCATCATATTGCCTTGTGCACCAAACCTACATGGTCAACTATTGGAATGTCTCAAATACATGTTTTTCACCTGTTTCTCTGAGTTCCAAACTTTGATAATGTAGTTGACGACTTTTTTTTCACCCGAATTTGATAAAATGAAAAGGGTATCTTAAAGAGATTATCAGCTTTCTATCAATATAATTTCTGTCAAATTTTAAATTCGGTAAGTAATTATTAGTTATTTTCTAATTGAGCTACCTCTAAAGTGCTAATTTATATACTGATTGAAAAATGGCTATAACTTTCAAATGGTATAACATTTTTGAAATCCGAAAAATGCATCACATTCTATGCTTCGCCTACTATAAGAATTTTTTTTTTTTGAATTTTGTAAAGTTTTGAATGAGTTAAGGTGGTCAGACACAAGAGTTTTTTTATTCTAAAAATGTTGTAGCAGAAAATTCATAATTAATTATTTTTTTGGAATAAAATTACAAAAAAATATGTGTCACATCCGGGCATGAGTCTACTACTTATATATAAAATCTTATAATAAAATATTATCATTTGAATATGATTAAGGTGGTCAGACATACACCTACTTCTTATTTTTTTCCTAAAATTTTTGTACTGCTGCATTGAAATCTATACTTTTCACCAATCATACTAACTTTTTCTCAAAAAAGGCCTAGTAGTTTAGAAACTACATTCAATTTTCTACAGATTCTATTCTTACAACTTTTTGATATTAGGTTCATAGCTAGTTGAAATTTTTATGTCAAGTTGACTAACCTTGATTTGCTGATTTTTCATTGCCACTTAAGGGCATAGTTTGGCCCCTCATGATCTTGCACATACCCAGTTCTTATCTATTTAGATGTCTTTAATAATAAGTTGGTTAAAGATTTGTTGTGTAAATTTGATATACTCTTTTGTAAATAGTTGTCCATAGCTCATTTGGCTTTTTCTTTATAATGTAAGATGTCGATTGTTTGCAACATTCTAATTAATGGTAGAGGTTATAGATTTTAAATTAAACTGGTCCTTTATAAGCAAGTACATGACACTTGATCTTTCATATTAATAGTACTTCCAACAGCTTTGTGTCATGACACTTGATAAAGTCACTAAACAACAAGTATGTGACACTTGATCTTTCATATTAACAATGATGATTATTTGCTAATAAATAAAGTTTTATAGAACTATATTTGTTTGATTTATTTTATCTAAGATATTTATAATCTATAATTAATAGGTATTAATCATTTGTTTACAAAGTTCAATAAATTGTCACTAGCCATTGTGATTATAATAATCATGTTCTAAGAGATACCCATTGAGATTGCCAATAAAAGTGGTAGGGCTCAAAATTCCTCTATCCTTTATAGTTTGGGTAAAGTATCACATGTAACCTATAATAATTCTATTTGGATGTAGAAATTAAAGTTGTCAAATCCCTACAATATGCAAAAACATGAATAATAGTTTTTACTCTATCTTTATTGAAAGACAATTGCTTCCTCCATGAGCTTATTATTATTATTAATGGAGTTAGATTATCTTAAATTGTTTTACTAGTTTTATGATTGACCTTGAAGTAAAATAATTTAAAATAACAACCTACAAAATATCTTATAGAAAATTTAAAATATTCTTAAATATAATAGAAAGATAAATTCTAATTAATGAAAGAATATCTTATAATTGTAAAAGTAAAAATAAATATGAAGATAAATATATATAAATAAATAAATATATGACAATTATTAATTTTAATGTTTAAAAAATATTATTTAATTTTTTAAAAAATAATATTAATTATAATAATATAAATATACATAATTACATATATAGTAAATATTTAACAATGATTGAATATTATTTCTTCTAATTATTTTTTGTTAAAGGAAACATCAAATATAAAACATAATATATTGTTATAAAATTCAGTTCAAAAAACAAATCAAAAGTGTTAATGCATGGTAAAATATATTTATATTAAAATTCAAATTTAAATAAACAATTTAATACTAAAAAATAATAAATTTAATAAATAATTAAATAAAAATAAAACTAATTTTTATAATTTAATAATATTATTAGTACTTGCCTGTAGGCTAAGTACTATTGTATTCATTTTTTAGTTTTTGATGTTAACTAGTGATTATGTTCTACATCAATGAAAATAATTTTTTTTTATATTTCATTATAAGTTTTTTCATTTCTAAAATATATTTGCAAATTATTTAACTTGATAATATCTAGAAATTAATTTTGCATTTGAAGTCTTATTACATGAGTGAACCCATTAAAATTTGCCACATTTGTTATCTATTGTCCTTCCACTTATTTCATTTAATTTTCTTGTTTTTTATGTGAAGTTATCTTGGAATCATCTTCTTTTTTTAGGAATATTAGTGGATGCAATAAATCAATGAGAATCAAAGATTAAAATAAGTTGATTAAATTTTGTAATTTGAATATTTTTATAATTTATTTCAAAATATTATGAATAAGTTACTTATAATTGGTTAGCTTTTTTAATTCATTTTGACATTATTAAAAGTTCATAATGTATCATATTGATCTATTAAAACTATTTGATACTATTGCTCATATTATATATACAATAATATTAATCATTAGTAATAAAAAATATATATCAATAAAATAAAATTAGCACTATTGTTATATTTACAAATAAAATTAAGATGAAGGTTTAAATTAATTATAATTTGCAATCAATAATTATCTATATAATTATAATTAAAAAAATTATTTATTACTACAATTATTATTATATAAAATATTATAATTATATAATTATATAATTAATTAAAATATTTTATATATTATAATAAATTTATTAAAATTAAGATTAAATTTCTATTAAAAATTAAATTTAAAATTAATTACTGAAAGCAAGTACTTGACCACTACGTAGCACTTGTTACATATTGATTTAATATTTTATTATAAATAATACACATCGGCTCATAAAACCGGGGCATTTTTTAAGAAGGATAATACTAAAGACAAAAGAATTAGCTTCTCATTCGAATCATTTCCAATCCAAAATCCAGCCAATGGAATTTTTACCCCCAAGGGGTTTCTTATATGAAAGACGAAAGACGGCAGCGGCGGATAATATCTCTGCCGGTCAAAAAGTATATTGCCTCGGGGAAAACGCTTGTTTCGAGGGGTCACACACCAAACAGGCAGTGGCGTTCCTTGGGAAATAAGGCGGCCCATGTCTCTAGTATACGTGGGTGCAACCTATGTTTACCAATATTAAGAATGTAATCAAAGCTTGCAGCACCCTGCATTTAAAGTGAAACTTATAATATATATAAATATTTAATTAAAAAACTATATATGTGATATGAATAAAATAATAAAATAAATATATTTATTGAACTTTAATAAAAAAATAAAAAATTAACAGATTAATAATTGATTAAAATAATTATAATATTAATTTAGATTTGTATTTAATGAGATTGTATTCTAGAATATCAAATGAAATTTAGATTATTTTAAAGTTTGAGTGAGTTTAGGGTAGTGTGTTAAACTATTAAAATATTGGATGTTTTCTATTTTAATTATAATACTAAAATTTTTAGCATTTAATTATTTTTAATTTGTGATAAGTTACAAAATAATACAAGTATCAAATGAGATTTAAACAATACTATTTGAAGGAAAGATTCCATTCAATGCAATGGTCTTGTACCTTTTTACATAAATGTGGATGGTTGATATAGTGAAAATATTAGATTTTAATTATTATTTTTTATAATTTATAATTTTAATTTTAATAATAATTTGTTAAAATAATTACATTTATGAAAAAATGGATTTGATTATTAATTACAAATAATCAATTTTAAAAATATACTTACAATTACTATTACATATCTCTTACTAACTTAGATTCTAAATTGATGCATGTTTTGTGCTAAATTTATGAGCATTGGTAAACCCTTAAAGGGTAGTTGTGTAGGCATATTAAAAAGGCAAAACCACCACTTTGACAAAGAGTAGCATGCCTTAAAAAGCACCTTAATAAAATAATCTGAACTTCTTTATAATAAAGAGAACTCTAAGTAACTAATAGAAGAGTCTTTATAACATGCACATAGATTTTTTTATATAAATCAATAAATTTGACTCCAAAATTATAAATTGAATCTCATAACATATCACAATTTAACTTACTATAAATATCTACTTTTATTTAAAGATTACTTATAAACTACAAGCACCTACCTTACCTATGACAATTAGTTAGAACTAATTAATAAATAATATACAAATAATTACTATTATGCATCTCCTACTAACAGTTTATGCATCCTTTTTTCTAATTTTATGAGCATTGGTAATGGTGGTAATCTTAAAAGGGCGATCCGCGGTTATGTACGCGCATTAAAAAAGCAGAACAACTCCATTGAAAGCAATAAAACCCCAGCATGCCATGGAATAAAATAATCTGAAGCAGAACAACTACTTACGAAGAAAATAAAGAGAACGCTATCTAGAAGATGGAGGAGTCTTTATAACATGCACATAAAGCATGTAAAAGTTGTAGTGGAATAAAGCTGAAGAATATAATCCACAATTTTGAGCGCCTATAAAGAGGAGTTTGTATTGCTGTCCATCCACTATATCTTTTTAGCATTCACACAATCAAATCTGGAGAAGAATTTAGAGTCTGTTATTTGTATTTCTATTAGGGATTCAAGATGGCAAAGGCAGTGTTTTTAGGTTTTATTTGTGTGCTATTGTTTTGCATGGCTTGTGGGGATATACAGAGCGATGAACAGGAATGTACATCCACTTTGGAAGATCTGATGCCCTGTGTTGGATTTCTACAAGGCACAGGAAAACAGCCTACGAGTGCATGCTGTACCAACGTCAGAGAAGTTCGTGAGACTAATCCAAGGTGTCTGTGCCTTCTGATAAAGGACGGTTCTGATCCTTCCTCTGGCCTGTCTCTTAACCAGACAAGGCTTATTCAGATGCCATCTCTCTGCAATGTCAACGGAAAACTCTCTGATTGCATAGGTTTCTTTTCATATCCTTCCTTACTGTTTTTTCAGTTGGGTTGAATTGTTTGATGTACAGTATTCTGGATTTGAATTAACTGGTGGTTTATTTGACAGACACTTTGAAATTATCTCCATCGTCTCCTGACGCCAAAATTTTTGAGACGGGCTCTGTCTCTTCCCAGTCGCCCTCTGCCTCTGCTGGTAAGATTTTGTGGCTCTAAGGCTTATATTTCATTTTTAATATGAATTTGTAATGATTTTTGTTGATTTTGCAGGAGCATCACCTTCTCAAACCTCAGCCACTAAACCAGAGGGTAACTGGAGTATTGGATTTAATGTACTGGTGGTGTTTTTGGCAGCATTTTGGTTTACCTTATTTTGATCTGCATCTCATCTTATAATGTACTGTTGCTGTTCGCAGCTTTTTAGTTTATGTTGTTTTGATTATAGATAGGATTTTAACAGATTTTGCTGTAATGTTTTCATTCTTTTGTTCCGTATATTGTAAGGTTTCTTCTATAAATATAAATAAATCTTCTGCAAAACTGCTTCATTAGTCCATTGACTCCAGTTACCTTGTATTCCTTCGTTGAATCTTTTAAAAAGAAATTTTGGATTTAATCAGAGTTATTAATTTTGATTATAGTTGTTTTCTGAATAAATTTTTAATTTATGAAAATATAATTTAATATAAGTTTATTGATTTTAAGATTTTTTATTAAATATTCTATTATCTTTGATTAATACCATTTTTTATTTAACTTTTACGCATCTCTATTGATTAATACTTATCTAATAAATGTGTGTCATTTAATGACTAATACTTAGCTTTTAACTATTATGATTTAATTATTAATTTATTTGTATCATAATTATTATATATTAAAATAATAGATAATATATTTATTAATTTAATTATTAAATAAAAATTAAATTGCTTTTAAATGTTTGAACCTCTGAATGGTAGGTCATATTGTTAGCGAATTTTATTAAAAATTCTCGAAATCCCAAATTTGCCACGGGCAAACTCCATCCGTTTTGGAAAACATGGAGGACATTGGTAGATCCCTTTCCACATGTAAGGAAATAGGTATAACAAAATTAACAAGTATAAGAATGTAGGCACAAGGAATACGACGAAAAAAAGGAAACAGCCATGGAAGGTGATTGGGAAGTATGGGTCAAATTAGACATGAACATAAGTAACACATTTGTCATCTCTTCCAATGCGAGCATTTTAAAGAATGTAGTTATTTTTGCAAAATGGATGGGAATGGATTGCCCGATGGACATGATCTTAAAATGGTGGGAGGATCAATTTGGTGAATGGGGAAGTGTGAGATCCCTTCTCAATGGATATTTTTTTTATTAATTGCAGAAACAATTGCCTCAAGAGGAAAAGGTTTTTGCTTTTACCAATTTGATTGGGAACCAATTTTTTACCCAAACAATCAAAAACCTAGGAGAGATTTTTTATGTGGATTAGGCTAAGAAATCTACCTTCAAAATATTTGAATCTAAAGAGCCTAAAGGAAATTGAGGAAGCCCTTGATCACATATAAGTGTTGAATAAAATTTCTTTTATGGAAAATTGGATTAGGACCAAAAATTCTAATAGGTCTAGATTTAGACCTTTGATATTTAGATGATTTTGAGATTATTATCGAAAAAGGAAGGTGGTTTCAAAAGGTGGAAGTAGACTTGGGTGGAAATGGGAGCAAATGCGTCCTAGGGAAAAGTCATAGTGCAACAAGATCAAAAATTGTAGAGGGAGTGTTATGCCCTAACGAGGATCCTATTAATAAGAAACCTAGGTAATTCCCTCTTAATTAATCATAGTTTTCACCCAAGGAGCTTGAGGATGTAGAAATTGCAAATGGAAAAAATTGTTTGGCCCCAAAAATATCAAGGAGGACAAAAATCTAGGGTATATTGATCAAGATCAAGTAAAATACAAGATCAACCATTTTAAGCCATAGAAATAGAAAACTAAAGAGAATCAAGGCAAACTATGTCAAAAATAGAAGCCTTGATTTCTTTGAAACATGGTAACTAGAAGATCTAGATCTTGGGTGTCATAGAGGAAAAGAAGCAAAACAATCACATAGATTTTATAGATCCCTCAACTCTCAAGTCTGTATCTAATAGCCCCACATATATGAACAATGACATTCTTAAAAAAGTAAATGTAAAGCTCATTAATCTAGAAGAAAAGATTCAACACAATGAGATTGGGGAGATTAATGGATCTTAAAAAGATAATTTTGAAGAGCTGAGTTCCAATGTTGAATTGAATGCAATAAATGAATTCTTATGGATCTCTCAATCTTTAGAGAAATATGATGAACCCATTGAAAGGGAGAAACTATAATTAATTCAAAACAATATGGAGCTAGGTGAGATAAAAATAAACTTTAATGAAGAATCAGGTAGCAAATAAATAGAGGAAACTAACCCAAATCTAGGAAGGTTGGGGATACATTAGGTCCCCTCAAACAAATTGAAATCCAATTGTGGAAAAGACTCATACAAAAAGGTAGGGAAGAAATCTTTACAAGAATTACTGATAAAGGTTGCAAAGGCAAAAAGGTAAACTAAAATCACCACCCTCATGGAATTGGGTAAGGGAAGCTCCCTTCCCTAGGAGCTTAAATACCCCTAGCAAAAGGTGTCTGGTCAAGTGTAGGATTGACTTGACCAAGGTAAAGGTAATTCTTATCCAAGAAACCAAATAATCAAAAGTTTAAGAGAAATTTGTACAAAGTTTTAGAAATTGGAAGATAGAGGTGGTGCAGACAAATAGGGCCTCAAGTGACCTAGCTATGTGTTGGAATTCAATATCAGGAAAATTTGAAATTATAGGAGATGGGAGAAATTAGATTATAGGGAAACTAGTAAATTTGACATCCAATTTAAAATTCACTTTGATAAATGTCTACGAGCTTGTTTCTTGTGTTAGAAAAAGAGAGTTATGGGTACAGATAAATAATTTCTTGGCCAACCATTCATTAAAGCATATTATTATAGGTGTTGAATTTAATTCCATCTTATACTGTAAACAAGATTTAAAAGAGGAAGGATTGGTAGACTGGGCCAAACTTAAAAGGATTTTGAAGACTGGGTTTCAAAGAATAATCTACTTGAGATAGAACAAAAAATTGAACTTATACTTGGAAGAATAGGAGACTTGGTTTAATCAACATAGTAGAAAAAATAGATTGATTCTTCTTTGGTGGAGACTTTTCCACCTTCTCTTTCACCCTAGAGGGATCAATCCTACCTTGTTCTAGTTCAAATCACATCCTGGTCCAACTCAATATATCAAGAGAAGAGAATCCTCTTAGGTCTCCTTTCAAATTGGATAACATGTGGTTCAAGCATTATAATTTCTTTCCATTGACAACATCTTGGTGGAATGACAAGGAATTTGATGACTCTAAGCTATTATGTTAAATGTTTTCAAGCCTAAGCATATTAAAAAGGGGTTGTTAGAATGGAAGAAGGGCCACTTTAAGAACATATTTGAAACCAAATATTAGCTAGAAGAAGAAATAACAAAGATAAATGATGATGCCATGAGGAATGGGATGATAGCTGATAGCTTCCTAAAAGAGAAAGATTTATTAAAAGACTATAAGGATGTATTATCCAAGGAGGAAGTGTATTGGAGAGAGAAATCTAGGGAAACATGGATTCAAGTAAGGGACAAAAATACAAAATACTTCCACAATATTACTAAGAGAAAAAGGGATCTCAATTCTACATGCGAAGTAGAGAATATGAATAGTTCATTTACTAAAGATCCCAAAGAAATCAAAGAAAAAAATATGGATTTCTATTTAGAATTAGTAATAAGAATGTGGGTTCTAATATATCAGCCCAAAAGGGACTTTTGGAACACATACCTAAGGTGATTAGTGAAGAACAAAATAGGAGGATAAATGATAGATTCACATTCAGAGAAGTAGAAACAACACTTAGTTTCATCCACACAAGGCCCATGGGTAGCCAGATAGATTAATGGCAAGATTCTTTCAAAAATATTTGAATATTGTTGGAAATGAGTTGGTTGAAATTTGGAGGTTGTAAGAAATTTGAGACAGTTATTGAGGGAAGTGAATAACATTTTTTTGGTTGTTATTCCTAAAAAGGAAAAAGCAACAAGACTAGAAGACTTTTGACCTATTTCTCTTTGCAATAAAATATATAAGATTATGATTGGGGTGATGACTAATAGATTTAAATCAATCCTCCCACATATTATATTAGAAGAATAGACAGGGTTTGTCCTTGGCCTTTCTATAGTTGATAGAATTGTCACTGTTTAGTAGGCAATCCATTCACTTCAAAGCAATAAGTTGCTAGGGATATTGATTAAAATAAACATTAGGAAAGCATATGATAAATTTGATTGAAGATCATTTTGTACCTGACATTGGAGGCCATTGGATTTAATGAACAATATATAAATTGGACTTTTGCATGCATTTCTAGTCCAAGGATCTTAATATTAGTAAATGGATCACCAAAGGACGTCATTGAAATCTCCAAAGGATTAAGGTAAGGAGATCCTTTTTCCCCTTTCCTTTTCATCATAATGATTGAAGCCATTTGAAGAGAAAGAAAACATGCATCTTTAACCGGTTTGGTTAAAGGAATCATTGTTACCAGCAACATCCAACTAAAACACTAACACTTTGTTGATGACACTATAATATTTTGGGTGGCCACAAAGGGAAGCTAAATAATATCTCACAATTCTATCTTGATATGCTAATGCCTTATGACAAGAAGTAAATTAGAATGAATCAAAAGTGTTCTTCATATCTACATAGCCAAGGAAAGAGATAATTTTTTTAAGATTACTAAATTTTAGGAGGGGATCCCTTCCTTGCACATAGTTGGGCATTCCTATAGGTAAGGGGTTGAGGAACACAAAGTTATGGGATCCCTTAAAGAATAGGATGGATAAAAATATAAGCTCATGGAAGGGTAGATGGTTGAAATGGGTAAGCATGATGGTAATGTTGAAAATTGCCATCTTCTTACTTCCTATATTCATTCTATCATATCTTTCCCTAACAATTGGAGCTAATAAGATATTCATACAAAAAATGAGGAAATTATTTTGACAAGGTTTAGAAGATAAGGATAAACTTTCTCTCATTTCATGGGCGAAGATATACAAACCAAAGGAGCATGGTGGAGTTTGGATCACATGTGGGAAAACAAATCCCTAGGAGCTAAGCTAATATGGATAATTCTCAAAGAACCTTAGCTGAAATATATAAGGATTCTAGAGTTCAATGATCTAAATTATAGAAATGATAAGAATGATATTGTTAGGATAGACCATCCATCAAAGGGATCTAGAGTGTGGAATTTTATGTTGAGTTAGAGGCCTATAATCTTGGATTATTTTGCATGGGATATCCATGATCAAAGTAATTACCTCTTTTGAGAAGACTTGTGGGGTGATTATCCTAGTATAGACAACCTGATAAGGATTGAAGAAGCTAAAGTCTATCTCAAAACTCATTGAGGTGATAAGGTTAGGGAATATATTCAGCTACACCTAAACAATCCAATCCTTGGATGGGCATGAAAGGACTTCAAATCCCCCCCCTACTAGTACAAGAAATTGTAGACTTGATAGACATTATTTCAAGTTGAAGTATTTTCTTAAGAATGAGAAAAAAAAATTAGTTTGGGAATGAGAAAATTAAAGTATGGGGTATGAAATGCAAAATATGAATATAGAGTTATGTTTGGGTTTGAGATTCAAATAAAGAATGATATACTGACATAATTCTACAAAGATTTTGATTTAATATCCACAATTATTGATTTAATGTCCAATATTTTTCACAACATTGCACAATCCTTTATTCTAAAAAAATAATCAATCATGTGATGCCACATCAACTTTTCAAGTATGTGTGCTTCTTTTTGTTGGATTAGAGAGAGCAGGCGGTGAATAGGTAATCCTTGATTCTCTGTACCCTAGTAACTTTCTCTAATTCAACTCAATGTCAACTCAGTCAGACATACTTCAATATTAACCAATAATAGTAAATTAACTTTATCAATCAACAATAACATTCAACACATATAACACCATTATTTAACGTGGAAACCCAATTTGGCAAAAAACCACAGTGGGAATTGTCACCCACTAAAGAAATACTCTTCTGAAGTTTGCTCATTTAAAAACCAATCTGGTTAAATATTACAATACACATTGTTAAATGTGACCCTGTTAGGGGATTTACCTTAGATCGGTTAGGATCTTCACCCTGTTAGGAGTGGCCTAGTTAAAGGTTTTCAAACACTCTTTTAGAATGTTACCTCTTGCAAGGATTTACAAAAAGACTGTTAGGTCCACTTGGTTAAGAGAGTTTTCTATTATAAATGTTAATAAGTAACAACATATAAATTGACCTATAAATTTGCAACTATCTTTTTCATAATCAGATCCCCTGTGCGCTCTTTGTCTTCACTTCAATCCTTTACTTTCTACAGGATTCAACACTTCATCAATCTCAGCTTTCTGACTTGGAATTTAACCTTTTCCTTCTTCAATAGATTATTTGGTGACTTATCAACGCTTCAACTTGCCAACCTTTTCTTCATACAAATTCATCCTTTATACAAACTTTGTTTTGCCTCTTAATCTCCTTTATTATGTTTTCATTTGATTAATCTCAGCCGTTTGATCATCCTCACAAACTAATTCAATGAATTTGGATCTCGGTAAAAACATTTATCATCACCTTAAAACTTGAACTTTCTTGGAACTTGTACCTTCTATTTTTGCCACTTAGATCTATACCATAGATCATCACCTTGAATTTTCCTGATCGTAGATCTCTTTAACTAACTCTTCCACGTCATCAAAATCTTCCAGCCAATCATAACTCAACATTAAGTGTCATTTTGATCCTTGTATTTAATTTCTATTCCATGCTCAATAGCTAAATCTTTTCTTTCAATATAATTTTGGTTAACTTCACTTGGTAACTAAAACCTTCTACTCGGTGTCTTGAGTTCCATGGGTGACCCCACAATAGTGGGTTACACTTTTTTAGACATGCTAATTTTTTCTAAAATAACTCATTTTTAATAAAATATCATCATTTAAGCCTTGATAGGTTCCATTTGAAAGAAATAATTATAAGTGGTTAGCTCAAATCCTCTTAGATAAAAAAAAACATTGATATAACATCTATACTCCTCATTCATACCTACAATGGAGTCTCCTTCGCACCTATTAAGATGTTGACAAAAAATCACTTCGACTTTAACTTTTGGTAGATCAAATGAATCCATTTGACAAACTTATCTATGTAGTAAGTTACTACTGAGAAAAGTCTTTCCAATTATTATAATGTTAATATATATTAAGTTTATTATGACTTTGTATTTTTAGTTTTACTAAACATAAATATTTCATCGTATGTCTACCTCTATGTTTGATGCTTATGGAAAAATAGTAAATGAAAGAATTTTTTTATAAAAAATATCTATGCCCTAGGTATTGAAGTCATCTTTCTATCAAAAAAATAAAAATGAAATTGGACAAATACACGACAAGTTATAAGCTATGTAGTCAAGGTATGTCAAAATTACGGTTTAGTAAACTTCAAACGTTAATAAAATATGCAATAATCATGATAATTCAATTAAAACAATTGCATGTCCTCCATATGGATGTTACAAAACTAAATTCGAAAGAATCACATTGATATCTATTTTAGAAAAAAAATTATGCTCTATGAAAACAATGTAACTCTTTGCAAATGACATTTTCAGCAACATACCAGTTTTCGTGGGAGAAAGAAAAAACTGTTCAAATCAATTTAAAAATAAAAATAAAAAATATATTTAGGATCTAGACAAAAAATCCTAAAAGACTCCAATTTACTTCACCTTCCGATTTCAAGCGGTTTAACGACAATATGCATCTGAATATGATTTTTTTTTTCAAAATGTAGAGTTCAGTGTCTATTCAGGCAAAAAAGTGTAACCCTTTATTGTGGGCTCACCCCCATTCTCTTTACCGAAACTTACTTTCCATTTACTAAATGAATTTTTCTTGCTTGGTAACCAAACTATTTTGCGTACCAACTTTACATAATCACATGTTTGGTAGAAAATAATTATATCATCATAACCTTAACATTGTCTGATTTGTATTTGTTTCCCAATTAAGTTCTTGGTCTTAACAACATTTCACTTCTTCTTCTTCTTTAACTCACTAAACTTATATCATACTCTGAATGATATGGAAACTCAATATAAATCAGAAATCAATTGCTTGACATCAATGATAAGATAATAATTGATCTAATCTTTCTACTATCTTGTATACCTATGATCTTAGTCGGTCTTCATCATCATCACCATCAATTATAGTAACAATCTCCCTCTTTAACATTGATAGAAACACTCATTGTACTATCAATTGATGATGGAAATACTTACTAACTTATCTTAGTCCTTTACTCCCTATGAGCTTTATCTTATCCTTCTTTTCTTGATCTCCTTCTGTACATTCCCTCTTTATCAGTTGTAGTCATCAATAGAAATCTTCTCCTTCAATAGATGTTCTCCCTCTTAGCAATCTTCTCCCTCTTTGATAACAATGCTAAAGATACATACTCCTGAAAACTTTGTTTAGGCGATGAATCATACCTCAAATATACCGATTTCTCATTGCATACATAAATATCTTTCACAACTTCAGGCATCACCCAAAGAGTGGACACTAGCATCAACTCACAAAATAGATATTTTAATGAAACCTTGAATTGATGCACCATGCGTCTTGCCTTAGTGAATATTGGATAGGGGAAGAACCCCTAATTTACCTCGAAGATACTCAAAAGCATCCTTCGGTAGTGTTGGTGCCCAAAAATAATGGTTTGGATTTGGCCAACTAACAGGTACAAATTGATACCTCTCCAATTTTGGCTTAATCAAGCCAAGGCTAGTAGGCCTAATTTCACTTTGAACTATTTAATTCTCTATGTCGCACAACTGTGTACATAAACAAACAAAGTTCCTCCAAAGGTGGTGAATGATCCTTTGAGGAAAGAAACTAAACTCCTGAAAATCTCTATTCTATAATACTTGACTAAATGGATTATACTAAATACTTAAAAATGATTTTGAAATAATGATTTAATGATCTATAAACTACAAAGTATGAACCAAATGACAATTTCTAAATAATGATTAGATCGGTGCCTTCTAAATACTTGGGCTATAGAGTCAAAAAACTTTCAATCCTACGTATGATCAGAGACGGTTTTAAAAACTTGCTTTAATAAGACAAGACCATCATTTTAGAGGCTTTCGCTTGATTCACAATTCAAATCAATTTACACAACTAATCCTATTGAGTTTAACTCAAATTAAGAGATCGATAAGAACAATGGTAGGTTCACAGACCATACAATTGATATTTGAGTTGTATATATTAATTTTGAATTATGATACTCAGGGAATTCAACACAGTAAAACACTTTATTTAATAGAATATCCAAAAGACTAATTGAAAACATATAACTTATAACCACAAATAAAAAGAAGAGCACTTATCTTTATTGATGTTGAAAAACTGGTACATAAGAGTTCATAGTTGCAATTGTTTATGAAATTCTATTCTATGAAAATATATCCTGTATTGTCTTCTATCTTTTCATTTTACATTATGTATATAAACATGTTTGAGTGGATTTCACACCTCTTTAGGGTGAAAAGACACACTCTTATTACAAATTATTTTGAAAAAATAATAAACTAACTAAAAAATAACTACCTAACTTTCGGATTTGGGTCTGGGCAAAAAATCAAAACACCTCGTGGAAAGCTAAGATTTTTAGTGAAAATAGAAAATTTGATTTTCGAAATTGGGTCTTTTTTAGATTTTTAAAATTCGACCATCTTTAGCCTCTGTCGACATCATCTTTGGAGCATGTTGAAATTCTAGCATTTTCTTAAGGCTGTTGGAAACAATTGTCTGAAGAAAATTGCTACTCAAATTATGTATTGTCTTTGATGTCACACAATGTCATAGTCTGCAACAATCAGTACCTACCGAGCACAGTCGGTCTGCCTGGCAGTAAATTAGTGTTTACCGAGTTCACTCGGTTATCAAAGAAAAATCAGCATCTACCGAGTCCACTCGGTTGTCAAAAGAAAAGTTAGCATTTACCGAGTTCACTCGGTTGTCAAAGAAAAGTTAGCATCTACCGAGTTCAGTCGGTTATCAAAGAAAAAGGATTATCAGAGTTTACCGAGTTCCCTCGGTCTCCGAAAGATTGTAGAAAATTTCATTATGGTCACCGAGCACTATCGGCCCTTGAAGGATCTTTGCAAATAAAGTTTGCTTAATTCAGCCGACTGTTATACTAAGTAATGTCGATTTGACAAATCTAAAATCATATAAATAAAAGGTCAAATGTGAAAAATGAACAAGAATTATGGAAGAAGATATATAGGAGAAAGACAGGAAAGGTGTGTGCGAAATTGTGAAGGATGACCAGATATCCTTGAGGAGCAGCAGAGATATATTCGATCAGGAAGGATCACACTTATACAGAACAGAGATCTGTAATCAGCAAGGCAGTTGCATTATTATACAGGTCATTTTCATTGTTACCTTTTTATCATTGTAACAGTGAATTCTAAATCTCTTAACCGAGTTGGTTTAACAACCATATTGTAAATCCTCTAACAAGGTGACAATTCCATTGAATTGTTCTCAAGACCTCTTACCAGGCCACTCCTAGCAGGGTGATTAAATCCTCTAACAAGGTCACACCTAACAGTGTGTTTTGTAACCTTTTACCAGGTTGGCTTCTAACCGGGCATCACTTCAGAAAAGTGAAAATCAGTATCTAGATACATTGGTGGTTTTTCCCATATTGGGTTTCCATGTTAAAATCTTGTGTCTCTTGTGTTATTAATAGTTATCTTAATCATATACAAGTGGTGATGAATATCTAAAAGATAATTTTACTAATACTTTCTGCATCTACCGAGTTACTGCAATCTATTTACCGAGTGTTAAACAGATAATATTCATTAAGATATTCTAAGGGATCTGGAAAGAAATAATTGTGAAGTGTTTTATGGTTGACTGATTCACCCCCCCTCTCAGTCACTTCATCCATATTCCATCAAAGGCTTTCATCACATAATTTTGATTGTTCTTGTCACAGAGCTTCCTTTCTTAATCTCTCAACTTTGAATTTGAAATTAATGTAATTTTTTAATCCCATTTCATGTACTCCATCATTAATTATTGGGAATGGAGTTTAAGAGGTCATCTTTTAGGGTTTTATCACTATATAGGACTCCAAATTTTGCCCAAAATTTAGAGCTCCAACAGGGTCTTTCTGGGGACGTATGCTCCATGTGAGCATAGCGAGATTCCAGCTATCTCTGGAAGAAGCAGACCGAGTGCGAAGTCCATTAGGCTATAGAGTCACTGCATAGTTTAATAATGAAATCAAATCTCATTCGGTGGCCCCATCTCACCAAAACATGGAATCAATATTTTCCCCTATCAAACACTTGGTTCTAATCATGTAACACTTTGGATTTCCTGAATACAATGCCATCATTTTTGTGAACAATACTTGTTGCTTTATCAATGTATTTTTTGGGATTCTCTTTTAGTTTTTCCTTTGAGAAATCATCAGATGCATTTTGGTCCTTGCCAAACGGAAGCTCCCTATGGTCATGCTTGTGACCAATCATATAATCATTAGAATAAATCTTCTTCGTGTGATTGTCCTTTTGTATATAATTTTCTATGTCTCCATATTTAGAATGTAGATTACGTTTGTCTAATCCAAACTCTTCTTCAGGCCTATGGTGCAACACTTGTTCATATAATGGTTTTAAAGATGGTTCATGTTGAGGAGACACTTCTTCACATATACCAGGACTATGGTCAGGTGTGATATTTGAGTAATCTTCAAGACTATCCTTTAATCTATTTCCCCCATCATGCTTGGCTGATTCCATCTCATCTTTACATATTTGGTGTACCTTCGGCTCAAAGGATGAACTAAAATATATCTCAGCCTTTGAATGCACTTCATGAGTTTCATCAACTTTAAAATTAGGACTATTATCTTCATTATGATGTTGATGGATTCCATTGCATAAAGGATCCTCTTCAAACAAAAGATTCGATAACATAGAGAAATCAGACATATCTTCATCTACTTCCTCTTCAAACAACGGATTCAAAAGTATAGAGAATTTAGACACATCTTCTTCTTCTTCCTCTCTACTAAATTCATCCTTTCTAGAATCATATACTTCATCAACAAGACATGTGTCTCTCTCATCATGTTTATCTTCTGGTGTTTCATCAATTTTCTTATCCTTGTGAATTGGAAAATATTTTGAGTCATTTTTGTGTACATGCCTTTGATATTCCTTATCCAAGAACTCTGAAATTTGTTTTGTATCGAGAAAATCTTCTTCCTCATTCATTTTATTTATATTGTCTACTTCTATTTCATAGGTCCTATTGTCACAAGAGTCATCCACACATAAATCAATAACTAGATTTATTGTGTTCTTTTCTTTGATGTTATCCTTTATTATATAATTACAAAATACATGTTTGATTATTCGAGATACAAGTCCATGGTTGGATTTATTATTTTCTTCATCTGGATCTAGAACTTCATTAGAACTTTGTACTCCTGTAGATTTCACACTGCATCTATCACCTTCTTGTTTTTCAATATTTAAAAAATTCATCCAAGGGAGACATACAAGGCTCTGCTTCCCAAACGTATTTTTAATCCTCTTCCTGTTCATAACACATGTTATTTCCTTCACTTGCATAATGGAATTCATATAGAAACCATTGTTCAAATTCTTTCCAAGATGAAATACTTTGTGTAGGTAATGATTCATATGCCTCTCTTGCATTATTTTTTAATGACCATGCAAACAAATTCATGGCATCATCTTTTGTATCAACCTCATAATCATCAAGGAACATATGAAAAGTATCCAAATGATCAAGAGCTAATTCATCATAATCTCCATAAAATTTAGGCACCCTATGTGAAAGATTTGTATATACATCATTATTACTACATTGAAACCTTCTAAGATCTAAAGGCTTGATGTCCACTAGAACAAATAGTTTTCTCTAAAATGGTTGTTTATTCTGATACATTCTGAATATCTAAATTGGTAGTAAGTTGTTTCTTTATGCATTAGGTTCTTGACAATAGAGTTGCCACCTTTTTCAAAGAGGAAACTTTAGTTATCTCCTTCTGGGTCTTCTTCCTCAGTAGAGTCACTGATTGAAATGCTTTATTGAATAGAGTCGCCACCCCATTTGAGGAATGTCTTACTTCTATGTTCTTTCTTCATGTAGAGTGTACTTCCAAACAAACTAATATAACTACTATTTGATTCTGATCTACGAAATCTAAAATTCTAGGTAACTTCACAATATATATTGTGAGCAACTCTCCCCAATAGAGTCGCCAATTTGTTGGTGCCCAAAAACAATGGTTTGGATTTGGCCAACTAACAGGTACAAATTGATACCTCTACAATTTTGGCTTAATCAAGCCAAGGTTGGTAGGCCTAAT
Organism: Chamaecyparis obtusa; assembly: GCA_027943335.1. NCBI lineage: Eukaryota > Viridiplantae > Streptophyta > Pinopsida > Cupressales > Cupressaceae > Chamaecyparis > Chamaecyparis obtusa. Next base: position 1,053,537 of record BSBK01003547.1, read on the forward strand.
TTCACTTTGAACTATTTAATTCTCTATGTCGCACAACTGTGTACATAAACAAACAAAGTTCCTCCAAAGGTGGTGAATGATCCTTTGAGGAAAGAAACTAATCTCTTGAAAATATCTATTCTATAATACTTGACTAAATGGATTATACTAAAGAATTAAAAGTAATACTTTTGAAATAATGATTTAATGATCTATAAACTACAAAGTATGAACCAAATGACAATTTCTAAATAATGATTAGATTAGTGCCTTCTAAATACTTGGGCTATAGAGTCAAAAAACTTTCAATCCTACGTATGATCAGAGACGGTTTTAAAAACTTGCTTTAATAAGACAAGACCATCATTTCAAAGGCTTCCGCTTGATTCACAATTCAAATAAATTTACACAACTAATCTTATCAATTTTAACTCAAATTAAGAGACCGATAAGAACAATGGTAGGTTCACAAACCATACAATTGATATTCGAGTTGTATATATTAATTTTGAATTATGATACTCAGGGAATTCAACATAGTAAAACACTTTATTTAATAGAATATCCGAAAGACTAATTGAAAACATATAACTTATAATCACAAATAAAAAGAAGAGCACTTATCTTTATTGATGTTGAAAAACTGGTACATAAGAGTTCATAGTTGCAGTTGTTTATGAAATTCTATTCTATGAAAATATATATCTTGTATTGTATTCTATCTTTTCATTTTACATTATGTATATATACATGTTTGAGTGGCTTTCACACCTCTTTAGGGTGAAAAGACACCCTTATTACAAATTATTTTGAAAAAATAATAAACTAACTAAAAAATAACTACCTAACTTTTGGATTTGGGTCTGGTCAAAAAATCAAAACACCTCGTGAAAAGCTAAGATTTTTATTTGGAAATAGGAAATTTGATTTCCCAAACTGGGTCTATTTTAGATTTTTAAAATTAGACCATCTTCAGCCTTTGTCGGCATCATCTTTGTAGCAGGTCGAAATTCCAGCATTTTCTTAAGGCTTTGATCACTGAATTTTGATTGTTCCTGTCATAGAGCTTCCTTTCTTAATCTCTCAACTTTGAATTGAAAATTAATGTAATTTTTTCATCCCATTTCATGTACTCCATCATTAACTATTGGGAATAGAGTTTAAGAGGCCATCTTTTAGGGTTTTATCACTATACAGGACTCCAAATTTTGCCCAAAATTTAGAGCTCCAACAGGTAGTGGTCTGGAAAATATGTTAGCTATCTGCTCCTTTGAATTTACATACTCCAATACCACATACTTGTCTTGAACTTGCTCTCTCAAGTAATGATACTTGATAGAAATGTGCTTTGTCTTTGAATACATCATCAAATTCTTTGATATGTTAATAGCACTAGTATTATCAAAGTAAATAGTAACCGGATTAGTAATCTCCTCTTGCATACCTTCAAGTAATTGTCTGATCCACACAATGTTTGAACAATTCATAGCTGCAACAACATATGCAGCTTCGATAGTAGACTATGAAATACAACTCTATTTCCTTCTTAGCCATGCCACTAACCTTTCTCCTAAAAAGTAAGCTCCGCCACTGGTACTTTTCCCATCATCAATGTTTCCATCCCAATCAACATCAGTGTACACCTTAAGATCAAAATCTCCTCCTTTCTTGTATAGTAGATCAAAATCTTCAGTCTCTTTTAGATATCTAAACATTCTTTTGATTGCAGACATGTGTGTTTCCTTTGGATTGGTAGAAAATCTTGCAACAATTCCAACAACATGAGAAATATCAGGCCTACTATGTATAACATATTGTAGCTTATCAATCATTAATTGGTAGAGTATTTCATTTACTTTCTTTGTCTCATCTTCCTTTGACAATTTACAACCAGTAGCCATTGGTGTACCAACCAATTTTTACTCTTCGATACTAAATGTATTTAGGATCTCCTTGATATATTTTGACTGTGTGATGTAGATCCCATCTTTCACTTGTTGAATTTTTAGTTCAATAAATAATTTTATTTCTCCTATCATGGACATCTCAAATTCCTTTCTCATCTCCTCAATAAATGATTTAAACATTGACTCATTGCCTCCAAATATAATATCATCAACAAAAATCTCAGCAATAAAAATCTTATCAGTACTATCATAGTTCATATACAAATTATTGTTGTCACTTGTCCTTTGAAATCTAATCTTGATTAAATATGAATATAACCTTTCATACCATGCTCGGGGTTCTTGTTTTAAATCATATAGTGCCTTGTGTATTTTTCATACCATATCCTTGTTATAATTCTCAACAAATCATTCACGTTGTTCAATGTAAACTTCTTCAATGATTCCATTAAAAAATATAGACTTAACATCCATTTGAAACTTTGAATCCTTTATAGATAACATATGCAAGTAAAATTCTTACACCTTCTAATATAGAAACAAGGGGCAAATATCTCACCATAGTCAATACCTTCTTCTTGTGCATACCCTTTGCAAACCAATCTTACTTTATTTCTTATCACATCTCCATTCTCATTTAGTTTATTCCTGGAAATCCACTTTGTACCAATAAAATTCTTGTCCTTGGGTCTTGGTACTAGTGACCAATTATTTTTCTTTTCAATATGATCAATCTCTTATTTCATTGGATTAACCCAATCTTCATTTTTAAGTGCATCCTTGACTAGTCTTGGCTCAAATTCAGAAATCAAACATGTTTTGTCTTTCAACTTACTTCTTGTCATGACTCATGCATTCTTTTCTCCAATATTTTTTCTCGGTGAGTGGTGTCTTCTCACATATTTTTCTAAAATAGAATCAGTAGAATTTTCTTTAACATTTTCATCTCTTGGTGGAGGTTCAACTAGCTCCTTGGTTTCTTCTTGCAGCTCGGGTACTGTACCCAAAATTTCTTCCTGTACATATACAAATCTTTGATAATATTCTGGTTCCTTTTTGTTATCTTCTTCATTTCTTTCTGGAAATTCATCAATCCTCACATTTGCACTTTCCATAATTTTGTTAGTAGCCTTATTCAGACATTTATAAGTTTTTCTCTTTGCGGAGTATCCTAGGAATATACCTTCATCTCCTTTAGAATCAAACTTTCCATTCCTAGCATCTTTCAGAATGTAACATCTACTCCCAAAATTTTTAAAGTAGCTAACATTCGATGTATGCCTATACTAGAGTTCATAAGGGGTTTTGTTGGTACCTTTCTTCAATTGTACTCGGTTGAGAGTGTAGACAACAATACTAATGGCTTCTCTCAAGATGTTTGTGCAACCTCTTTTTCAATCAACAATGTTCTAGCACAATCAACTATTTATTTGTTCCTTCTTTCATCTATGCCATTTTGTTGTGGAGTCCTAGATGCAGATACTTGTCTTTTGATTCCCTTCTCATTGCAGAAGATGGTAAATTCGTAAGAGATAAATTCACCTCCTCTATTTGATCTTAAAAATTTCAGCTGCTTACTTGTTTTATTTTCAAATCTTGCCTTATACCATTTAAACATTTGAAATGCATCAGAATTTTCTTTTAGAAACATTACCGACATCATCCTTGAATATACATCAACAAACAAAATGAAATATTGATCACCATAATAGATTTGTATTCTCATAGGACCACATAGATCAGTATAAACTAATTCCAATATACCATTAGATGAGTAATACTTGCTTGAGAAACTTGATTTTTTCATCTTACCAATCTGACAATCCTTACACACCACTTTATTAGGTTTTCTCAATTTCGGTAGACCTTTGACTCTATTCTTTTTGTTTTCCTTAATCATGTTATCAAAATTTACATGATAGAGTCTTTTGTGCCACAACCATACATCCTCAACTTTAACGAATAATCAAATTTTTGTAGCAATATCAAGGTAGAATAGATTACCTTCAGACTGTTTACCGGTTCCAATCAATTCTCCATCAGCACCATAGATCTTCACTTTTTTGTTCTGAAATTCTAGTCAGTGACCAGTGTTGTTCAATTGTGCAACACTCAACAAGTTGTACTTTAGTCCTTGAACCCAATAAGCATGATCACATTTGATCTTTTCATTTAGCATAATGGATCCTTTTCCTCTTACAAAACATGGAGCATCATTTACAAATCTAACAAATCCTCCATCATATTCTTCTAGGTTCTCAAACTTATCAATGTCACCAGTCATATGATGTGAACAACCACTATCGATTATCCATGGGTCATTTTTGCTAACATGAGAAATAAGGGCTTTTTCATCTTCATACCTCTCTTCTTCTGAATCATCCTTCATAACAACATAGACAACTTCCACACTTTCTTTTGTGTCATCAGATTCATCATCAATTAATCCTTCCTTAGTTAGGTAGCATGATTTCTTTCCTTTGTCCTTGAAGTCTCTAAACCTTCGGTATTGGTTCTTCTTATTGTCACTTTTATCATTCATGTCATTTTTGAGACACCTAGATGCAATGTGGCCAATCTTGTTGCAATTAAAACATTTTAGAGGTAGTTTACGTTTATACTTTCCTTTTCCTCTCGGTAGCCTCTTTGCCAGCAGTGCTTCCATCTCTTCTCATTCTTTTTCTTCGGTTAGAATACTTTCATAGTCAATTCCACATGGACTATTGTGATTCTCTCTTTATCTTCTTGAACTACTAATGCTTAAAGATGATTTGAAAGTTGTTTCAATAGTTGGTAAACTATTATCATAATTACTAAGTTCAAATGTAGTCAGCTTATCGATCAAAGCATCAAGAGTAACAGTGTTATTCGGTATGGATCTCAGTTCCTGAATAGAAGAGACTCAAATAGCATACTTGGATGAAAGAGTTCTTAGAATTTTGCTTACCACTTCTTAAATCCAGTTAGTGTTCCACCAACACCTTTGATGGAGCTAACCACTTCAAGTATCAGTTTCTGGATTCGATTGTGTAGCATTTTTTAACCATCAACGTTTCAGATCATACCACATGATCCATCATCAGGATGCTGCTAGAGAGAAAGGAAACATAAAAGGTTATCATAATGGATCATGTAGTATGATCCAAAACGTTGATGGTTAAAAAATGCTACACAATTGAATCCAAAAACTGATACTTACAGTAATATGGATTGTGGAAATCTAATGGATCTGACTAACCACTTTGTTAATTCTGAAACTATATTGAGCAATGTTCTCTTCATCTTTCATTCTCATGTCATCAAATTTTCCTCTAAGATTATCAACCTTTGTTTTTTGTACATGTAGATCACCTCCATAAACAAGTGCAAGCTTACCCCACATCGCTTTTGTAGTAATACAGTCCTTAATGTCATTGAAATCAACATCGATCAAGGAGGAGGCAATTTCAATCATTATTGAGTGTGTTTCTTATTTTCTCTCATCTGATCTAGTGTCATAGGTCCAAGAGGTGGTGGTCATTATCCAAAAGGTTGCGTGTAGATTCTCCAATTCTAGATAGGTACAACCTCATCCTACTTTTCCATGTAGAGAATATTTCCTTGTTCATCTTAGGTACTTCTCTCCTATACATATTTGGATCTTTTACTCAAGTCTTTCAAACTTATCCCTTTAGAGTACTAAGCTCTGATACTAATTGTTGGATTATAGAGAGGGGGTGAATCAGTAATCATTGATTCTTTGTACCTTAATAACTTTCTCTGATTCTACTCCATGTCAACTCAGTCAGACACTTCAATAGTAACCAATAACAGTAAATTAACTTTATCAATCAACAATAACATTCACAATAAATATTCAACACATATAACACCGTTATTTAACGTGGAAACCCAATTTGGGAAAAACCATTATGGGAATCTTCACCAAATAAAGAAATACTCTTCTGAAGTATGCTCGGTTAAAACCCAATTTGGTTAAAGATTACAATACACATTGTTAAATGTGACCCCGTTAGGGGATTTACCTTAGATCTATTAGAATGTTCACCCTGTTAGGAGTGGCCTGGTTAAAGGTCTTCAAACACTCTTTTAGAATGTTACCTCTTACAAGGATTTACAATAAGACTATTAGGTCCACTCGATTAAGAGATTTTTTTGTTACAAATGTTAATAAGTAACAACATATAAATTGACCTGTAAATCCACAACTATCTTTTGCATAATCATATTCCTTGTGTGCTATTTGTCTTCACTTCAATCCTTCACTTTTCACAGGCTTCAAAACTTCATCAATCTCAGCTTTTTGACTCAGAATTCAACCTTTTCCTTCTTCACTACATCAGTCGGTGAAACATCAACCCTTCAACTTGCCAGCCTTTTCTTCATACAAATTCATCATTTATATAGACTTTGTTTTGCCTCTTAATCTCATTTATTACATTTACCCTTAATTAATATCAATCGTTTGATCATTCTCACAAACTAATTCAATGAATTTGGATCTCGATAAAATGTTTTATCATCACCTAGGAACTTGAAATTTCTTGGAACTTGTACCTTCTATTTTTTCCACTTAAATCTATACCATAGATTATCACCTTGAATTTTCCTGATCATAGATCTCTTCTGCATCATCAGAATCTTCCACCTCATCATAACTCAACATTAAGTGTTGTTTTGATCCTTGTATTTAATTTATGTTCCATGCCCGGTGGCTAACTCTTTTCTTTCAACAGAATTTCAGTTAACTTCGCTCGGTAACAGAAACCTTCTACTCGGTCTCTTGAGCTCCTTTCTCTTTACCTAAACTTACTCTCCTTTTACCAAATGACTTTTTCTTGCTCGATAGACAAACCTTTTTTTCTTACCAACTTGATATAATCACATGTTTGGTAGAAAAAAATTATATTAACATAACCTTAACATTGTCGTATCTGTATTTTTTGCCCAATTAAGTTCTTCATCTTGACAACATTTCACTTATTCTTCTTCTTTAACTCACACAACTTATATCATACTTCAAATGATATGTTTACTCAATATAAATCAAAAATCAATTACTTGACATCAATGAAAAGATAATAATTGATCTAATCTTTCTACTATCTTGTATACCTCCGATCTTAGTCGGTCTTCATCATCTTCACCATCAGTTATAGTAACACTTTTGTTCAACCATTGGTCTCACTTTTTTTTTTGGAATGTTTCAGACACCTTGCAAAAAATCATACTAATGTGGCATCACCCCGTCAATCCTTAGTTACAAGTAGGGAGCTTGCCAAGTAAGCAACTGTAAAAAAATGGGGGTGATTCAAAATTTCCACATAAGATTTTGAGAAGTGCAAAATTTGGGTGCCCAACTATTGGATCCTCTCCCATATACGATTATTGAAACACATTAGATTGATATTACTCTTCCCCTAATCCTTTCATTCAATTGATATCATTAGGAATAGGAAAAGTTATATTTCTTACAACATTATTAATTTCCCATAACATCCATCTTATCAAATCTTTAAAGGATTTGACTTTACTTTTTGTGTCCAGCTTGCAAAAAGGATTTGTCTTTACAACCGAACAACATCGCCTGTAAGTTTATAAACTATTTTCTAAAAATCTATTTTCTGTGTTTCCTACAATTTCTTCAATTCATGAGCTAGTTTTCTAAGGCCATTCTGTAATATGGTTCTCATCCATTGTTGAGATGGAGTGCTTGAGATGCTAGTCATTAAACTAAAATTGGTAGAATATTGGCTCAAAATTATGCATAAATATGATTTAATGGGTATAAAGTTTGTGAAAAAGAAAGCATAGTCATTTCAAAATAGCCTCAAGAATCAGGAAAACAAGCTAAACTAAAATTTAAAATGCACAACCAAACAATTTTACTCAAATCATATGAGGTTGATAGTAATGCTAATGGGAAAAAGGAAAAGACTACACTATAGAAAAAATATTACATAACCAATCAAAACATAAGTATTTTTAATTAAGACAAACAAAAAATGCAGTCCTCTAAGCTCTTATCATATATTTAGCCCACTCAATCAAACCAAATACGTTATATGCAGGAGATCTGAAAATAGACATGACTATATTAATAGGAGATTTCCAATAGAGTAAACATGATTGTGTAAATGAGATAGGTTAAAGGTCAAAGATTTCAAGACATTTCAAGGGAAAGGAATGAAAAAATATGGTGAAGACATGTGTCACTTTTCTCAATAAACAGTTCCATTCTCTTTTTTCAATTTTTAAGCAACAACTACTCCACAAAAATAGCAAAAGATTCCAAATTATCCTTTTTCTATAATTAAAAAAATGTATGAAAACACTTTAACTGCTTCAAATTAATCATAAATTTCTCTTAAGAGATCAACCCAGAGAAGTCAAAGATCTTATTTTTTACTCATCCCAACTTAGAGCAGCAAATATGCCACATTCTAAATTTTAACAAAGGAAATCTTCCTTGCAAATATTTAGGACTTCCTCTAGACATTGGGACACGCTCAAAAAAATTATGGGATCAAATAACTAATAAAATAAGAAAAAAAAGGAGTCATGAAAAGGAAAATGGCTCTCGGAAGTTGGAAGAGCCAGTATGTGTGTGTGTGAAAATTGTACCTGATCTGTAGACACAACACTTCAGTAAAACATTAGAGGTTAGCTATAATCAAAATCGTGCAAAATTGAAATCTAATCTAACCAAGCGATTTGCTGCCTTCTAATAGGTGCGAGATTGATGTTCTCAGATTGTAATCGAGATCAGTGACCTAAACGACACCTAAAGGAAGGATTTGAATGCAATTGATCTATATTTTTGATATTTTCTATGCAATACAAATGATAAAAACTGATATGAATCTATGCTAATATGAAATTGATATGCTATGAATGCTATTGAAAATTGATATGCTATGAATGCAAAAATAAGATTGATCTCACAAAGATGTCGATTCGCAAGAGCTTTGATTCTTCAATTCCAATTCTCCAGCGTGATTGTGCAAAATATGAGATGAATTATGAAGAGCTGAGCCTTGTTTTTATAGAAATCCAAGGCTTTGGAGGTGCATGAGAAAAAGCCATAAATCACTCAAATAACTCAACTTGATTTTTGAGTTATTTTTAAATAAAGATAATTAAGTCACAAAAATCATGCAAAAGCATAGTTCAACTTGAATTAGAAGTTTAGATCAACTTTAAAACTCGAAAAGATGTTGAGTTTCAAAAAGCTAACAACTTGCATTGATTTTCCAATTTTGAGTTTAACTGGTCCTTGAATGTGCACATGGATAATTATGATTTAATAAATAAATAAAGTGATTTATTCTCAACTTAACTGCTTTTTGAAATAAAATAATTAATTTATGGGTTAATTAACTATTTTACCAAATTTTTATTAAAAATTATATTATTAAATAATGACAACATGCTTTAATTAATTAAATAAGAATTTAATCAATTATTCATAGGAATTTTGATTTATTGTCAAAATTAAATAATACAATTAATAATATATATAATTAAATTTAATTAAACAATTAAGTGGCAAATATTAAATCTAATTAATTAAATATGCAAAATATTTAATTAATCAAATTTTAGGATAAATGTGATTTATTGCCAAATAATTATAAAATTAAAGATAATTATGATGATTAGGAATATTACTAGGAATATTCCCCGATGTAGAATTTAAGATAATCAATTATGATTCGATGATGTTTAGATGTGCCTTAGATTAGGACTTTGATGTCGATTTCGTTCGAATTGAAGATGTAGGAGATTAATGAACTTATAGCCCATTTTTGGGGTATTACAGTATGATCCAAGTTTTCCTCTTGACACATGAACCCATTTATCAACTATCATGTATTGATCTCCCAAGAAACAAGAGGGAGGTACTCAACAAACTTTTATGAACTTTCTTTTGGCAGGGAACAAGGAACAAAAGAAAGATCTCCCTTTTAGCATGGGACAAGGTGTGTAGACTGAAAGATGAGGGGGGAGTAGGGATTAAGGATATCAAACTCCAAGGGAAAGCTCAAGGAGTCAAACTAGTTTGGAAAATGTTTAGAAATTCCCATCTTAAATGGGCTATAATATTAGCAAATAAATATCTCAGTGATTCTGATCCTATTAACATTTTTAGGGAGAAAGAACCTCCAAGGGTGTCTAGGATTTGGTACTTTATGGTGGATTGTAGATCACTGATTCGGGAAAAACTGACATGGAGTCTCGGGAAAGGGGAAGAAGCTCTTTTTTGGCAAGACTCTTTGGGAGGTTATAAAACTATGGAGACTGAAGCTGACTTGGTCCTATCAAGAAGTATTCTTGAAGTGTGATGGGGGAAGAGAGTTATAGACTATGTGACCTTTGAGGAAGATGGGATGGGATGGAAGTTGACAGATTTTAAAGACATAAACCTTCCCTTCTCAAAAAAAAAAAGCTCTGAATAGAATTTCGACAGAAAGGAAAATGACTTTCAATTTAGGAAAGGATAAGTTGATGTGGGATGGAAGTAAAAGTGGGGAATACAACTCAAAGGAAGGATACAAACTTCTAAGATCCAAGCATATCAACACAATAGAGGCTCTTCCTACTACTTTATGTTGGAATAAGGCCTTCTTGACCAAAGCAAGACTTTTTACTTGGTTGGTTTGGAACATAAAGGTCTTAATAACTGAAAGATTTAGGAAAATGGGTTACCAGGGTCCAAGAAGATGTCCTTTATGTGAAAATGAGGAAGAAATCATTGATCATTTATTCCTAGAGTGTCCCTTCTCTAGACAATGTTGGACATAGCTATGCTCACAATTAGGCTGGACATCAGCCTTCCCAAGAACAGTCACATAAATGCTTCAAGCATGGCCTCTCTTCAAAAAGTAAAGCATATATGACTCACTATGGATTTATACCCCCTTGATTGTCTTGTGGGAACTCTGGAAGGAGTGCAAAATGAGGATATTTCAAGATCAGAAGATGGATGTAAAGAAACTCCTTAACAAGATTGAATCCTCAATCACATAACTCACCAACAATTGGGTTATGAACAAGCAAAAAAAGAAAGTAGAGATGTCACGCTGGGATGAAAAAATTAGGGGAAAATGGGTAGGTCTAAATCTTCCTCCTTATGTGGGATACATGGGAGACATTACATCTAAGAAGTGGGAAAACTGTAAGTGGCTACCCCCCAACAATGGATGTTTTAAACTAAAATTTGATGGAGCATCTTGAGGAAATCTTGGTAGAGAAGGTATAGGATGTAGTATACATAATTTAGATGGTGAGGAGATACTGAAGGTGGCAAAATCCATAGGAATAAAAACCAATAACTGGGCAAAATTAACAACTCTATTGGAAGGTCTAGCATTATGTAAAAGCGTTGGTTGTAAAAAGTTGGTAATTAAAGGGGAATCGACAATTATCATAAATGCATTAAGAAAAGGATCCCTCCTGAATTGGAGGTTAGATTCAATCTTCTCAAAAGAAATCAATTTGTGTTAATCATTTGATAAGATCGTAATTAACCATATATATTGAGAAGGCAACCAAATGGCAGATAAATTAGCAAACCTAGGAATAAAAGAAAACCTGAAAAAGGAAAATTGTAATTCGAGGATATAGTATCCATAAAATGAGTAAGGTCTATGGTGACTATCAAGAAATAAGATATACATAGAAGTGTTAAGCCCCCTGTTTCATAGGTAGCATAAAATTGCTATGAACATCCCAATTAAATTAATAAGTTGATAAAGGAAGTTGGAAAATATGGAAATTTTGTCAAAGTATAGATAAGTAGGCATTATGAATCATAAACATCAGCTGACCAGGGCTAGACTTTAAAATATTCGGACAAGAATTTATCTTTGTGATCTCCTCAACTTGATATGTCTACAATTTTGAGTTCATTCTTATTTCCAATAGGTGTTACAGTTAAAAACTTTAGTTTCAAAACCCTCAAAAATTTGAATTTGAAAGGGCACAATTTGTACAGTCGTGTTAAAAGTTTATAAATTATTATTAATTATGATTTGCATCATCTTTCTGAAGACTAAAAAATGACGCATCACATGTACATGTGTCACTTTTATGGAATATTCTGGAAGACTTTTTAATCTTTTACAACTACTGCTCAAAATAGAGCTTTCAACTTAATAGCTTTTTACAGTTAATAAAATGTTTATTATGATTAATTAGATGCTTCACCAAATTTAGATTTTAACTATACTTAAAGTCTTAATTAAGTGTTTATCATTTATTGTCAATCACACATGTTGATATTCTAGAATATTTTAAAGACTTTAATTATTTGCAACCTCTCCCCAAAAGAGTTATTTATAATTAATTAAATGTTTATAAATGATGTGTTTAATTTCTGGATGAATTTTTGAGAACATGTGTATTGTGCCCACATTTCACCTGGAATACAACATACGCTGTGGATCTGTTATAATCCAACGAGTGACTCAACGATAATAGATATATGTTGGCATTTTTTGTAGGTCCCTCAACATTGACACATAGATGTTCATGTGACATGTATCACTTCACCGAATGATGGCTGCCGAATTTTCTAACCCTCACAACTTCGTTCTGAAATGGATCTTAAGTCGTCGATCTTCAATCATCCTGATTGAACATTAATTAATTAATTTTTTTAATGCACAATACAATGTAATTAGTAAGTATTTTTTAAAAACATAGTCTGCTTTGACACTTAATTAAAACATAAGTCGAGAGATGCCATGTGTCATCATTTTGTTGCACATTCTCGAAAAAGAAGGCATTTTCTAAAATTCAACCCGAAATGCCATCGTGGATTGTAGATCTCATGTTTCATCTTGTGGTGGTCATTAGTTGGTGACGAACGCTGACGGCCCCATTATGGACACATTTCCTGTAATGCCCCTCCCATAGTTTGATTTTCTATATGTTATGGTTATTTTAGGATGATGGATTATATGTTAGGATATCATTGATGCTTATGGATTTACTGACCCCATACTTGCATGTGTATGGTTGGCGTGCATGTTTTATATTTCTATTTGACGTGCCTGATGTGGTTGAGGGACGAAGTCGTAGTTACTTGCTTATGAGATCCACACGATCGGTCGATCCCCACCATTGTTTGTTATTTATCTATACATGTATGTACATGCTTGGATTTTATGCAAGTTTGCAGGTACTAGGCATCGACTTCCTTGAATTGTCAGGATGAGCGTGCCCTATTGCAATATATCAAATGGTAAGAGGGGAGATAACACACATGTCCAAATCCTAACCTAAGCCATATTATTGTCCTGAAATAGTGGACAAGATTCTATTATCCTACCCTTTTTAAACTCATCTTGTTGACATGAGTTTATATCCCTATTCTTGAGTATGAATGTGGGTCCTTAGGTCTTTTTGATTCTTTTGATTTGTGGTTATTGGTGTGATTTCTATAATTAGATACTTGCAATTTTTAGCTATGAGATATTATCTAATTGGAAATTAATTAAATGCAATTATTAAGTTTAATTATTATTTAAAAGGTAATTGTATGGTAGAAGTATTTAATTAATGGAAATTAATTAAATACATGCACCTTAGAATTATGCAATTGTAAATTTAACCTTTTTCAATTAAGATGCATTTATTAATTCCTTTTTCAATTAAGATGTATTTATTAATTTAAGGATTGATTTAGCATGTAGAAATTATTTTAGACTAAATGTTTTATTTTAATTAAATGCATTAAGTTGCACATTCAGGATTGAGTAAATTAAATTAAAGGTATTAGTTAATTTTGGTTAAGTGTTTTCACCAAAAGGAAAAGTGGAGGAGAGACTTGAGTTCAACTGGAATTGAATGGAAAATCAAAGTCTAATTCATGTAAAGCCTTTTGGTGGAGTTGAGTTCCAAACCCTCACATGTGGAATGAGAATTCCTATATGTTGGAGACTTGGCCATGTTTTTGGGGGACACAGGTTGAGGAATTTTGGGAAACAGGTTGAAGAATTTTGGGTGAGGAATTCAGTTTTGGAAAGCTTCAAAGTTTTAGGATTCTTGTCTTCATATCTGGTCTTCGTTCAAATATTATTCTTCAGTGTTTGAGGTAGGGTTTGATTTCCTTTATGAATAGTTTGTTTTGTAAATTTTGAAAAAGTGTATTCTTTCTACCCGTCGAATCTGGATACTTTGATTAAAAATTTAGCTGATATGATCATGATTGTGATTCTTGTTTTCTGGTTATGCTTGTTTCCAATTAGGGTTTATGGTAGAATTAATATTGTTAAAATTTATGTGAAAGGATTCTTGATTGAAAACCCTAGGTTTGGATTTTCCCAATTAGTTGTTGAAGGAATCATAGTTTTGGATATGGATATTAACAATAGATAAGAAACTAAGATATAGTACTATTTAATAAAAGAAAAAAAATTAAAAATTAAATATATGTTGTTTTTTTAATAATTTATTGGTATTTGTTTTAAATTCATGTTTAAAAAATATATGTATATATATTTGTATTTTTTTTAAAAAACCTTCTTTAAAAAATATAATATATAAATTTTTTTTAAAAAAATTTATTAGGGGAGAGAGGCGGGGCCTACTCCCAAGCCCTACGATAGCTTTTTGGATGTCGCACGACATCCCAAAGGGACTGTCGGTGATCAGCCTTGGGCTACCGCCTGACATCCCAATGGGGTGGCCGACGGTTAGCTTTGGCTGTCGTGCGGTGTCCTAAAGGGACTGCCGACAGTCAGTCCTTAGTTGTCGCACGACAACCTTGGTGATGCCATCAACAACAGGGGTGGGGCCCGCGGGTCCCCCTCTGCCTTTTGATATTTTAAATTTAATTTTAAATTATTTAGTTATTGAGTAATGTAGTTTTAAATTTTACTTTATACATGTTTAATTTGATTTTTATTATTATTTAGAATAATATTTTCGATGACCAATAAGGGATTGCTTGTAATTTTAGATGTAATTTTATATTTAAAAGATGGTTAAATTTTAGGTTATATTTAGTTAATATGTGAAGTAATTTAGCAATGGGTCAGTTACGTTTTATTTATTTATATACCTAATTTTATGGAGTATTTGGGCGTTAATGTTTTTTAATTGCATGATAATTTATTTGAGTTAAAAAAGGGGGGCTTATTTTGCGTGGTTCTTTTATTGGGGAAATGACTTTTGTTCTAAATTGTAATGTGGGTGTTTAGCCATGCGAGTAGTTATTGTGAGGATCTAGACGCTTGAATTAGTTAAGTTATCTACTTGATGACATCATTTTGATGTGAGTCAAATGTGGGTGTAATTAGTCTATTTTATCTAAATTCGGTTTAGTCTTTTATTACCCTATGTGATAATTTAAGGGGATAGAATGCCAACCAGTGGGAATGAAACCCAGAGGCGAGAATTGGGTGTTTTATTAATCATGTTTAATTTCCTTGCATACTTTGTTGTATCGATTGAATTGTTCTAACCCTATGTGGGATTGTTCTCTGACGATTCTGGTCTTGCATGTTCCTGTCACTGGTGGAAGTAGCTGTTGAGTTTAATGAGTTGTGTTAACTCAAAGTTATGTTGTGATCTTATGAAATCCTAGGGTAGGTTATCTAAGTGTATAGGCGGGAAGTGGATTGTAATTGGTGCCGGAGCCTGGAAGTGGTTGCTAGGATATCCTATTGCAAGTGGCTTAATAAGTGATAATTAATGACATTAAGGGTTTAAAATGAATTAATAAGAAATTATGTGCCTCGCCCATGCTTGAGTTCCTGATTGAGTTTTTGACTAGGATGGGAGTTGGAAGATACTTGCTGCCTACGTGGACTGGATATGACATAGTTAGTACCTCGTCTACATGAGAGGTTACTGATACCACATAGAGTCACTAGGGCGCCGAGGTCTTGAGAGACTACCAGGATAACCCTAGAGTTGGTTCGTGCGATGACACTTCCCTTTATGCATCTTAGGTTTCCTACATGTGTTGGTTTCCTCTAGTTGAGTATGTTTTACCTTGTTATCCTATTGTACCTTTTGAGTTAGAAAGCTTTCAGGATCTCTTCCTTAGCCTTTTTTTGTTGATGTTTGTTATCTAAGTGGGATATGTTGTTATCTCCTCAACACAGTGGGAGTGGACTATTTAGGTTCCACAAGGTCAGGTGGTAGTGATTCTTTTACCATTTGAGATTTTGATGTTCGTGTACCGATGCTGGATGATCCATGTGGTAGGTGATCCTTCTTGTTCTTCATTGATGGAGATATGTTCTTATCTTCTTATTCTATGTGACCTTGTATCATTGTATCAGTTATTCAAGAGATATCATGTTGTAGTTTATTCTTGTTATTGTTTTACATACCCCGTGACATGTGCAGTGGATGTAGATAATTATGGATACCTTATGGTACTAGTTGTATTTATGTTATCTTTTATATGATGTTTTATTTTTCATTCATTTGTATCCATGAGATTTTTAATTATATCTAATTTAAATTAATTAATTAATGCTTATGTAATCTACGTCAAGGAACCCTTGAGATTTGTAATCTATGTGAGTTGTATTGTATTGCTTCCGCATTGTAACATATTATTTTTATTGTTTGTTAACACTTAAAAAAAATTATTCCATAAAATTAGTTGCATGTTTAGGTTAATTTCTCCTGGGTTCAATGGCGGGGAATTACATGTCCTCTTTTAAGAGATCCTTTCCAAAAGGAGGAGGTCCTTTCTCAAATCGGCCCAAAAAGCTCAGTGAGCCCTTGATCTAAAGTTCATCCAATGACTGTTAACAATTGATGACAGGTGTCATGGACCGTACTATTTTTTTTTCATATTGACGAAAAGGAAAAGTAAGTGGGAGCCTTGGCACTGATAGTTACTACTAACGGATAAATAGTAGATCAATGGCCAATGGTGTATTTCAGGTCGATTAGAGGAATGACCACCTATTTTTGGAAAAGATCTCCAGAAGGAAGACATGTGTCATGATAACTCTCAACTAAGTTCTATTAGATAGATTTAACTTTTAAACTTTTAATCATCCCAACCTTTTTGCGTGACCTTACCCTTGTGCATTTCATATTAAATGCAGAGCGTGTGACTATAAAATTGGAAATAGTGTCACAATGTGACAATACCCAATTGGAAATTTGGAAGTTGTACTGGCTGAGTGGATCACAGTTAGAGAATAATGGTGATAAGACAATCACGCTGCAACATTATCCACCATCAACATAAACAACTAAGTAGTTGTAATCGACGATCATGGTTATGGTGCATGTTACACTTTGATACATGTCATTATTCTGGTGGCTTCCTGGAGAACTTTATTTCCTTCAAGAAATTGGGGCCGAAATTAAACTTCAGCCATTGATCTAGGATCATCAAATGGTCTCAAATAATACATTTAACATTATAAAATGATGAATGTTAGGTTACGTGTCAATGTGACTAGCTCCACTTATCGATTCCAACGTGTTGAGTCTACAAACAAATTGGCAACAAATAAAGGTAATATTCAATGATCATGATATTGCATTAATTAGATCTTTGATAAATTTGGCAGACATTGGCCCACATGATGAATCCCTACTCTTGAAAATCATCAATAAAATATCTATTTTTTTCATAATTAACGAAATATTAGCCAATAAAATAAATAAATTTTCAAACAGTAGATAAAATTCGCTAGTACAATAATTTTTTTCCCTTCTTGAAAGAAAATCATAAGATAAATGTAAATATTAGAATGTTGGAGTATTGGTAAGAATTAGTTTTAAGGATATTTCGAGTATTATATATGTGATCTCTAACCGTTAACAAAAGAGATATTTGGCAAATGGTTTTGGTGTTGGTTTTTACTCTATGCATAGGCTAGGGTGATCTTTTGGCTATAGGACTTTGGGGCAAGAGGGAGAGTCTTGGAAATAGTTGGCTATTTTGACATGGATGTGGATTTATCTCATTACTTGGTTTATAAAGGATATAAAAGGACTAACCAGGTGGTGGTCTGTATCTAGTTAAATTAGGACAATTGTAAAGATGTACTCTAAGTTATTATTTTCTCTTGATATGACATTTGTCCTGACAACATTTTCTCTGGACCATATGGTCTTGGGCCAGACTGGGGGTTTTCATCTCCGTTCTTTCCTATCGGTGCCTACATGGAATGAAGTTTTTGTACTTGTTATTTATATTTATTAATAAAATCATTTGGCTACATCCGTTTACTTATAAAAACAAATCATAAATTTCTCTTAAGCAACTGCATGGGACATGGGGTTTAAGCAATGATTTGGGAAGATACAAATTTTCTCCACCAGCTTAGGAAAATTATTGTCATTTATCAAACATATTTTTAAATTCCTTTCAAAAGTAGAAAAATTAGTCAAAAAAAACTTTTAGAGGGATATTAATTTTATCTATTTCTTTTTCACCTCCAGCTTCTTTAGTTTTGAAGTTCAAATTTTTAAGTTGAGTTGCATACAAATTCATGGGACCACCAGATTTAAAATATTCTAATTTTTTTAGGCACCCTCCTCCATAGGACCCCACCCTACCCTTAATGGACCAATATGATCATTTTAAACTAAACTATTAAGTAGCGCTTTCTAAAAAATAAATAGTTTGAATATAGAAAACTATTTGAGTAAAAAAAAATATTATTTTTTGCTTTGAAATTCTTGAATTAAATATCCACCACAAAATTCTTATAGAGTCAGTGAATATTTGGAAGGCTTGTTGTTATTAGTTAATTTAAGTGAGTAAACCATGATTATATTTATTCAAGTGATTTGATTTGACCATTATTCCTTTGATTAAAATAAATATTTTCTTTCTATTACTGAGAGTTTATAGATATTTATTATTGAATAATATTATTACTGTTTGATCATTGTTTTAAATGAAAAATCCATAAAATATAATAAATCTCAAGATCTTCCTTATCTCTTAAAATTTAGAAAGTTATTCTTTAAGTTATCTTTTAAAATTTAGAAAATTACAACACACTTAAATAAACACGTATCTCGATGTCAAACATAAACATGTCAAATCATTTATGTGTATAATCTATTTAAACATTGTATATAAAAACATGTCCAATCTAGATCTATACATCTATAAACATCATATCAAATATAAACAACACATAAATAAACTTGTATCTCAATGTCAAGCATAAGCATGTCAAATCATATAATATGTCTAGGTGTAGTATAGATATATGTCAATCCATAAATACATGTCAAACATAAATCATCAAATGTATATGTTTAGTACCATTAGAGATGGACACATGTAAACATGGACCTAGTGAAAGTCTATATAAAAGTAAACACATGTACATATGGACGCAATATAAGAGTCCTAAGATAGGTCATCATGGTGCATACAAACAAAGAAACCCTTTTACTAAGTGTCCCGCTTTGATAGATGTGCTGCAATAGATCCCTACAAATTTAGTAGAACACCTATTCAAATATCAATATAATCATACAATTTGTCAAGTAAAACAAACATTGTACATGTACACACATGTGTATGAAAACATATAAATACATGTGTAAGTATTTAAAATTCACCTATCCACTAGAAGGTGTGGTATCGACTAAATCTTGCCTATGCACATGCTATGATCCCAAGATGGGGATAATGTGAGCTAAATATACCTACAAAAAAAAATATACCCATTAGGACTCCAAATAATTGAACTATACCATTTAAACTACAAATTAAATAAGTGTTCTTGTTAAATTAAATCAAATTAAATACATGGGTATCGGGTGTGGGATGATCATCTGCTACCATCATATCTACCACAACAACTACATCACATGTGACGTCTTTGGTCCTAACCCTCTCTAGTAATAACGAGTGTAGTAGACTATGCATCTTAGAGGGGAGTGGTTTAGAGTATGAGTGTAGTAGCATCTCCATATAACCAATCTAACTTAATCCCTAGAGATGATCCTCAAATGAGTCTAGGCCCTTTGATGTGATATGGACCTAGTTAGCTCATATCTCCTCCTCTATGGTTGCATAGTGGTCTGTAGGCAGGTCATGCTATGTAAAGTGATGCAAATGTTCTATATGACCTAGCATTTGACTTGGTGGCATTGCAACCTGCAAACTTCTAAGAAAATCTCTAACCCCCTAAAGGGTTATCTACTAGCATGATTGATGCAGTCAAGGCTGGTGGATCCAATTAACGACTGACCAACCTTGCAACCAAACCAATATGTAGTGAAAATACACAATAACAACAACAGATCTGAAATAAAATAGAAGTCTTTATTCATCAAATTACCGATTACATGCAATGTGCCAGGCTGTAAGGCCTTCCCGGTTACGTCCAATTACAATGCAAGTAACAGTCTACAAGATCTTGCAAGATCCAAATCTTTTCCCCTACATCAGCATTCAACTAGTCCAGGTCTGTAACATACAGTACACTGGTAGGCACCCAGGAAAGATCTAAACTTGTACTCCAACTTCCAAGCAATCTTCCTGCTCCTAAGCTTGTAGGCTACTAACCTTCCTTCCCACAATCTCCTACCCTAAACAACTACCCAAGCATCCTATAAATATTGATTCCCAGCCACAAGTTGGCTGATGAAACAATTAACCCTTACAAACAAATATTAAATGCTAAAACATCAGTCGGCTCTCACATAGCCCTACAAAATAAATAAACTCTCAAAGATGGCCCCAACGGTCATCAGATCCGCATAGAAGAATGCAACATGCTAGATCTAGGTCCCCACACGTCCAATGGTCAATCCATAACACAAGGAGCGTGACCTAAATTAAATGCACCAGT
Organism: Chamaecyparis obtusa; assembly: GCA_027943335.1. Taxonomy (NCBI): domain Eukaryota; kingdom Viridiplantae; phylum Streptophyta; class Pinopsida; order Cupressales; family Cupressaceae; genus Chamaecyparis; species Chamaecyparis obtusa. The sequence goes on from BSBK01003547.1 coordinate 1,074,232, forward strand.
CGGCCAAGCCGATCTAACAAAACAATATAGTCGGTAAGCAAGAACACCGAGCAATAGAAGAAATAAATGAGCACCAGTTGATTGACCATTCCAAGCATGACCGAGCAACAAAGTTATCGCTGAGCACCAGTGAATTGACGCCTTTAGTCACCGAGTGTTCTTCAGAGACTGAGCACCCTGGTAACCAAAGAAATTGAGCAACTGGTCTCCCAAACCAAGAAAGAACTCCACCAAACCAAGATCAAACCAACAATCTACCTTCAAAGACAAACATATTTTTGGTTGATACAGATTGCCAAGAATCCTAGGATGCTCTTGCATCAAACACCCCAAGTAAGAAAGATTTTCTCATAAGGAAATCAAGAACGCCTCAAGGAAATCAGAATAGGTATGCCAAATTTGTTCTTCACCCATATCTCCTCTTGTCCTTCATCCCATGTAGTCTTCACTTAATTCATTGTCTCGTGCAGAAAGTCCTTCTAGTTTCCACTTTGTTTACCTCTTCAGTCTGCAATTGATAGAAATTGACTCTGACCACTACCGATCACATCGGTGCCTCAATAAGGTTCATCCCTTCTAGACTCCTCAACCAACTTAGTATCATCTCCATCTCTCTATGTCACAAATGTCACCATTTGCTGAACCATTTCTGCTAGCAAAACCATATGTCTCTTAATCTCAACAAACTCTTTAGAGATATCATTCTCCTTCTCCTTCAAACTAGACTTAATAGGAATAGGTTCATCAACCATCTACTCTTGAGGTTTGTCATAAGGACAACACCTGATAAATCCACATCCCTTAACCCCTATCTCTTGTAAAGGTATCAGCTTATGCCGAGCTCCTTCATGCCTAACCACATAGGTATTAGCACGACCATCAAACAAAACATTCCTGTCAAACTGCCAAGGTCTACCAAGCAACATATGACAAGCATCCATAGGCAATATATCACACAATATCTCATCAAGGTAAGATCCAATCTGAAACTTAAACCAGGCATTGTTCTTCAACTCTAACCTTAGAAACATCTTGTATCCAACTAATCTGATAAGGATTAGGATGTTTCCTTCTTTCCAAATTCAATTTACTAACCATTTCATCTCAAACAAAATTCTTAGAACTGCCACCATCAACTATGACATTACATACCTTATCCTTGCACTTACATCTGGTTCTAAACAAATTCTATGAACAGCTTCACCACAGTTATAACAAGTGCCGGTGAACTCATTCTTCCACCTTCCTCTCTATCTAGTATTCTTAGTAACTTGACCACTGCTAAGTACTATTGGAATAAATGCATGAAGACGTATAGGATTTGTGGGAGAATGTTCACATGTGAGCACATAAAGTTTACCATTATTTTTTATGGCAGCGACTACATGCTCCTGAAAAAATGCACCCAAAATCAAATTTTTTTTAGACCTTAATTTACAAAATTCTAACCATTTCATCTGAAACAAAATTCTTAGAACTGCCACCATCAACTATGACATTACATACCTTATCCTTGCACTTACATCTGGTTCTAAACAAATTCCTTCTTTGCACCAGTTCATGAACACATGCAGCTAATCTCCTAGTGACAAGACATTCACCTTTCTTTGGAACATTCTCAATGTCTTCTTCAGCAACTAATGCCACTCTTTTCTTAGAACACTGCCAACTTCTATGACTAGTTTCACCACAGTTATAACAAGTGCCTGCGAACTCATTCTTCCACCTTCCTCTCTATCTAGTATTCTTAGTAACTTGACCACTGCTAGATCCCACATCAGAATTAGGATTCTCTGTCACATTACTCTCAGCAACTGTCTCACCAGTTTTACCACCTCGGTTCCTATTGTTCTATTTTCCTTCATACTTGATCCTATTCAACTTCTCTTCAATCTTCAAGGCCATCTGATAAACATCACTGATTATTGTCATCCGCACAGTAAGTAACTCTTCTTGATTACTAGGTCTCAAGCCATAGACATACCTAGCAACCTTCTCTTTATCAACTTCAAAATGACCAGTCCTAAATAGGATTCTATAAAACTCCTCGATATACTCCTGTACCGATTTGTTAGTCTGCTTCAAAGCTTGCATCTTCTTAAACATGTCCAATTCATAATCCACTGGAATGAATTGTTTCTTCAACTTGTCAACCATTCGATTCCACTTAGTGATCTTCTCTTTTCCTCTTCTACCTCTTTCCAACTGAACTTCCCTCCACCAAATATTTTTATGACCCTTTAACTTAGTCTTTGCAAATCTAACCCTATCAGGATCTTCTATTTCTTCATACTCAAAGTACTCATCAATCTCATTGATCCAATCAATCAATTCTTTTGGCCTGAGGCTTCCAGCAAATGCATAAACTTCAATCTTAGGTCTCTTCCCAATCTTAGACATAGCGTTCAGAATTTGATTCTCCTCAGAATCTCTAGCTTCTTCTACAACTTCTTCAAAATGATCTTCCTCAGATTCATCATCACTATCCTCTTTCAAGGTAGGCTTCTTCTTTCTTAATTCCTCTTGTAGGTCTTGCACTTGTTTTTGCAAAGCCCTAAAATCATCAAGACAAAATTCACCAGTAGCTTCTTCTTCTTTAGAGATCTCACTATTTCTCCTTGGAGGCATCTTCAAATCAAGATCTAGACACACAAGATCCACTTGGCTCCAATAGGAACAAACTTCGCTTTGATACCACCTGATGCATTCAAGGCTGGTGGATCTAATTAAGGACTGATCAACCTTGTAGCCAAACCAATATGTAGCCGAAATACACAATAACAACAACAGATCTGAAATAAAACATAAGTCTTTATTCATCAAATTACCGATTACATGCAATGTGTCGGGCTGTAAGGCCTTCCCGGTTACGACCAATTACAATGCAAGTAACAGTCTACAAGATCTTACAGGATCCAAATATTTTCCCCAACATCAGCATTCAGCTAGTCCAGGTTTGTAACACACAGTACACTGGTAGGCACCCAAGAAAGATCTAAATGTGTACTCCAACTTCCAAGCAATATTCTTGGTCCTAAGCTTGTAGGCTACTAACCTTCCTTCCCACAATCTCCTGTCCTAAACAACTACCCAAGCATCTTATAAATACTGATTCCTAGCCACAAGTTGGCTGATGAAACAATTAACCCTTACAAACAAATATTAAATGCTATTTAACATCAGTCGACTCTCACATAGCCCTACAAAATAAATAAACTCTCAAAGATGGCCCCAACGGTCATCAGATCTGCATAGAAGAATGCAACACGCTAGATCTAGGTCCCCACATGTCCAATGGTCAATCCATAACACGAGGAGCACGACCTAAATTAAATGCACCAGTCAGCCAAGCCGATCTAACAAAACAATCCAGTTGTTAAGCAAGAACACCGATCAACATAAGAAATAACCAAGCACTAGTCGACCAACCATGCCAAGCACGACCGAGAAATGCAGTTATCGTCAAGCGCCAATGAACTGACGCCTTTAGTCACCAAGCGTTCTTTAGAGACCGAGCACCCCGGTAACCAAAGAAACCGAGCAACTAGTCTCCCAAACTGAACAAGAACTCCACCAAACCAAGATCAAACCAACAATCTAGGTCTTCAAAGACAAACATGTTTTTGGTTGATATAAGATTGTCAAGAATCCTAGGATGCTCCTGCATCAATGATGTAATAAAATATTATGCTTGTAAAAGGTCCTCAATGAAATTACAAGACATATCAACCCGAAGATCAACTCCTAAGCTAGATCGCAATTCCCATGGAGCCGTGATGCTATACACTCTATAAGGATCATCAATCTTTGTGCTAGATGATGTGCTTGAAGATGCTCTTGATCGTGGTAAACCCATAATATATCTACCTAGATTATTAGATGTAATGCTACTAGTTGTTGATGTAATATCTCCAATCATGTCAATTGCTTTCCTCTGGTAAGAAATGACCACTCTGTCTGATGTGGGTGCAAGGGATGGTGCTATGGAAGTAAAACTTTGGCCAACCAAATGTTTGTGTGTTGGAAAAGGTTGATCATCCTTGCAATACTGATCATGGTCTACAAGTCTACCACACCCCTAACCTACATAACCTGTAAGATAAAGGTAGTTTACATTGAGGCCTAAATGGACCTCAACATACAACTGTTGTGGAAAAGACAATGGAATTTGGTTGTTATTAGGATAACGATTGTGTGCAACAAGAAAATGCAGGTAAATGAGAGTGGCTATATTTGGATTGGTGCATTGTGTCACTTGGTAGGCCTTCACCTTGGTCTTCCCAACATAATGAGTAAACACCTCTCATTTGATGATATCCCTTGTGAAATGATGTTGGACCTTGTCTAAGGATACATCATTTATGATCTGGACACCCAAAACCTCTAAAAAATCTCACGTACAATCTATGGGGTATAAGAGGTGTGATTACTCAAGTGATCCCTAAGTCGTTCTAAACTAGTCAAAATAGTTACTCAAGTGTCCTTATACACCCCATCAGATGACTGCATGATCAATTTGAGCCTCCTAATCTCTTTATTATTGTAATAAAAAAATACACCAATATCAGGGAAATCAAGTATTGGTTTACAAATTATATAAGTGTACATGTGTTATGCAAACAAACATGATAGATAAAATCATGCAATTTATTACAAACAATATTAATCTAACATATGTACATGCAATTTTAAATCGATGAAGATTAAATAGTCTTTTAATAATAATTAATGAGAAAGAACATGTACATCACAAAAATTAGATTGTAAATCACACTACTTATAACATACACATCCATAGATTGTAAATCCAAACATTTACCACTTTAGCATTAGGAAGTGACTTTCATAAAATCATTCAATATCTTCCAAAAGTTGTTCAACATCTCATTAAAATTATTTTACATACATATGAACACTAGTTTGATTTATGAAAACATGAATTAAATAATATACTAAGGTGAGGATATTCAATGCAATCAGATAGAATTTGCAATGAAAATGACACTAGAAATTCCCTTTTATAAAATCATTCGAATGTGAAAATGAATGCATTGATTTGTGGTTGTTCATTTTGAATTTGAAAAATATAAAGGGAGAGAATCACTCATTTCATACTACACTTGCTTGCCATTTATTTCTCATTTCCAGGATGGCTTCATCAATTCAAATTTTTATTTGATTTTTTCCTTTGTTTATTTGTTTATTGGTGAGTGCAAGTACTATATGAATAAGTGCATGAAGATGTATAGGATTTGTGGGAGAATGTTCACATGTGAGCACATAAAGTTTACCATTATTTTTTATGGCAACGGCTACATGCTCTCGACAAAATGCACCCAAAATCAAATTTTTTTTTTCAGATCTGTGTTTTTCAGTGATTTTTTTTCAAAATTTTTTGGATGTTTTCGATTCAAAACATGCAAATCATGAAGAACAGATGCTGAAAATTTCTCAAAAATCTGTTGTGTTTTCGGATTTTTCAAATTTGGTCAATGGTGCATTGTGTCTGGAGGATAGCCGCGTCCATTTTTTATTGTAACATACATACACCGATAGTCGTGCATATTTGTACTTAAATAGAATATATTATGAGTTTTGAACCATTTGTTTGTGGTGCTATTTGTAAACATTAAAGTGATTTTTCGAATAAAAAGTTAAACAATTTTGTGGAGCGTACCATTCACTTGTAATTCACTTGATATTGGTGTATGATGTAATTATGTATTGGGTCATTAGTGTAGTAATTATTAGCTAACTAAATAATTATTTTGGGGGCTGAGTTATGCATGGAGTAGGGGAGAGGACCCAATATTTGAACGTGTTCCAATGGCTAGGATAAAATGTTGATTTAATATCCACAATTGTTGATTTAATGTCCAATATTTTTCACCACATTGCACCAATAATTGTGACTTTAAAGTTGTTATTGCTGGTTATGACTATCCATAATTAAATGAAATGTAACCTTTATTCTAAAAAAACAACCAATCATGTGATTCCACATCAACTGCTAAAGTATGTGTGCTTCTTTTTTTGGACCATTGGTCTCATTTTTTTTTTTTTGGACTATTTTGGACACCTTAGCAAAAAGCATACTAATGTGGCATCATATTTGATGATGTGGCCCTGAAACCTTAGTTACAAGTAGGGGACTTGCCAAGTAAGCTGCTATAAAAAAAATGGGGGTGATTTGAAGTGGTATTGGATAAATCGTAAACTAAAACGTAAAATATATAAGGGAAGTTTGAAAAAACTAAGTGCCCCCCTTGATAAGATATGCCTTTTAGTTTACTATTTAGACCTTGCCATTTGAAATTTCTATTTAAGATTTTGAAAAGTGCAAAATTAAGATGTCCAACTATTAGATCCTCTCCCCTATACTATTATTGAAACACATTAGATTAATGGTAATCTTCCCCTAATCTTTTCATTCACTTGATATCATTGGAAACAGGCAAAAAAGTTGGATTTCTTGGAGCATTATTAATTTCCTATAATATACATCTTATCAGATCTTTAATGTCTATCTCTACCTTCGTAGTGCACACAACATCTAAGTTGCTGAGAGGTGAGTGTTGGTGATGCACGGAAGCCATCATATTTATTGCAATACAACTTCTGCACACAAAAAATAGACACGCGTACCAAGACTCTGGATTTCATAAATTTCTAATGTGATAATCAACAGAAGAGGAGTGTGTGTTAAGGCAAGTTCAGTGATTTTGGTGGTTTGTGTGTGGATTGCCAGAAGAAAGTGACTTTACAACCGAACAGCATTGCCTGTAAGTTTCTAAACTATTTTCTACAAATCTATTTTGTGTGCTTCCTACAATTTCTTCAATCCATGAGAATAGACTAGTTTTCTTAGACCATTCTGTAAAACTGTTCTCATTCCATTGTTGGAGCTGGTCATTAAACTAAAAGTGGCAGAATATTGGCTCAAAACTGTGCATAAATATGATTTAAAGGGTATAAAGTTTTTGAAAAAGAAAACATAGTCCTTTCAAAATAGCCTCAAGAATCAGGAAAACAAGCTAAACTAAAATTTAAAACGCACAACCAAACAATTTTACTCAAATCATATGAGGTTGATAGTAATGCTAATGAGAAAAAGGAAACGACTACGCTACAGCAAAATATTGCATAACCAATCAAATAAGTCTTATCATATATTCTTGGCCAACTGAATCAAACCAAATACGTTATATGCAGGAGATCTGAAAACAGACATGACTATATTAATAGGAGATTTCCAATAGAGTAAACATGAATGTGTAAAGAGATAGGTAAAGGTCAAAGATTTCGAGACATTTCATAAGCAGTTTCAGTCTCTTTTTTGAATAGGGCTTTCTAAAAAATAAATAGTTTGAATGTAGAAAGCTATTTGAATAAAAAAAATTATTATTTTCTACTTTGAAATTCTTGAATTAAATATCTACCACAAAACTTTTATAGAGTCAATGAATATTTGGAAGACTTGTTGTTATTAGTTAATTTAAGTTAGTAAACGATGATTATATTTATTTAAGTGATTTTATTTGACTATTATTTTTTTGATTAAAATAAATATTTTCTTTCTATTATTAAAAGTTTATAGATATTTATTATTAAAGTAATATTATCAATGTTTGATCATTGTTTAAAAGAAAAATCCATAGAATATAATAAATCTTACGATCTTCCTTATTTCTTAAAATTTAGAAAGTTATCCTTATGTTATCTTTTAAAATTTAGAAGATGATTCTTTTTAAGGTTTTATTTATCTCTAAAAATTTAGAAAGTGAATCTTAGCTAATAATAATGTAAATTGGAAATAAATTAAATATTATGTGAATAAAATTTGATTCCACTTTCAATTATAAATATTGGCTACATTTCTATGTAATTGGGAGGTGTAATTGTCATAAATGAACATTAAAGTGAGCCTTAACATTCTATTAACTTAAAATAGGAGTTAATATTTGGAAGAGATAAAAGCTAAGAATTGTTCTTATTTGGGATTAAGGCCTACTCTTAAGTATGAAAATAATAAAGATAAGATATGGAAATTTCAAGGAAGTCAAACATTGTGTATATAAAACAACTCGAGAAGTTGAATAATGCACAAGGTGGATTGACATTTATCAAAATATTTTGCTCATCCTTTCATAATATAACATATCCTAACAAAGTGATCATATATTCCTCATTTACTTGATTGAAAATACTCTTAAATATCTCCTCTTTCTAATAATATTATAGCTCTTGGAATGAAGACTTTAATAAATTCTACAAATACATTATCTTTGTCTTCCTTAAGGAGCATTGTAAATTAATAGATTGACATTATTACCACTAGTGTGGCATTATGGTAACTCATAATTATGATGTTATTCAACTTCTTTTTATTAGGGATATTTTCTTTATTTAAGTTTCATTAGGTTCCATAAATTGTAAATGCTTATATTTTTATATTTGTGTTGTACAATTATTTGTGATTAGTGATAAGATTTCTCCTATTTACATAAAAATCTCATATGAATGTCAAGTTAGTTGTATATAAAATTATGTAGACTACTCTAACAAGATAATGAGTTATCAAGAAAATAATTATGGAATATTCATTAGTATAAACACGATGCCAAATACTAATAATCATGTAGGTTCTTTCAGTAAAAAGTTGAGTTATATAATATTATGTTAAAAAATTGTTGTACAATTGTTGTGTGAGATTTAATTTTTATTCAAATTTACTCATTTATCATGTGTTTACCATGGGAATTGTTTATCGGGCTTTTAGGTATCCCTTCACATCCCTTCATTATTTTGATAGTTTATTGATTCATAATTTTGAGTTGTAGAAGATAGACCTCAAGTTAATGTATTTCGTTTGATTGGTCACTCAGTTGGATATTCATGAATTTTTTATTTTAGGAAGGATTTGATATTCGTAAATATTCAGGTTTGAATAGAAGATTTTGTTAAGATAGGGCATCATTATTTTTTTGGAATGGTTGAAGTGGTTAATACATCCTTAGTAATCTTAACCACAGGTCTTATGTTAAACACTAACCTCCTCTAACTTGCTATAGATCTTATGTCATGCATCAAGTTGTGTAGACATGTGTGCATTGTGCAGTTATAGCTATTGGGGCAAGGCGAATATAGTACAAAAAGAAAGAAATCAAAACTCCGGTATGTCATGTCATTTGTGTTTGTTATATGAACATAGCAATGAACTATCATTCTAAGTAGAGTCGTTATCCTCCTAGTTTCTAGTTTTATGATGTAACAAGTTAAATCATATTTTGTTGCTTTAATTAATGTAGTAAATTATTGCATTAAGTAAAATCATTTCCATTCTAAACTCTAGTTAAATGATACAATGAGTAGGATTATAATATGTTACTTTAAATATAGTATGATATTGTTTACAAATTTGTTTTTTGTAAATTAGTTATGTTTTGAGTAGAATAGATAGGTATTGTAATGTCCATTAAGCATTTACCTTTTTGGGCATCACACCTAGGTACAACAAGTCAACCTACAAAGGGAAGCAAGATGCTTGCACATAGAAGAGGACAACTATAACTCAACAAATAAAATACAAACTACTAATATTCCAGCACTAGATTTCTCTCTAGATATAAATATGAACAAGGTCATACCATTTCCTTTGTGTTTCTCATGTAAAGAACTTAAGAAGAAATAGTCACTCAAAGAAAAGAACTAGCGAGAACATATGCACAAGTCAAGTAAGCTCTTTAAGATGAATCAACCTTGGTAAGTTTAGACTATTTTAAACCTCTCTATATTTTCTTCATTACCGCATCCCATGCCACTGCTCTTATTATATTTTAAAATATGGGAATCTTGATAAACTTGTTAAATTAAACAATATGTCTTCACATGATGAGAAATGGAGGTATGCACCATAGAATGACATGATGACATCCATGAAAATTTTTTGGTGCAATTTTTGATGTAGTGGAGGTTAATGAGGCAAATTTTAATTATGCCTCCACCTTTTATTAGCTTAAATGTGATCCAATATGCAAGGATAATTCATTTCACCCAAATAACATGAAATATATCCTTAGAATGAATAATTAGTAGCAAGAAGCACTTGACTTATTATTCTATAGGTATATTCTACTTGATACACTAGCTTATTCTAGAGAGATCATGACAGACTACTACTTGAATGTTTCAAAGAAAGAAAATATGACATGTAGCATAACCATATAAATTCTAAGGGTTATTCTCATGATATATACTACCTCAAGAGTTTGGTAAAAATGCTTTTAAATTTTTTGCTCGATGATAATATGGAATAACAATACTTATTGCAAGTAATGGTTCTACTCTAATCATATTGTGTTTCTTTGTGCATTCCTTACCACTATTGGGAATGATAAAGTGTGATCATGTGCCAATCACCTAATTGTTGTCCCTTTTTGTGCTATATTATTGTATGTCTATATTTTTGGTTCCTAGAGGAGATACACATCCCTAACTAGGGCCCATTTCGGTGCTTAACTTTTTAATTCCTAAAGTTGCATGGTCCTAGTCAAAATTTAAAATTTTTAGGCTAAATGTTGGATTTTAAAAGAGCTTCCAATCCTAGAAGACCTTTCTTTTGACCCTTTCTTTTTCCCTTGTTCCTATCTTAGTTTCTAACTTTCCCTAACTCACATTCTTTTCTTTAAACCCTTGAATTTTGACACTTTGTACTAAGTTATCTTTAAAGGTTAGTATTTTTGTCATCTTTTTTCTTCAAATCCTTAAGGGATGAGTTCCTTGTTATCTCCAAGCCGCAATTCTTGATCATTTTCACCATGTTATTTTTTTGGAGTTCTAATTTCAGTCATCTTTTACTTATGTCATTTATGGCATGAGGTCTATCATATTCTTGATCCTTGAATTTGTATATGATTTCTAGGCTTCATATGATTTTAGTAAGTTAGATATGTAATAATGCCTATAACATAAGACTTTTGAGAATAGATTATGAAGTATTCCTAACTCCATATCTCTAACATTCCACACCATGTGTTATCTTGTTAGGTTCACTATTTTAGACCCATTACTTGCATGCCTTGTGGCATGAATTCCTTTAATATCTTTGATCCTTGATTCTCAATGTTTTGTTTCATCTATTCTTTAGTTTTAGTGATGTAGAGATACCTTTATTTTGTTGCTTTTGGAATGAGGTATAATGTGGTTAGTGCCTGAGATTTTACATTGTGACATTAGTACAAAAGTACAATAAGATTCTATTTTTTTAATACAAAATTGATATTACATAAGCACACAATTACCCAACATGCACAAGGTGTCAATTTCACCAATGATGATATAATCATCTTGTACACCAAATAAAAAATATGAATACACATGAAAAACTTAACTCTATGTTGGATCATGACACTAAGGTTGACACAAAAACTTAGGCATGTGGTAGAGATACATGACTTCCAAAACCAATAGAACACCCTTCAAGCCTATATACAAACCCACCCTCCAAATTTTGTTGGGCTACAACTACCAGAAGGGCTTGAACTACCATTTCATTCTTCAAAAGGAAATTTTACAATGCATTATACTTCAAAGTCTAATGGGAAAAAAATTGAAGTCCCAATTCCATTATGGCTTCCACCCTTAACTTAATGACATAACCTAGACCTAAAAGATCACTAAGCTTAGGGCCCCACTTAGACTTGGGATTTTTTCCAAGCTTGAGGTTTCACTCACATAGCAAGTCTCATAATAACACCAAACACTCCTTGGGAAGACATCTAACTTTTTCCTAAGTCCTTGGTTCTTTCACCCTTTACAACCCATGATATGATGCATGGCTCACCAAAACTTTCTCATAATCCTCAAGTTTTCATAAGGACTTGAAGCCAAAATCCGATGACCAGTGGCTTATTGAAAACCTTTGTTTTGATTCTTATAACCTAAAACCTTTCACCACGTGGATTTTAGAACTCTGCATGCACTTGGTAATTATACCAAGTACCAATTCTTTGTTGACTTTTATAACCTACCAAGTAAAGCTACAAGGTAGACTTAGGCTTAAACCCAAGAGTCTGAAGTCTACTCCGACAACCATCACTCAAAAACATGAAACTCTTGAAGTGAAAGGTTTATAATTCCTCTCAAACCTATAAAATTTTTGGTTCCAAATCTTAGATATTAGTCAACATCATGTTCTCATTAGGGCCAACAAAGTAAAGAATCTTTAAGCATGGAAATTAGCAAGGGATAATTCTTCACTTATTGAGGCATAAATTTCTCGATTTATAAATAATAAAAAATACTTAAGTGAAAAATATTAATGGATTGTGGTAACCGACTTGGCCACATGAGACGCTCCCAAAGAACATGGTTCCTAAGGAACAAGGAGAAAATAACCTTAGCTATGTAACATAAGATAAAGACTATAAGCATAACAAAATAACAATGCTACCCAATATTGAGCATGTTTGACACCAATTTCAGTACATGCCAAAAAATGATGAAACAATAATCCATTATGACAAAAAAAAAAAAATCTACCCATAATCATCTAAAATAATAAATATAACCTTAAATAATTTAATCTAAATACACACTATTATCATAATTTTAGCTTTTTAAAAATGTCAACACCTTCACAAGATGAGGCATGAAAAAATCAAATGATATGAATAATTAATTTACCTTAAATAGTTTTAAACTAAACATGGATGATCATAACCTATATCACCATTTACATTAAAGGAAAATAATGTAATAAATACAAAGGTCTCATGAATTATATTTACAAAGATAAAACAATTGATTGAATTAGATCACAACATAATTACAAGATGCTAACAAAAAATGTAACAATATACTTTTGATGGCTTAAATGCCAACAACAATGAAACAAAAGAAGGCAAGTCTAGGTATTGGTGATGGAACCTTAGGGTCCAATGAAGGACATGACGAAGATGGTGACCCCAAATATGTTATGGATGCTTACTCCTCCATTGTTGCAGAGGATAACTCAGGTGTTGGGACTTCTAGGTGAAATATCATGGATGGGGGGACTGTTTCCCCTTTTCCCTCTGGTCTTGTTGATGTGAAGTCTCAATTGATGGTTTTGTTGAGGATTTGGTCACTATGGTTGGTTCCTATGTTATCTTGGAGGGTAGTGTTGAATAAGATTAAGAAAATGATATTTGTTCCTCAAAAGAGGAAGAAGAAGAGCTACTCCTTGATATTTTATTGAAGGCCTGTATTGTCTCTTGCCTAAAGGAAGAGCTTGGAGATGTGGTCTATTGGGATGGGGAGGATGTTCATATCTTTGATGTTGTAGAGGATCTGGAAAGGGAGGCTTCCTCTTTTGAGTTCCCCCTCCTTCTGTGAAGAGGTCTTAGATGAGAGTGATTCTTTTGGGCCAATCTCTTCTACCTTAACATCATTTGTTTGTGGCTTTAGGAGAGGCTTCATCTCTACTCCTTTGATCTCAAAGAATTTCTAGGTTTAGGTCCTATTATTCTTGAGAATAAGAGCATTTTTCTTGGGGACCAACTTCCTATTCCTAGTTTGGCCTCCAAGGTTGACCATGATAAGGGCTCTTTTATGCCCTTTTCTATCAATGATTTGATTACCCTAGCTATTTTGATTGGTGGTGGGGTTTTTGAGATGGAAGGTTTGGTTGATGATTCTTTTGATGTTGTTTTGGATTCTATTTTTGGTGCTTCTGGGGTAGCTATGACTTTTGTTGTTGATGTAGGAGCATCTCAGGTCCTTGGCAATCCTGTGTCACCAAAAACAAATTTGAGTTATTCTGTTTTGCTCAGTAGCTGCTTGGTTCCTTCATTGACTGAGTTGGCTCCGTGGTTGCTTGGTTCCTTCTTTGACCAAGTTGGTCAGTTATTTCCTGGTGCTTGGTAACCTTGCTTTACCGAGTGGTTTATTTTCTTTTTCTGTTGAGGCCGACTTGTACATTTAATTCTGGTCATGGAGTTAAAGTTGGTATCGATCATTGGGAAGCGTGTGGACCTAGATCTGGTCATTCCTTCTGCTAATGATGGATCTGAAGGCTGACTTATTTTGTTAGCCTCTTGTATAAATGCAGTTGTTAGTTATAGTTTTAGGATCAATTATAAATTGGTGGTAGATCAGTAGTTAGAGTTCAAGTCTAGAAGATAGAAGATAGTTTCTGAATCCTCACATGTTGGAGGACTACTGTAATCAAGTTGAATGTAATTGGCCATAACCGGGAAGGCCTTACAACCTGACATGTATGAGGTTATTTAATGAATAATATATGATTTGTTCGACATTCTCTCTCTCTTTGTTGTGTGTTTTCTTCTGTGTGTGTGATCTCTACAAGGGGCTTGTGATTAAGGTGTGCCTTTGGCCCTTTCTCCGCCCTGCCTTATGTTAGGCGGTATCAGAGTGAGGTTGAGATCTGGATCTAGATTTGTGAATCTAGGTCGAGGGTTCCTTCTTGTGAAGCCCTAGTTGATATTTGTTGTGGGGTGGCAGATTGCGATCTGACCTGCAATTGCAGAGAGTTCTCAAGATGGTTTGTGGGAGGCAAGATATAGATCTAGGATTGGCGGATATGCTAAGGCAGATTGTAGCTAGGTTAGAAGCTACTAAGACAGCTCAACACCGGGAAGAAATCTTGAAGATGTTAGCCATGAAGAACTTGAAGAGGAACAAGGCAAAGTTGAACCTGCACCTGTGATGGATTAGGGTGAGGAAAGATTGTTGAAGGCATTAACAAATCTGAAGTCCACACCACATTTCAATCCTCTCGAGTATAGTGGAAAGTTGGATTCAAATGAATTGATGGATTGGATCACTGAGATGGAAAAGTATTTTGAGCATGAAAATGTCCCCGAGGAAAAGAAGGTGAAGATTGCAAGCACTAAGTTGAAGAGTCATGCATCCTTATGGTGGGAGCATCTGCAATTGGATAGAAAGAGGAAAGGCAAAGAAAAAGATATGGAATAAGATGGTGAATAAGTTGAAAGGAAAGTTCTTACCATGTGATTCTTAGATTAACCTAGTTAGGCAAATGCAAGGTTTAAGGCAGAAAGATAGCTTGGTAAAAAACTATACTGAGGAATTCTATAGGTTAGATATCAGATCTGGACATGTTGAAGATGAAGTGGAAAGAATTTCTAGGTACCTGAATGGGTTGAGAATTTTTATCCAAGAAGAAATCAGCTTGGTTAAGTTGAAAAGACATGAAGAAGCTTATCAATTTGCCTTGAAAGCTGGAGAGAAATTGCTCAAGAGACATGAGAAAAGACAAAGAGGAAGAGGTGGTAGATTACCTAGAGGAAGAGGTAGATCTTATGGTGAAAACAATAGATCCAATTAGGACAAGACAAATCTGGATAAAGGCAAGACTGAGTGGAAAGGTGAAAGTTCTTCTATAGGAAGAGGTAGTAACTATCGAGGTGGTTATAACAGAGGTGGATTCCGAGGAACTTGTTACAATTATGGGGAAGAAGGACATAGATCATTTGAGTGTACACATGCAAGTAAGAAGGTCGGTAGCAATAGAAATGATTTAGCGCAAGAAGACTCACCGAATGAACCTGAGAAAGAAAAGAACTTGATGGTCAGGAGAGCCTTGTGGAGCGAAAGTAATAAGGAAGATCCGGTAAGGAAAAGTTTGTTTAAGACTAGATGTAGAGTTGTTGATGAAGTGTGGAAGGTAATCATTGATAGTGGAAGCTCGGAGAATTTGGCATCTGAAGAAATGGTTACAAAGTTACAGCTGGAAAGGTTGAAACACCCGAAACCCTATTAGATTTCATGGATCAAGGATGAGCATACACTATTGGTAAATGAACAATGTTATGTGAATTTGAAATTTGGAAAGTACTATGATAAGGTGTTATGTGATATCATGCCTATGGATTGTTGTCATATTTTGTTGGGTAGACCTTGGCAATATGATAGACATGCTATATATGATGGAAGATTGCATAAATATACTATTTGGGCTGATGGAAGAAAGAAAATCTTGTTGCCTTTGATTGAAGAACCTGTTAGTAGTGTTTGTATATCTGTGAAAATTTGTTTGATGGAAGGAAGAAAGTTTGTTAAGGATTTGAAGAAGAATGATGTGTGTTTTGCTGTGATTCCTAACAAATCGAGTGAGAAAACAGTGGATAACATCCCTAAAGAAGAAGATAAGATACTCACCGACTATGAGGAGATCATTTCTGATAATGTACTTGATGGATTACCATTGAAGAGAAGTATTGATCATTGTATGTATCTAATTCCAGGAGCTAGTTTACCGAATAAGGCACCACATCGGTTAACACCTACTGGAATCAGGAATTGAACCGACAAATCCAAGAATTGTTGCAGAAGGGTTTGATCCGATAAAGTTTGAGTCCATGTGAAGTACCAGCTGTATTGGCACCTAAAAAGAATGGAGAATGTGTACTGATTCCAGAGCAATAGACAAGATAACAGTGAAATATAGGTTTCCTATATCGAGAATGGATGACATAATGGATAGTTTGACTGGAGCAAAGTATTTTACCAAAATTGATTTGAAAAGTGGATATCATCAGATCAGAATCAGAGAAGGTGATGAATGGAAGACTGCTTTTAAAACAAGAGAAGGTTTGTATGAGTGGTTAGTTATGCCTTTTGGTTTAACTAGTGCACCGAGTACTTTTATGAGATTGATGAATGAGGTTTTGAAATTCTTGGGTAAATTTGTGATTGTATATCTAGATGACATTATGATATTTAGTAATACCAGAGAAGAGCATTTGTTGCATATTAAATAGGTATTGCAAAGATTGAAAGAAGAAAAGTTACTGATTAATCTGAAAAAGTGTTCCTTCATGAAAGAGGAAATTGTGTATTTGGGATTTGTGATTTCAGTTGATGGTTTGAAGATAGATCCTGAAAAGGTTGAAGCTATTTTGAATTGTCCTACACCTGAAAATGCTAGTGAGGTAAGATCATTTCATGATTTAGCAAGTTTTTATTGAAAGTTCATTAGAAATTTCTATTCAATTTGTAATGCTATGACTGAGACTATGAGAGGAGACAAAAGAGAATTCAAGTGGACACATGGAGCTAATAAGAGTTTTGAGACTTTGAAGTAGAAGGTTGTTGAATTACCTATGTTGGCTTTACCTGATTTCAATAAAGTATTTAAAGTTGAATGTGATGCAAGTGGTAGTGCAATAGGAGCTGTGTTGAGTCAAGAAGGTAAACCTGTTGCTTTCTTTAGTGAGAAATTGAGTGATTCAAAAATGAAATATTATTCTGTGTATGATCAAGAGTTCTATGCTATTGTTCAAGCCCTAAAGAAATGGAGACATTATTTGATACTGAGTGAATTTGTGTTGTATACTGATCATAAGGCTTTATAGTATTTGGGTAGTCAGAATAAGTTGAATCAGAGACATAAAATGGGTTGAATATTTGTAGAGTTATATATTTGTGATAAAACATAAAAGTGGAGTCACTAACCGAGTTGTTGATGCATTGAGTAGAAGAAGATCTTTGATGAACGAGATGAGAATTGAAGTTCTTGGTTTTGATGACATGAAAGATTTGTATGAAATTGACGCTGATTTTTTTGAAATGTGGAGGAAGTACATAGCACCTATTCAAGATCAACCAAGTACTAAATGGGAAGACTATTTCATTAAAGAAGGTATGTTTTTTAAAGGTATTTAGTTGTGTATATCGAGAGGATCAATGAGAACTAATTTGATAAAAGAGAAACATAGTAGTGGTTCGGCTGGACATTTTGGCATTGACAAGACATTAAATTTGCTTAAGGAGAAATACTTTTGGCCACAGTTGTACAAGGATGTTAAAAAATTTGTGAAAAGTTGTGGAGTGTGTCAAGTTGCAAAAGGAGTAAGTCAAAATACTGGATTGTATATACCGATTTATGTTCTTGAGAAACCTCAGATTGATATCAGTATAGATTTTGTTCTTGGCTTACCGAAGATAGTAAGAGGTGATGATTCCATATTTGTTGTTGTGGATATATTTTCTAAGATGACACATTTTGTACCCTGTAGAAAGACATCAGATGTAGTACATATAGCAGATCTTTTCTTTAAGGAGATTTTCAGATTGCACAGATTACCAAGGAGTATCATCTCTAACCGAGACAGTAAGTTTGTTGGATACTTTTGGAAGACTCTTTGGAAAAAGTTGGTTACCGAGTTGAAATATAGTTCTACATTTCACCCACAGACTGATGGAGAAACAAAGGTTGTAAATAGAAGTTTGGGTAATCTTTTGAGATGTTTAGTTGGAGATACACCAAGCAATTGGGATTCTATGTTGGCAGAAGAAAAGTTTGCATACAATAATTCAGTGAATAGGAGTACTGGATTTTAACATCTTTTGAGATTGTTAATGGCATACAACCGAGAGGTATATCAGATTTGAAGGATATTGCTAGTGAAGAAAAGAGAAGTGTTGAAGGAGAAAAGTTTGTTGAGTTCATGAAGACATTGCATGAGGAAGTAAGACATAAGTTGGAGATTACTAATCAGAAATACAAGGACAGAGCAGATAGATCAAGAAGACATAAGATTTTTGTAGGAGATGAAGTAATGGTTCATTTGAAGAAAGGTAGATTTCCTGTTGGAACATATGGGAAATTGAAAATGAAGAAATTTGGTCCTTGCAAGATATTGAGGAAGTTTGACAGTGGAAATGATTATCAGATTGAATTACTCGATGACATGGATATATCACCTATATTCAACATTGTAGATTTGTATGAGTATTAGGGACTTAATGAAGATATGACAGTACCAAATGATTATCCTAAGAAGTAGACATAAGAAGTTGAGCACATTTTGGAAAAAAGAGTTAGTAGAAGCACAAGAGGAAAATAATATATGGAATATCTGGTAAAATGGAAAAACATGCGGATTGAAGATAGTTCGTGGATTTCATAATCTGAGTTGGATTCATCTCAGGTTGTACTTGTTGCATGATTTAGAGAATAATTTCAAATAACCCCAAGTGTCTGATGCAGGAGCATCTCGAGTCCTTGGAAATCTTGTGTCACCAAAAATAGATTTGAGTTATTCTATTTTTCTTGGTAGCTGGTCGGTTCCTTCATTGATCGAGTTGGCTCGGTTCCTTCTTTGACTGAGTTGGTTGGTTATTTCCTGGTGCTTAGTAACCTTGCTTTACTGAGTGGTTTATTTTCTTTTCCTGTTGAGGCCGACTTGTACATTTAATTTTGGTCGCAGAGTTAATGTTGGTATCGATCATTGGGAAGCGTGCAAACCTAGATCTGGTCATTCCTTCTGCTAATGATGGATTTGAAGGCCGATTTGTTTCAGTAGCCTCTTGTATAAATGTAGTTGTTAGTTATAGTTTTAGGATCAATTAAAAATTGGTGGCAGATCAATAGTTAGAGGTCAAATCTAAAAGATAGAAGATAATTTCTGAATCCTCGCATGTTGGAGGACTACTGTAATCAAGTTGAATGTAATTGGTTGTAACCAGAAAGGCCTTAAAGCCTGACATGTATGATGAATAATATGTGATCTATTCTACATTCTCTCTCTCTTTGTTGTGTGTTTGCTTCCGTGTGTGTGATCTCTGCAAGGGGGTTGTGATTAAGGTGTGCCTTTGGCCCTTCTCTACCTGCCTTGCGTTAGTTGTGGCCGATCCTCTTTTGGAAATCCCTTCTCCACCTCTTAGGGCTCATGACAATGTGTTGTTTCTTGAGGTTTAGGTTTTTGAGTCTCTTCTTTTAAAACTATCAAAAGATGGGTAAATCGACCTCATATGGATACTATCAAAAGATGGGTTTCTTGCATCTAGAAAATAGGTGACCAAGTTAAGGTAATTAGTATGACTAACAATTGTTCCCTATTTTGGTTCTCTATTTTCGTGGACTACACTGGAATTCTTAGTGAAGGTCCTTGGATTTTGGGCTTGAATGGCCTCTGTCTCTCTAAGTGGTTTCTTGGTTTCAATTTTCTAAACCTCAAGATCCCTATTTGGGTTCACTTACTAGGGCTACCTTTGGAATTTTGGAGTTATAAGATTCTTATGTCCATTGCCAACTCTTTTAGATAATTTTGTGCTATAGACCCTATTAATAGTTCTATGAAATATCTACTTTATGAAAAATTCTATGCGTTGGTGGAAAATAACAATTTTCTCCCCAGTCAGGTCACCTTGTCTTCCAAGTTTTTAAAATGGGTGTAGGAAATTGATTTTGAATAGCTCCAGTCATTGGCAATTCTTGTAATAAAGTGGGTCATGCTACTTCCTCTTGTTTGACCAAGAAGGATAACCATCTAGTATGTAGGGAAAATAATCCTAATTATGAACAACCCTATTCTATCAACGTTAAGGGTCAAGTGGTGGATTTTAATTCATACACTAATGTTGCTTATTTGTTTGAAGCTCTTGTTGGCAAATCTTCAAATTCACATAGTCACAAGAAAAGGGGTTTGGTTGAGAAGGATTAGCCTTCCCATTTTATCATGGAATAGAAGATGGTGAATAATTATATGCTAATTACCATTGTCAAGGATTTCTCAATAGATTCCCCATGTTTTAAGAAACATACTATTAGGGAGAATGACCTAGGAAGACTGTAACCAAAAATCCTTAGATCACTTTTATAAACCCCCATGATTTGGTTGGGGTTCAATCTACTTTGGATGACTATTTTGTGGTCTTTTTCTACTCCTATCCCTATTTTGTTTTTGATTAAGTAAAACAGGTTTTGACGGGTACCTGAAACCCATTACAAGGAGGTCACAAAAGATAGACAAACACAACCCACAAAAAGGAAACAGGTCAAGACCAAAATGAGGGTTTTAACAACAGGCTCCCATAACCAAGAACAATCAAAGCTAGAGCAGAGCCCCAAGCAAGTCCAGCGAAAATAAAGCCTCAAGATTTTAGGGTTTTCCTTTGACACCCTTCTAATGAGATCGAAGGGTCATATCAAAAGAAGGTGAAGATCTATTGGAATGTTTACCTTTAACCTTGATCCAACCTTCTTCAACCTTAGCAGCAGCATTCTGCCAATCCAACGAATCCAAAACAAAAGAAACAAACCCCCCAGAGGGGGTGACACTCTACGCAAAGGCAGCCATCTAAGAACCAGGGCCAGGGAGAGGGACAACTCCAGCAGAAGAACCAGTAGGAGTAGACCTAGCAGCTAACCTAGTAGGAGAGCTAGAAGGAGTAGAACCAACACCAATAGAAGGAGGGACCACCACAGACCTTGAAGGAACCCTCACAAATACAGACGAAGGAGGAACAACAACACCCACAATAACTCCAACAACAAAAGGAGAAGACACAGGGAAAGCCTGCTCAACCACCTGAAAAAATCTCTGAGAAGACACCTTCTCTAGACCCTATAGTGCTAAGAAGAAACACCTTGCCACCATGAGGCAGTCCTTTTAGATTTCTGAAGATCACATTGGTCCAAAACATGACTACTCTTAAAGCATCTTCTGTATCTGAAGGGGAGGCCTTCATAGTCCAAATGTTGAATCCAACTTCTACCATTAGGAGTAAAGAATTTGATCTCTACAGGAAGACCTTTAGAGATATCCAAATCCACCAAAATGTGGGCATAAGTGGAATGAAGCAAGTCAAAAGAATTCTCGTCCACCAAAATAAAATCTCCAATAGCATCCCCCATAGATTCGAGAAGAGAATCAACCCAGAGATGGAGGGGAAGATTAGGCAGCCTAACCCAGATGTGCAGCTTATTAAAAGCTTCAGAAGATGGGGAAAAATCAGGATGCCAAGGTTCCAGCATCAGCATGAAACAACCATCCCAGCTGAAAAAATTCTCACACAGAATCGTATTTCTATCCACAACATTATCAAATTTAGCAACAAAAAAAACCCTTAGCCATAGGAAATATGTGGGTTGTATTAGAAATAAGGGGCTCCCAATGCTTGGAAATCCAAGAATGTAGTTCGGGTAGACAAGGCCAGTGACCCTTAAATCTGCAGATCAGGCCAGGTGAAGAAAAAACAAAGGTGACAACATCAATTTCAGATATAGTCTCCTCCTCCAATTCCAAAGCAATATTTCTACCAATTGGGAAGGCACAATAATTAACAGTCTTCCTCGAAACAGGCTTAGGCACAGGCATGAGAGGGCACTGAGCCAAACTAGACAAAGTTAGGGCAGCAAGATCCTGCATCAAAGCCACCACAAAAGGCTCGACAACAAGAGTTGCAACCATAGGCGGTGCAAGGGAAGCAACCGCCGCAGGAGCCCTAGGGACGGTGAGAGCAACATGAGGCACACTATCAACAACAGTAGCGAGGGGTACAAGATAGTAGCGGCAACTACAAAAGGAGTAGTAGGAGCCATCGAGTGGGAACTCTAGTCAACATTTTGTTGTTTTGCTAATTGTTTCATTGTTTTATAAGATTTTTGGTGTTATACTGTGCTTAAAGCTTATTTTTCTATTGTACAAGGGATTAGGTCCCTTTCAAAATCCTTGCTTATCTAATAAAAAACATAACTAAAAGATAAAGATGACTTCTAGAAAATGGAAGGACCATACTTTAATACATAAATAATACAATAAATATTATTACATTAGTAATGAGTCACCTCTAAGTTGCTCCAATAATCACAAAGCATACAATTTTTTTTTGAACCAATAACTCTTTAAGATGGATGAATAAATCTTCTAAAATGAACCGATGAAGGAATGCTACCCACCACCATATAACCATATAACCATCATTAAGTGCAATAGTTTTCTAAGCAACTCTAGGAAAACCTTGATCTATGAAGGTCTTTAATGCATCACTATAAAGGTCAAGACTCACACATATACAAAGCATACATGGAAATAATCATGTCATTCAAGAACACAACATCACATGTGGCAACCCACACAACTTAAGCATGAGGTAATATATACCACACAGGTCAATCAATAGACATACATAAACAAATCATGCTAGATACCAAAATGTACTACAAGGGAAGGATAAGAATCATATTCGTGACAAGAGTGTCAACTGAAATGAAGCAATGTACATGTTGGTTCTTCAAAATGGACTTTATACTTATGAAAGCAACCAATACACCTATAGATAGATTGTCAGGAATGGTCAGTTCCAAGTACGGAAAATATGAGGTGATTGGACCAACTATAGGGACAAGACTGCCCTATGCACTTTTGGCTCTGCAAAACCAAGGCGGGTACACCTAGTCCAACTCAATATTCTATACTTCACAACCTTTTTTGGATTTATATAACAGATGATATGGTGAGAAAATACTAAATGATGACTAGTCATTCATTGATTCTCAATCACCATAATGAACACACAGCCCTATAACCTCAATATTTTAAAGACTTTTGGATTGGTTATGTTTAAATTTGAGGAATATAACCAGACCATATCAAACACATGTCACTGCAAAAGATACTTATTCTTGACCAGTGCTTTATCCATTGGGCTAAACCTTAAACACAAAGTAGCATACAAAGACCAACTATTGTCAATGAGCCATGACCCTTAATACTACCACTTGATGACAGTATTTATCTGTATATCCAGATCCACACTACTTACAAATATCCTTTGTGAAAACCAAAATAATTTATGTCCCATCTAAAGAATCTTTAATTTTATCCTAGATCAAAATTTAAGGAATAGCAACATATACATGGTTAAACACCATGCAATGGACCAGAAAACCCAACCCTCAAGAGATGAACACAGAGGAGAGAACTGAATCTAAAAGGATTTGTATTATATTTGATGAATCATGTTCTTGTGTACACTTTGTTTTTAAGATACAACCACTCCAACAATAGCCAAAGACTAGGAGCTTTCCTTTCATAAAACAATACAGTTTAACACAAGTCTGTTACACCTTAGACTAAGAACAATTCATCAGCCGATTTTTTACAACTAGGAGGAGACCTAATACCACCTCACACAAAAGGCTGCAAAAAGACCCCTCCTAAATGATCTTGGAAATCTTTATAAAGGATTGCAACAAGCTTGGGATCATTTAGGGCAAAATTAGGGTTGCCAACAAGAACAAGAAGTAAATGCAGTCAGGAAAGCCTAAAAACCTTGGAAGGATAAGATCAAATCTGATTTACAATATTGGCTTTACCACCATAGACCAACTGCGGTTACAAATTCAAAAGGCTTATTTTTGTAGACATCAATTAAATTTTAGCAACCTCCGTGTAGTAGGGCATGAAAAAAATTGACAACCATCATACCCTAGCCGCCATCCTCAAAATATTAGTCCTCTGCATTAAACTGAAATGACGCACTTGAAAAACAAATCAAATCATGGTAGCCACCTTAACATCTTGCTCATCAATTCACACCTATAACCGTGCTTGGAACAAATCAGATTTGATTTGGTTCGTTATTTCTGGCTCTCCGATTTCATTTTTACTGGAAAAACCCTTGAAAATTTTGAAAAAACTGACCACAACGGTTAATTGATCAAGTTCAAAACATGGCTATTGATCCTTGATCTTCCTGGCACATCATGCGATTCTCATTTATCAACAAAATAATCGACAAAAGATTTGAATTTTACTTTCCACATTACCTTCCTCGGCGACCAATTAAAAATGAACACATTGGATCTACCTAGCATCGAGATCCCACCGTCTTTATTGACTCATCGGGTAGGACACGTGGTGACAAGGTGTGATCCTGCGATCACTAACCATCGAGCCCTTTCTCATTGAGGCATTACGCCCGCCGCATGATCAAAAAGATATGTTAGAACATTACCTACCTTTAGTTCGGGGACCATGATGTCACCGAAGACACGTGTCACCAAGGCGCTATGCCTTGATCAGTAACCGTCGAGCACCTTCCCTTTAAGGCATTAAGCCTGCCGTCAAATCAACAAGATCTGACCATTGTTTAATTTACTTTATCCTCCAGCCGCTGACGTCACATGGGACAGGTGTCGCCTGGTCACAATCCTGCGAAGAATAAATATCATGTAAATTTTTATAACGGGAATGCGTCGATCGTTGGATCAATCTTGATCTGATTGTGCTTTAATCTTCGCCTGAGCTTTGACCTTAGACCCAACAACCACCAGGTGTCACATAGGCGTGATCTCATGAAAGTTAAAGACTTTGCAACTCTTGATTGTAGGATCACGCACACCGTAGGATTGACTTAGATCTTCCCAGATTTAACAAGGCTGAAACTTTAGGAAATATTACTATGTCGGGACTTAGGAATTTTAGGAAAGATTAACAGGCCCGCTAGGTAAAAGGAACTTAGACGAAACATAACCCTGCCCAACGATGACTTAAAATATGTGCTAAAAGGAAGCACTTAAGTGACAAAAAGGTAACGAATAAATAGAGCTCGGTAGGGTTTAAGGATTTAAACAAGATTTTTTGAAACCCTAGAAACATGGATAAACCCTATTTCTTCACACCTAAGACACCTTCAATGTATTTTGTAGGAGAAAGGCAATTTTCAAAGGATTTTTGCACTGGCAGGAAAAAAGACTAATAGGACGAGCAAGAGAAAAAATAATTACCTTCTGAGAGGGCCCTTCAATTTTTTGTTGTCCTGTCATTTGCCTCCTAAGATCTTCTATGATCTTATCCTTTTCACTTGTTTCCTTCTTCAAATCACCATAAACTTTTAAGACAGTCTCTAATTTAATTGTGAGCTCTTCCTTTTCTTCGGCTTCCTTTTCTTCTACATTCAAGTTGAACTTGGCTGATTCTAAGGCCATGCCAGATGCTTCAACCCCTGAAGTCTCACCAACCCTTCTTATCATCAGGCTATCAAAGTAATCAGTCTATGATGCTTCATTTTTCCTTTTATTTTCTTCTCTCTTTAGAGACCACATTACCAATGCTGGATGATCTTCACTAAAGACAACACCTTTGAATGCTTCTTCAGCTACCTCCTTTGTTGTATGCATTGGTTTGGTTTTATTTCTCACTGCATCAAAGACTATGTCATCTGCAATATCCCACTCTGGAAGAATGAGAACCCCTTCATTTTTAATTAACTCTCTTCCTTTCTCTGGGGTGATTGCCTGAAACCTTTGTCAACGTTTATTGTTTCACTTCAGCCTCAATGCCACTTGGATCCTTTTCAGGATGCTTCTCCTGTCTTTTCTCACAAGTTTCTTTAAACTGGCTAATGTGTGTGCTCCATAAAATTGCACAAAGGCTCTAGCCTTAACAAAACTATCATTAGCCAAAAATTCATCACATGCCTGCCTAGTAACAGGGTCTAACTCCTTGCTTGCAAATTCACCAACATTCAGATCCATCTCTACCCCTTTGTGCTCCTCAAGCATTCCCTCTTGGACTTCATCATAGGTCACACAAATCTGACCTAGGTTCCCCATCCTCTGCAACTGTTCTGCTATCTCTTGTTGATCCATAATATTTAAAGGAGATTGGGAGGGAGAATAGATACCTCACTTTGTTGTGGTCTTTCTTCGAACCTTTGTTTCTTGGAGGAGGTGGAGACTCAGGATCCACATCAATTGGTCTCTTTCCTGGTGAGGTAGAAGGCTCCCTTGTATGTATTTTCACTTCAACTCCCATGGAAGATGAAGGCGCACTTTCAGCTCTCTAGCCTCTTTGATGCGTGTTACCGCTAGGAACTACCACATTGTATCATGACTTCCTCTGTACAACATACTCACCAGGAGGAATAATTCTTGCAAATGCAGGTTTTCTTAGGACAAATTTGGCCTTCTCTGGCTTTGACTGCACAACCACATCCTTCTTTTGGTTCAGGACCTGCATTATGCCCTCAAAATGACTCATAAGATCCTCAAATTTCTTTTCAAAGGGCTTAAAATCCCTCAGAGGATCATAATCCTTAACAAAATATTGTACAAAGTCCAAAGTTTTCTTGTATACTAGCCACTTTTCCTTCCTGACCTCCTGCTCTTGTAGATGAAATTCATTTCTAATTATGTCTTTAGCAATGTGGAAGATATGGTCCATAACAGCACACCTGGTCCTCTTCTTGAACATATCAGTATAAAATCCCTCAGGATAAACAGACCTTGCAACTGATGTAGCCAGGTGGTAAGGTTCTAAAACCTTGTTCATGTGCATCTATCCACCCTTTGTTATCACAAACTGATGTGCTATAGTGTTGGTGGAAAAACTAGAACCCATGCCCTTCCTTGTCAATGCCATATCCTGTAAACCCCCAATCTGTCTAAGGACTTTTGCTATGCCAACCTTCAAAGGAACCTGGTATGGTAGTATAAACGGGGCGCCTTTAAAACCATATACTCTGAACACAGTTGAAACAGGGTATAGTATGACATCTCCCCAATTGTGCATTATCTTGATGTCATTTGCAAATTGTTTTGGCATCAGAAATGCTAACAATGGTTTTGGAATCCTTGGATTCTCTAAAAACAATAGGGCCCTAAGTCTAGATGTAAAGCATTTGTCAAAAGTCACAAAACTGGCCTCATTTCTATCCTATGACATATTTAAATTCCATAATTGGACTGACATCTCCTCACCATCCTTTTCCTTCATTAAGTCCTTGTCCTTTGCAAAATAATCAGAACCTTTGAAGAGGAACATTTGCATCAATAGGCAATACCATCCAAAAGGTCTATCTACCTTGGATTTCTGAATACCAATCAGCCCATTATGAATTAAATCAGCTAGGAAAGGAGCAAAGTCAAATGTCACTACAAGATATGGGTGTTGGATCTGAACCATCATAAACATGTAATGAATGGGCATCTTTGTTTCTGAATCTTCTCCAAAAATTTGACCTAGAGACCAATACATACCCTTTTCTTTCAATTTGAAATAATCTAGCTTGATGGACTTGGTGTATTTGGTCCTACCACAGTTAACCCTCCAACCTTGTCAAAAAACACCCTCAAAGGCCCACTTCTGAGGTAATCCTTTTGTGACTTGTAAACTTCCCCCAGTTCAACAAAATTAATTTTTTCTAGGGCATGATAAGGCTCACTCAATTGAAAAACCTCTCTTATCTCATCAGCAGTGATACTAATTAGAGGGTTTCCATTTACATCCCTGACTACTCTTGCAACAGGGTTATAATTCTTAGCTACCTGGAGTAAGATGTCTACGTACATAAAAACATTAGGGACTACCAGCTTTCATACATCAAATTGCTAGACATTACTACTGGGAGCAAATGCATGTCTCTATCCAAACTCTACCTTGAACAATACCAAACCCAACACACCAATATTTGCATCCCTCTCCAATTACCTTTATCATATAAACCATCAATAATTTTTAGGCGAGGGTTTTTGGGTACAAGCGCCTTTAACTCAGATGAATCATTTGTAGAATGGTCCAGTTGTTCGAGAAAATCATCACAGACGACCCTTTCTTGATAATCAAATTTACCCTTGAATTCTCTTTGTGGTGCCATCTTAAAAACTTTGGGTTTACACAAGGTCACTGTATTTCAACAAATTCTTTATCTTCGTAAAACTCTAACAATATCAAACTATTAATTATACAACACTCAGGAATCAATCTGTCAAGAAATTAACTCACCCATTGAAATTTTTCCAGAAAACATAGGAAGCTCTACAAATTTGCTTCGCTCAGTCGCTCTGAAAATCTTGTATCTTTTTAAATTCGAAATGAGCTCCTTATTGATTTATGTTTAAGAGAAATTTTGCAATAACTCCTCGACATCATGGTCACATGCTCTGCAATTACTTCATCGACTTTCAAACCTGAAACTCAACGGACAAAAATGGAACTCTTCACAGCATAGAACAAAGTTTAAAATTGAACCGTCGATTTGACTCATTGCGGTACATCGTGTGGTTCTCAAAGATAAGTCAACAGACTACTAACTTCCATGTCATTTTAGTTACTTGCAAAAACATCCAATCAAGAAGCTCCATCTCATCAATACCTGGCAACCAGACCCTACCTTTTACCTTTTAATTGGATTGGACATGCATTGCACAGGCGTGATCCCACAATGACCATCTTTCATGCATATTTTGATTGCGGGAACATGCCCATCATCCGATAAAAAAGATCTTCTCATACTTTAACTGCTTTGTAGCCTCGGGAGATGTGACATCACCATGGACACCTGTCAATCAGGGACGATGCCTTGAACATTAAACCGCTTGTAACTTTTCATCAAGGCAAATTTCCCATCGTCAGATCAAGTTAGATCTGACTCATCTTTAACTTTCTTCAAAATCAGTCGAGAGATGTCACTGGGACACGCGGTGTCAAGGCGTGATGCCTTAATCATTAATCTTCAAGCACCTTTCCAACCCGGTAATGTGCTTACCATCAAATCAGCCTTGATCTGACAGATCTTTATTCTTTACATTAGCTTCAACCTAGGTCCAATGACTGCTACATGTCAACCAGGCGTGATCCCTTGATGACTAATTACCTTACATCTTTTGTTCATGGGATCACGCCGATCGTTAGATCAACTTTGATATGACGGGTCATTATTTCCCTTGTAATCCTTTGAAAACTGGTCCCACAATCTTCGGATGGACACGTGTTGCCAAAGTGCAATCCATCAAAGGTTAAAAAGGCATCACCTTTAATCCAAGGCATTATGTCTGCCGTCAAATCAAAAAAAGATTTGCACGATGCTTTATTGTTCTCTTTTCCTTTTGCTAGGTCCCACTCGTTGCCAGGTGTCGCTTAGGCGCGATCTCATGATGAATAATTTTCACACATCTTTTCGTCCAGGCAATGCATCGATTGTTAGATTAAAGTAGATCTGACACATCTTTAACTCATACATGGAGACTTAGGAAAAATTTGTATCTTGTGGAAAACTTTAGACTTAGGAGAAATTATAAAGGGGCCCGTTAGGCGTTATGACTTAAAAAGGTTGTGACCCCTCCCGATGATTTTAAAACACATGCTTAAATCACAACTTAAGTGATTTAAAAAAGTAACGAAGAAATAGAAAAAGGTAGGGGTTTTGGATTTTAAACAAAATAATTTTTTAAAAACCCTTCTAACTAATAAACCCTATTTCTTGAAATTAAGGCAATTTTCATCAAATTTTTATAACAATAGGGAAATTGACCATTAGTACTATTAGTGAACAGATTTTCACTTCAAAAATACCAACACAAACTGACTCACAATGTCCAAATGAAAGTACAAATGCTACTAACAGTTGGATAGATTATCATTGAATTGATAATCTTCCTCTGAATTGAGAGGTACAACTCCCTCTTAAGATTTACAATGAATTAAATAACTGAGTATGTCTTTAACCAAAAGACATGAAGGTAGTCTAACATTCATTCATCACCATGAAGTAAATACGATCATTAGATTTAGAAACTAAATAAATGTGAGCAAGACAAACAAATTGCCTCAAGACCACTTATTTAGTCTTTCACATTACAGAGAAAGAAAAAGAAATAAATGGCTTTTAGAAACACAAAAGAGACAACCAACTGATTGATCTCAATCAGAAAAGTAATATACAGACTCACAGATCTGCCACACAAACTTCTCTTTATTCTAGATACAACAAAATGATCACAAGGTCATCTTGAGTCATGTTATTACAATCAAGATGTAGAAAAATAAAAATAAATCCTTTCCCTCTCCCTCTATTACAATCACATTCAGACAAATGATCTCCCTCTCCCGTAGCCAACAGACTTGCTGGAAAGAAGCCCTTTCTGTAGAAATTTTTCTCTTTTTATCCATAATTTTTGAAAAGTACATTCCCTTTTCGTAACTTCTCCATTCTTGGAATAACTAATTCTTGGACATTTATTTGATTAAACTTTATGTTTTCCCATCCACCTCTCCATAGATATATCAATGATGTTTAATCTTTTAATGAATCAAAAGTGTTCAAGAAAGTTTAAAAAAAAATAAAATCTTTAGTAAGCAAATAGCTGCCAGTTGTCATTTTTGGAAGTTTTCCAGATGTCTTAGTTAGGATGGTCTGATGTACCTATCCATTACATGAGTTTTTTAACCATATGGAAGCAATTAGTGATTATAGATATTGATTCTCATCCAATATATAGAAATATTATACTTCAACTGTTAACTCCACCGAAATCAGTATTTTCCCTGGCAGAAAAAATTGGGTCTCCATGCGGGGGCATAACTTTTTACTCCACCATTGGATCGACCTAAGTTTTGGATATGTTGGCAAAAACCTATTTTACTGCATTATGACAGGAGCGATTTCAAAAATAATATCTGATTCGAAAGATAATGTCTACTGGGTGAGGGTATATATGACTGTCATAAAATCAGACTTGTTGAAATATTGTTCTCAGTGACTTCAGATCTTCTACTCTCAAATACGCTGAAATATTGTTCTCAATGACTTTCACATCTTCTTCTCTCAAATACACTGCGCCAAAATTTGAACTATTCATACTTCCCTGATATCTATATTGCATGTGAGACCTCCTACTTAGTTAGGTTTCACCATCTGTTTGAGAGGGATTTAAATGTTAGGCATTTCATCAAGCAATTCGCATGTAGTCCACTTTGCTTCAAACTTGGGACTTTGTGACCATTCCCCATTGATTGGGAATTACTTTATGCTTTCTCTTTTCAAATTTAACCTCTATGAAATTACGTATGAGATTAGAAGGTCAAGCCTGAGAGATTTATAAACTTTTGGAGATGCCTTAGTACTGCAGGAATGGGAACATATTCTCCCATGCTATTAGTTGATAAAGAGATAATTCAAATCGGATTTAGAATGAGAATGAACCCTACAATTTGATAATCCCATGCATATATTCCTTCAATAGGAATGATTCTCAAAAGTTTTAAACTTGGGTGCTGGAGGCAAGCTAACAAGTACACACAAAAATAATTTCCTACACTAATATATTGAGGAAAGATTGTGATTTTTTAAATCCTTAAAAAAATACTATGAAGAAGATGCAAATTACATGAAATATATAAAAAAACAGCATTGATAAATGCACATAGCACAAGATATATTTGTGAAAACCCTTTTTAGAGAAAAAAACCATGCTCCAAAAGCCCGCTCAATGTTATAATGTGGTCATGTTACACTGATCATAAAAATAAAAAAAGTAAGAGGTCAAACTCTTAATAACAAAAAAATAGACTACAACCCTTTTGAATTGTGCTAACATTGCGGAGTAGCCATATCACACCATTTCTTTGCCAAAATGTTACCACAACATTGTTCATGTCAAAGAGGTATTTTAAAAAAGTTTTAAGCTAAACATTTGATTAAATAGATGAATAGAAATGGTTTTGAGGGGATTTTGTTTAATTTATAAGGATTAAGAATGCCCCACCAATTCATGAAAACCCTCATTCACCAATTCATGAAATTGTTGTTGAATAAAAATCAAAAGAAATCCCACTAATAATTCCTCTACATCCCCATGAGATGCAAGAAAACATATTAGGTAAAAAAGAAAATAACGAGAGAAAAAACTCTCGTAGGTCTATAGTTGTCACTTCCCTAGAATAAAAACTATTGCCATTTTCCTCAATGAGGTCCCAAATTCCTTTGACATATGAGATTTCTAAGGTAGAGGTGGGGACTCTATGCTAGATAAAGTGGGTGTACAATATGAACAAAACTAGAAACTTAGACACCTTTTTGAACCAAAGATTGAGTATGCCACTGTCTCTTTCATTGTGAAAGAGGGTGTTGAGGTTGGGACTCTACAGTCCATTAGCTCACTCTCTCAAACTCTTTTACAACATGCCTAACCTCTAGCATATGGTGATGTGGGTAATTATTACAAGTCTTGACCTTTAACTCACTTTTGTTGAAATTGTGGATCTCTTTGTGATAATGGGTTTGAGGATGATTAAGATACATGTGCCCAAAAATAGGATGCATATATACTAGATTGGATTATCTTGATAGAAGACTTGTTGGATCAAACATTTGACACTGGTAGACAAGTAAATCTGAATAAGATCATATTCAATTTATTATATTTCATTTTGAAATGTAAGATTAACCAAATTACTGGATATTATAATAAAAATTTTGGGTCATATTGTTCATCCTATGTCTTGTTGCCATCAATCTCTCGGTTACATGATGATGTCAAGTCCACAAGTATGTAACGATTAAAGAAATATTAAATATAGTACATGTGAATAGTTTAACGTAATATGAATTGTAATACTATGAGTCACATTTAATGTTGAATGGGCTAATGTTGGGTCTTCAACATCAACACTTGTCGTTTGGAGTGGTCATACATCTTACATTGAGGTAAGCTTGACTAGATTTAACTATTAAATATTTTTAAAATAATATTCGGTAGACTTTGGTAATTAATAATGTTGTTTCATTTCTAGATGATGACATAAATTGATACTCTGTATGGTATTTATACCCCAGTAAAGCATGGCATTTCCACAATAGTTTCATGTTTGATGCTTTTGACATATTTATGAGCTAGATTGGTAAGCTTTATATTTGTTTTTCTATCTATCTATTAGTGAAATTTTGAATGATATTCATTTATAACTTAATTTGTATCTCGATGCTTTTTATAGGGATTCATAACTATAGAATGTGAACATGCCCCTGTTATAGATAAAGAGCTCAATAGTTATTGATTCATAGAGATAACGAGTTTGTTGTAAGTGATTATTCTGTCATATATCATTCTATAATTCAATTCTTATATGTTATTGTGTATAATTTTTATTGTTTCATGTTTAGCTCTAGAATAGTTTACAAAGGAGGTCAAGTTAGTAGATTCAAAAGCAACCATTATCACATGCCTCTCCATCCACTTGACATTCAAACATAGCTTATGATCTCTTCCCTTCCTCTAAAGAGTAGTGATTACATTAGGGTCCTTTGATGTATGCCTATATGAAAATTTTGTATATATGTATATGTTTAAATTATATGTGGCATAATATGACTATATAGCTTTTGGTTAATACAATTTTATTTTTCCAATGTTATCCATATGTACTATAAATAATTAATTGAATAAAGATAATTACACAAATAAAAAGAGGGAATATATGATATTTTTTTTTATAGTAAATGATGTTTGTTTTGACATTGGATCATGTATTCCTTGAAAAGTATAAACACTTATCTTATTTATAGATTTTGATGTAATTCTTTATGGTCTCATAGATCACCTTCTTCACATTTCTATTCGATTGTGCATATGTTTCTAGAATGTCATTAGAAAACTCTTTAATGAATATTTTAGGCCATATAATTATCATGTGTTTGGTGGAGAGATTTCATTATCGTTTGACACCACTCTCCTTTTCAATTGTCAAGACAAGTGCTACTTGTATAGTGTTCCTCGTGGACATCTCTTACAAGTTTTATGGAATATAAAGTTACTTTTTTCTCCATTATCTTTAACATGTCCTTAAGTTTGCAATCACTATCCTTAGCTTAGTCATTTGAGGTCGGTCTATTGGCTGTCTTCACTATACATGAAAAGTCTCCCACAGGCATACATATCACTATCATTATGAATTTTAGATAACTATCTCTGCCATAACTTCCAATCTCTAGCATGTTTTTGAGTTTTCTTTGTTCACCACTCATTCAACTTAGCATACCACTATACTCTTTAAATTAATATCTTTATTAATTATTTTCATCTACATTTAATTTCTCAAAATGATTGTGCTTCATATAATTAAGGACTTTCATTTTCATTTAGTCTTGCATTCTACACCATCCTCTTGATTGTCCACTATCATATATGTTATAAATTCTAGAGTCCTTATATGGACCGTGTCACTTGATTTTAAGATTAGTCTCATTTTTTTTTGTCAATTTTGTATCATTATTAGGGTTGTATTACTATAAAGACCTATCATATAAATCCTTGTCATTATTGACCTCAGGTCATGTTGGCTATCTCGTTTACCATTTATTTATCTTGGAGCTATATCTGTCATGCAAGCCTCTTGAATCACTATCATTGCTCACCCTTTTAGTGCTTGTTTGCTTTGCAAACAATACCTTAATGGTTTATCCATTTGCAAGTTCACTTATTTTATTTTATTTTGTGCATTATGACTATGTTTAGATGAGTTGATGATCACAAGTCCTCAATATATTTTTTCAACACCTTGGAAGCTATTTAGAGGAGGATTGCTGCTATATTCAAGTTTCAAATTGGGTCCCTCCCCTTGGTGTACCTAGGTGTTCCCATTGTTGTTGGCCAACAACCAAGGCCAATGTGACAAGATCTACTTGATAAGTTGCATAGGAAAGTTAATCACTGGACTCATTGGTGGCTTTCCACTGTTGCTAGGGTTAATCTTCTTAAATTGGTGATCCAACCTCTTCCTATTTATAGAAGTTTTGTTCAAGTAGCTCCTGTTTATTTTCTCTAAAGAATTTGATGCTCCTTCATGCCAATTTCTATGGAGTGGTAATTTGCGAGAATTCTAAGTGGAACCTTGTTCAATGGGATGTTGTGTGTTGTCCAAGGAAGGAAGGGGGTCTGGGTCTTTGATCTACTATCTGGAATGGGCAGGCTTTAGTAGCCAAATTATATTGGCGATGTTGTACAAGCCAAAATCAGCTTTGGGCTCAAATTCTCAGGAATAAGTAATTGGCTAGTGTTGATCAAGTGGATGTTCATTAGTATCCTTTGGAAGGCAAGGGCTCTATGGTTTGGCACACTCTATAAATTGAGGCTCAACTGGTTAAGAAAGGCCTTTTTTGGATTTATCATTAGGGTTTTAAGGCTCTTTTTTTGGTCAGATTCGTGGGATGAGAATCCTCCTTTGCTTTCCACACATCTACATTCACAAGCCCTTTGTGATAGGTTTTTGGTAGCCGGTTGGAATAAGGTTAAGCATTATAAATGTGTTTGGATTATAGGCCCATTTGTGGGGTTCAGATTGCTAGACCCTAGTGAATGGTCGTCAAGTGGTTCAGAGGAGCATTAGAGTGATTTGGCTTAGATTCTTGCTTCCAAGGAATGTAATTCTTTGGTGGGGCAAGTTTTTTTTGCCTAAAGTACTACTTTGACGGGCAAATATTCTATTTTTGTAGGTTATTTTGAGCTTCTTAGACATATGTTTGGCGATATGGAGGTTCCTTGGTGGAAGTAGGTCTAGAATAAGTTTTCTTGGCCGAAATGCAACTTTTTCTTGTGGTTGGTTACTCAAAAGTAGTGCCTTGGGATAATTTATGCAAGAGGGGATTATAGGGACTCTCGATGTGTGTTTTGTGTTGTGTAGATGTGGAATCCATCTCTCATCTTTTCTTTCAGTGCTCCTTTGCTAGAGATATCTGGCACTTATGGTGGATTATCTAGGGTCAACCCTATTGGCATATATGTTTATTCTTTGGCTGAGTTTTGGGCCTGCTAAGGGAGACCAACTGTGAAGTTCTCTTTCCTTCAGGTGGCCTGGACTATCAGTCCCTCTTTTATCTTTTGGCATATTTGGCTAGAGAGGAACCGTAGGATTTTTCATGATAGAAAGTTGGTCTTTATGCATATATATGTGGTGGAAAATTGTTCACTCTCTTTGGGAGATTGTTTTGGCAAAGTGTGATTTTTATGGATTTGTGGACCCTGGGGATGTTGCAATATGTCATCACCCATCTTTCCCTCTTTAAAGAGGTGCTCCTTGAAATGTTAACCAGGTTATGAGGAATAGATGTAGACACCCTCTGTGGAAGATCAATAGGGATGGTCGTTGGACCCCTCTGCCACAAGGAGTTTTCAAATTAACATTTATGGTCATCTTGTGGGAATCTTGGTCATTCTGGTATTGGTGGGGTTGGTTGTGATAGTTTTGGAGACATCCAATTTATTTTCTCTGTTTATAAAGGCCTTCAAACGAATAATCTTATGGAAACTGTGGCCATCTTGTATGTTGTTGAATGTAGCTATGTTCTTGGTTGGAGAAGGATCATCTGCAAGTTTGATTCTTAGGTGGTGGTGTCTTTGCTTAATAGTCAACAGTTGGATAGAGTTGGTTGGCACTTATAGCTAATTATTAGACAGATTCTTCAGTTGTGTGGTTCTCTAGATTATGTTGTTTTTAGGAACATTCCCTGTGATTGGAATGGAGTTTCTGATTGTTTAGCTAAATGGGCTTTTGATCAAATGGATGCTTGGAATATTATTGATGTAGGACAATTACCTCCTAAAATGACTACTTTGTTAGCTCATTTGGTGGACAATGACAAGGCTGTTTAATTTCCCTGTCCTTCTTCTGCGTATATTTCTTTCTCTTGAATAAATTTTTACCCCTCTTTTAGTGACTATGTTTAGATGCATTGTGAATAAATATTCCCTCGGTCAAAGGATTCAAGATAAATCTTCCCCCAAATTTAAGGATAGGTTTCACAAGCTATTGAAATTTCCAATATCAAATATCCATACATGTCATTTAGAATTTCTTCTATTAATTTATTTCTTAGTTTTAGTGTATTCCTATAGAAAACTGAATGTGATTGTTTTAATGTTTGTGATAAACTTAGTTCTTCTTATAATTCATTTATCCTACTACAAAAAACTTGTAGTTTTTTAGTCATGAAATACAAATTGATGCAAACCAATTTATGTCTTTATATTCAATTCAATTCCATGTGGTACTTGATAAACACTTACACCCATTTTAAAAATCCAAGGAACTCCTACATCACATAATAAAGGAGTTGAATGCACTCTTATGTATGTGTCACCATTGAATTATTGTTTTGAGAACGAGAAAGTATCTATTAGGCTATAAGCGCTCATCCCTACTAAGAAAGACTCCAACCATAAATCACCACACATGGTTGAAGTTAACTCAACCTCACCCATATTTACTATGAAAAATATTAAATCTCTTATCAATCCATATAAGCCTCAATGATGAATCCAATAACTAGAAATAAATCCCTAAAATTTACTT
This sequence comes from Chamaecyparis obtusa, assembly GCA_027943335.1. Classification (NCBI taxonomy): domain Eukaryota; kingdom Viridiplantae; phylum Streptophyta; class Pinopsida; order Cupressales; family Cupressaceae; genus Chamaecyparis; species Chamaecyparis obtusa. The sequence continues at coordinate 1,112,112 of BSBK01003547.1, forward strand.
TTTTCAAATGGATTACAACCATGACAAATTCCAACATGAAAATTCTATTTATGCACTTGGATGTCATTGACAAATCATGTAGGCAAATCAAGGAAATTTCAATTATTCTCTTCTTTTTCAATCCCCTTCTCCATTTCTTTCTCGCCATGCACCCTACCTTTGTGGTTGTATAAAAATATCATATTTTCAACGTACATTACAAAAGAAGATGATTTCATACCTTCACAAAAATTCCTCAAGTTATATTCTATAGATAATCTAAAACTTTAATTGAGGAGGACTTTTGTATACAATGAACTTTCATAAGTTATCAATGTGAGGTTTTGAAGAGTAAGAAACTAAAGAATTCAAATGTAGGTAGGAGAAGAGAAATTAACCAACATTTCAAAATCTTTCAATGATAGAGAAAAGTATAAGAAGGCATAAACTTGCATTTACTTAACAAAAGATTAAGGGACATGTATAACATTATACAATGGTGGATGTAATATGTTTATAATGGTTTGACCATTGAGTGTAATGAAGTAAAGAGAGTGGAAGAGGGAATTATAGGGCGTAGATGGTAGTTATAGTGTTTTAAAATCCTTTCTCACTTGTGGTAGAGGGTTTTTTGGTGATGTAAAACAAGGAATAATATGATGCAAAATACATTTCTCAATGGTTTCACAAAGGCTTCACATATTTACCTTGCTCGACAACATATGAATTTATAGACGGGGTTAGTTCTAAATCTCTTTATTCTATTGGGGGATGTAGAAGTATCATATGTGGAAGTTTTTCTAGGTCATGGGGACCTCTTTGTCTATCTAAGATTTCAACTCCTTTTGAAAGATGAGAAACTTCTAGAACAACAACAACAACATTTTGAGCACATGATCATCCACTTGGAGAGGACATTCGAGGGCCCAATAAGATTCTAGAACTTCTTGGAATATGGTGGGAAGTATGAGGTTTCATAACTTGCCCTTATAAAAGAGTAGGCTAGATGGAGGGTAGAACAAGTTACTATATTATATTGGAGGTGCTTATGTGTTCTAATTGTAGATCTAGATTTTTAAAAAATTAATGAAGGATCCATTCCTATTTGATTGAGGAATTTATAAATTTATCAACTAGGTGTCTTGAAAATTGATCAATTGTGGTAAATGAATAAGTCTTTGGGCTTGTGCAATTGTGGCATGTCAGCGGAACTGAATGATAGGATACACACTCGCCGACCGAGGGAAAACTTTAAGAAACCCAAGTGTAAAATTTTGGCAATTGTGGCATGTCACCAAATCTAAAATTTTGGCGAATCCTACATTATTTTGGGTGGAAAAAAAAATATTTTTGGTGATTTTTATTAATTTGAAAGGTAAAAATATTAGTTTGTATTGGTGATTTTTTTTCAATTGTATGAAAATTCTATAAAATCTTGGCGAATCTTTCACTGTTGAAGAAAATCTGCTAGAAGTACACATACCTAGCAACCATCATTTCACCATTATTATTATATGGATCCTAAATAATTATCAAACTTGAAGGTTAAATTTTCCTCACTTTTATCGTTGCAACTTCCCTCCAAAATGTTGAATGGGGGTTTGGGGGCACCGCCCTCGAAAGCTCAAATGACTTTTAATATTTTAGTAAGGTGTCTTGAGTTAATTTTATATCATTTGACATATAGTAACCCTATTTTTTATAACTGTTGGATGATCCTAAATCAATGACATAAATCCTATTTCGGGCCAAAATTTTAAAGGACACCAAGTTCTAGAGAAAGTCTTCAAAATAAAGACGTGTCCACAATCAAATTTATTTTGGGCCAAAGTTTGAAAGGATAAAAAGTTCCATGGAAAGTCTTCGGAATAGAGAAACATGTCAAATCTATGTACTTAAACCATACCCTAACTTAAATTTTGACCACATATTGGCGAATATGCCCATCGATTAAGACAAGCTTTGGAAATTGTAGGCGAAAATATTCAATTTATCATGTGGAAAAATTAGATTCTATTGGCGAAGTCATCTCTGAAATACAAATAATTCCATATCGCTTTGGTGATTGGCCTATGCGTGGGACCCAATTTTTATAAAGCGCAGGTGACATGGCCACTTCGAAAGTCCAAATTTTTTTGCCAAATTCTGGTCTTGATGAGTGACATTCACCACTAAAGTTATCCTTAGAGTCGCCACTAATGGTTAATCGATCAAACCATAGAGCATATCAATGCCACTATTTTATATTATTTTTAAGAGGTAGTGTTTTCTCAAACTTTATGGTCTTTTATTTGTGTCCTTAATGCTAATATTTTAAATAAAGTTTTAAATTTTTCTCCATTAGAACTCTTAGACGTAAAGTTATTTTCAATCATTTACATAAACATTTATGTAACATATCAATTTTAAGATAAATAATTCTACATTGTATTACATCTAAATATACAAATATCCATAAATATTATATATCCTACTTATCAATTATATCTTCAGAATACAATAAATGAATCTTAAAAAAATTAATATGTTAAAATTAGATACCTATCACTTATTCTTAAATTAATTAGAAAAACCTAAAAACTATTAATTTGTTTAAATTAAAAAAAATAGCCGTTGATAATAATAATGGGAAAAAGCATTTGAAATTAGGTGTGGGGAAGGAATTTAAATGTTCGTTACAAGTTGTACAACCATTTGAGGATTTAATTCACTTATGTTGTTTTTGGTCTGTTCTATCTTTTTGCTCTATTCTTGTTTTGTTCCGTTAATGTTGTTTTTGCTCTTTTCTTTTTGCTTTGCTGTGCTCTTCATCAATGCTCTTTCTGCTTTGTTCTTTTTATCCATTTCAGTCAATTTGTTTTGATTTTTCATTATCTTTGTGTACAGCGTGCACGCTGGTCCTGTTGTTGATCTTATTCCTCTTTTTCTTTGTTCTTTGTTCTATGCTTTTTTCTTTGTTCTATGTTGTGGTATAGCAGAAAGAGAGGTCGAAGAAAGGAAGAGGCAGATCAACCGACAAAAAAAGGAAATGGTAAATCTTCATTATTACTTCTTGAAAATTTAATGATTTGTTTACGGTTGAAGGCACCCACTAATCGGAGTGTATTTGTTTATAGAGTCAGATGCACATTAAATTCCAGGTGTTGGGCTGATTGATGTAAGATATGAACCTCTGCTTGGTGAGTTTTCACATAAATTGAAGTGTCTTTTCTATTTTAGATCACATCCAAAACTATGAAGATTTATTGAATTCTTGCATTCCATAGTGTGACCCCGCTCTGTTATTGCCATTACTATGAAAGAACCTGTGATAATGTCTAAGGTGATATTTAAACCCTGAATTATTTTGAAAACAACTTATCCAATGTGTAAATTGTCTATATTCTTAGGAATAGAGTTAAGCGCAAATCCCATGGAATTCAGTATGGACACACAACTTCAATGGGGTTAATTGTCTCCTAAGATTTATACAACTGATTTGTATGGTTCCCATATTTTTCACATGGATTTAAGAAAAGGAGATTTGGCATGAGTTTTATTGATGAATAGTTATGGGATGGATGCTTTTTATACTAGCAGTAAGCTAACATACCAAAATATTGGGGTTATCTAAATTTCTATTTCTTTGCAGGTTCAGCAGTTCATTGACCTCCTAGGACATACAGATGCAATGCACTGTTGGGTTTCTGGTATGTACGCACATGCCTTGCTTTGCAATATTTTAGCTATAGTAAAGGTATTGTTTATTGGCTTTAAAAAACTTTACAGAATCCACAAATTGTCTACACAAGTAAGCAAAAGTATCAGCTAAATGGCTAAGCAGAAGAAGAGGCACAACAATTGAGGGCAAAATGTTCTTCCAAGTAATTCTTCATCGCCAAGAAAGAGCTAACTAATTAATTCAAATTGGCATGATGAGCTTTGTACGGAACTTTCATTTTCAATTTCAATTATTTAGTCTTTTATCTAAGTAAATTTCATCCTCTTAATAGCGACTTCTTGATCCCTCCTTCTTGATCCCTCGCCTTTTCTCACCACTCCCCATTTTCATCCTTAATTTCATTATCTGTATAATTTGAACAATGTTCACGTAATACCCACTCCCATCATCTCCTAGCATAAAAGTTAAACCAAAAACTTCAATATCTATCTCACAGACCCCATACCCACCAATCGATAATTTCAAGAGGTCAAAGTTGTTAATGCCAGATTTTTTGCTGGCATAAATAACAATGATGTTCGGTTGATGAATGGTATATTACAACCTTTTCTCTGAAGACTACATTCTATCAAATAGTTTTATAGGCTATTAATATTATTAACCTATATCCATGAAGCTTTAAGCCTTACTTTTTCTGTTGTTTGCAACTTTGCATTACAATGACATTGGTGGGTATGACATGTTTTATTTTTATGATAATTTAGTGCTATAATGTAATTAATACATTTTTATCTAATACTAATTAGTTATAATTTTTTTCTCGGAATATATTCCCCAGAAAAAACATTTCATATTCCCGACTACCATTTTTCTCTTAATCTTTCAGTTTTCACACTGTTTTGATCACCTTGGGGATGAATGGCTTTATTTGTTTTCGCTCATGTTTATTTTTAGGTATATTTAAGATTATGGTTTTCTTTTCTCCTTTTAAGACTAGGTAAATGACTCATGATGAGTTTTTAATGTAGGCATGAGATGCATATCCAACAAAAGTTCATTCACCCGATGCGAAGAATAAGAGATGGTAAGTTCCTTATGACCTGCTTGGTAGATCACAAGAAACAACTATGAGGAAATGAGTAGATCACACAACTAACCAAGTGTTTGAATTCTGTGTTTTCAAACAATGAGTTGATCATCTCCAATTCAGATTTAATGGAGGATTTATTTCTATTTTGTTCCTTTTGTTCTGTCCTGTTCTGTTCTTTCTCCTCTATTCTGTCAATATTCTCTTTGTTCTTTCTATTCTTTTTTTCCATTCTTTTCAATTTTTTTGTGAGCATTTGTTTTGGTTTTATTTTATTTTTTATTTTCTTTGTGTACAGTGTGCATGCTAGTCCTTTTGTTTTGTTTTGATTTTTCATCTTTATTTGTTCTATGTTTTTTTTGGGGTTTTGGTGTTACATTTTTGTGACATAGTAGAAGAAGCAGTGGAAAGAAAGAAGAGGAAGAACAAATGAGGACAAAATCATCTTCCAGGTAATTCTTCATTATTGTTTTTTAATTATAAAATTTCATGTACATATTAATATGTATTGACCTTTAGTTTATATTAAGGCTCAACACTATATTGTTATATGAAGTTTGTTTTTCAGCATTTACTTTTTAACTCATTTGATCCATGAATTATTCTATAATTGGTAATTTTCTCATGTTCATTGAAATTGTGAAATATTAGAACACACGGGTAGACATGCCCTTAGCTAGGATTTTAAAAATGATGTACCACTATTGGAATTTCACCTGTGTTTGTGGCATAATTTAATGTGAATTATTTATCTTAGTGTATTCTCATGTCTGAGTGATTGATATCTGCATATACTATATTTCTTGTTTTCAAAACTTGAACACGTATGAATCCTTTAAATTCATTACTTGTATAACACATTCAGTAAATGGCAACCTTAGAAACATGAACTTAAGGATTTTTTCCTTTGAAATTATACATTGGTCAAACACCGTGCATGACATGATTTATTGGTTTGCAAATCTGAATAACGTATATGTTTACAAATGAAAAAACTATATATGAGAGTTTGAATATTATTAATTTTAAGTTGGAAGAGGATCACAAATGATGAAATATACGAATTACAAATGTGGAAGGAGGTGAAAGATAGAGAGTTGGGGAGGATAAGACTTGCTTTGTTGGCTAACTAGAAAGAAATTATCAGTGCACATAAGGGTGCTATAAATAGCTTTTAGGTACGGCCATGATTTCCTTCCTGTGTGAGTGCATTTGTAATGATTATTAGAATTTTGGTTAAGGCTATAAGAGCCTGGTGACTTATCGATGAATTGATATCCTAAATTGCTAGTATCATCTTTCTGATTTTTATATTGCTACTTGCCAATCATTTTGTTTCCTTTCCTCTATTTTTATATTGGACTGTCAGTAAGCTAACATACATATAAGTGTATTGGGGGTTTTCTAACTTCTACTTTGCACGTTCAACAGTTCATTTATCTTATAGGACATTTAGCTGTAACACCATATTGGGTTCCGGTAAGTCTGTAGATGTTTGGCTCTACAGTTTGTTAGCTTTCAAATTTTTTATAGAACCTACAAACCATCCACAATAGTAAGCTAAACTATCAGCTCACTGATCTTTTTTGGATATGTAGTTTAACGGATGGTGAATTTCATTTACCATTGGAATCTTATAATTTTTCTCCAGGGTTTAATATTATTTTGGATTCTTTGTGTTGGGAGCTGTGGTAGGTATCTTTTATTAAATTTGAAATGGGATACATGGATACGATTTTCCTTGGCTTCAGGTAAACATATTTATAAAATAGAGAATAGAATTCCAATTTCTAGTATTGAAAAGTTTGAAATGCTTTGAAAATTTATTAAGTGGGTACTATCATTTTACTCAAAAAAACTAACAGCATCATTTGTGACTATAATAATACAGGAAAAATTCCAAGATAATTTGTGGACTGTATTAGTACAGAGAAGCTACTGTCATTGAAGTTCATGTTCTTGATGTGGTTGACATGAATGATTCTGAATGGATCCAGTAACATTTAGAATGATTTTAAATTTCATGTTTTTAATTTTAGATTGTTTTCATCACCATTTCGTGTGACTAATCTATGTGTTTCTTGTGTATAATATTCATCCAGTTATGGACATTCTTTCTTTTTTTGTTGTTGTGCAATTCTATCAATGTTTTGGTCTTTCTTTTCTTCTCTCTGTTTGTTCAATTTTTTTTCCTACTATCTATTTTGTTTTGATTTTTTCTTTTTTCTTGTGTTAGTGTGCACATTGTTCTTTTTGTTCATCTTCTTCAACTTTTTTTTTGATTGTCTGTTACATATTTGTGGCGAAGGATAGAAAGAGGCACAAAAAAGAAAACACAGATTCCAGGTAATTCTTCATAGACAAGAAAGAGCTCATTATTGCTTTTTGCGAATCCAATCAATTCAAATTTGGCTGTTAAACTTCATAAAGAAATTTCATTTTAGATTCAAATTATTTAGTCTTTGTTTACTATTGAAGGCACCTACCAATTTCTATGTTTTTTCTTTTGGGTTTTGGTGGTAGAGTAGAAAAAGACTTCGAAAAAATGAAGAGGCAAAGCAACCGACGAAAAAAGGAAGAGGTAATTCTTCATTATTAGTTCTTGAAAATTAAATGATTTGTTTACAAACGAAGGCACCCGCCAATCAAGTGTATTTGTTTACAGAGTCGGATGCACATTAAATTGCAGGTGTTGGGCTGATGGATATAAGAAATGAACCCCTGCTTAGTGAGTTTTCACGTAAATTGAAGTGTCTTTTCCAGTTTAGATCACATCCAAAACTATGAAGGCTTATTGAATTCTTGCATTCCATAGTGTGCCTGGCTCTATTATTGACATCACTGTAAAAGAAGGTGATCATGTCTAAGGTGGTATTTAAAGCTTGAATTAACTTGGTCATGATTGCTTCCCTGGTCACAACTAGCTGCTCTAGAAGGAAGCTATATTTTGGAAATAGCTTAGACCTAATGTTTTAATTATCTGTATTCTTAGGCATTGAGTTGCTCTTCATGTTGATTTTACATCAAGTGCAAATCCCATGAAGAGGCCCTGTTCCACCCCTCGTATGCCAGTTTGGTGTGGAAATTAGTATGGACACACAACTTAATGGGTAATAGTCTCCTAAGAAACTCTTTATACAACTAATATTGTTGCCTTCAATTTAAAGATAGGTTTGTATCATTCCCATCTTTTTTACATGGATTTAAGAAAAGGAGATTTATGAAGGATTCTTGCATTCCATTGTGTGCTCAGCTTTGTTATTGACATCACTGTAAAAGAAGGTGATCATGTCTAACGTTGTAATTAAAGATTGAATTAACTTGGTCATGATTGCTTCCCTAGTCACCACTAGCTGCTCTAGAAGGAAACTATATTTTGGAAACAGCTAACCCAATGCTTTAATTGTCTGTATTCTTAGGCATTGATTTGGTCTTCATGTTGATTTTCTGTCAAGTGCAAATGCCATGGAGAGGCCCTGTTCCACCCTTTGTTTGCCAGCTTGGTGTGCAAATCAGTATGGACTCATAGCTTAATGGGTAATAGTCTCCTAAGAAGCTCTTTATACAACTAATATTGCTGCCTTCAATTTAAAATTGTTTAGTCTTTTATCTCAACAACTTTCATTCTCTTAGTAGCAACTTCTTGATCCCCTCGCCTTTTCTCACCACTCCCTGTTTTCATCCTTAATTTCAATATATGTAGAATTTGAACCATGTTCACTTAATTCCCACTTCCATCATCTTCTAGCATAAAATTATAAACAAAAAACTTCAATATCTATCTCACTAACCTCATACCCACCAATCTATAATTTCAAGAGGTCAAAGTTGTTAATACCAGGTTTTTTGCTGGCATAAATAACAATGATGTTCAACTGATGAATGGTATATTACGACCTTTTGTCTTGAGACCATATTCTATTATATATTTTTATATGCTATTATTATTATTACCCTATATCTATGAAGCTTTATGCCTTGCTTTTGTTGTTGTTTGCATTACAATGATTGTGGTGGGTATGACATGTTTTATTTTTATGATAATTTAGTGCTTTAATGTAATGAATTCATTTTCATCTAATACTAATTAGTTATTTTTGTTTCCTCAGAATATGGATCTGCAAAAAAAACATTTCAGATTCTTGACTACCATTTTTTTCTTAATCTTTCAGTTTTCATACTATGTTTTGATCTCCTTGAGAATGAATGACTTTATTTGTTTTCACTCATGTTTATTTTTAGGTATATTTAGGCTTATGGTTTCCTTTTTTCATTTTAAGATTGGGTAAATGACTCATTATGAGTTTCTAATGCAGGCATGAGATGTAGATCAAACAAAAGTTCATTTACCCGACACAGAGAAAAAGATATGGCAAGTTCCTTATAACCTGCTTGGTAGATCACAAGTAACAGATCTAAGGCAATGAGTAGATCACACAACTAAGCAAGTCTTTGCATTATGTGTTTTCAGGTAATGAGTTGATCGCCTCTCTAGTTTTGATTTAATGGAGGATTTATTTCTGTTCTGTCCTGTTCTATTCTTTCTCCTCTTTTCTGTCAATATTCTCTTTGTTCTTTCTATTCTTTTTTCCCATTCTTTTCATTTTTTATGCGAGTGTTTGTTTTGTTTTGATTTTATTTTTTATTTTCTTTGCGTACCTCGTGCATGCTAGTCCTTTTTTATTGTTTTGATTTTTCATCTTTATTTGTCCTATGTTTTTTTGGGGTGTTTTGGTGTTACATTTTTGTGACAAAGTAGAATAAGCAGTGGAAAGAAAGAAGAGGCAAGGCAAATAAGGACAAAATCATCTTCCAGGTAATTCTTCATTATTGCTTTTAAATTATAAAACTTCATGTACATATCAATATGTATTGAGCTTTAGTTAGTGTAACACCAGCGCGGAGGTACGTTGGGATGGGGGGATGCCGGGATGAGTTTTGGGTGCGGGAAAAAAAGGGGCCTCAATTTCAGGACGATGGGGGGACAATGGGGGGATGGCGGCAGGGGTTCATGGGGGAGGAGGGGTGCTGTATACAATACATATAGAACTTGAAATGCTAGTTATGAAATGATGTTTCAATATAACATACCAAATTGAAATACTTGAACATAGCAAAATTGCAACACGAACCAGAACCGTTGAACATTCAACATAGTAACATAGTACATACCCAGTAGTAAAATTCAAAAATCAAAATTCAAATTATCAGCAAATAGGATTTAATTTTATATTAGTTCTATCAAATATCAATTATATCATAAATAGATTACAATGAGTAGCATCATGCATGATATGAATCATGATCAATATCAAAATGAGTACAAAATCATGTCAAAATGAGAAAATGTAGTGATGGGAGGACTCTAGTCATCCCTGAAGTATTCTATGATTGGTAATTTGTTTATGTTCATTTAAATTGTGAAATATTGGAACACATGTTATTCATGTTCATTTAAATTGTGAAATATTGGAACACATGGGTAGACATGCCCTTCGCTAGGATTTTAAAAATGATATACAAGTGTTGGACTTTCACCTGGGTTTGTGGAATAATTTAATGTGAATTATTTGTCTAAGTTTATTCTGATGTCTGAGTGACTGATATGTGGACATACTGTATTGCTTGTTTTCAAAACTTGAACAAGCGTGAATCCTTTAAATTTGCTACCTGTATAACACATTCAGTAAATTGCACCCTTTGAAACATGAAGCCCATACTTAAGGATTTTTTCCATTGAAATAATACATTGGTTAAACATGTGCTTGACGTGATTATTGGTTTGCAAATCTGAATAACGTATATGTTTACAAATGAAACAACTATCTATGAAAGTCTGAATATTATTAATTTTAAGTTGGAAGAGGATAAAAAATGATGAAATGTACGAATTGCAAATGTGGAAGGAGGTAAAAGATAGAGAGTTTTTGAGGATAAGACCTACTTTGTTTGCTATAGTCAAGAAGAATATCTATGTTGAATTTGCTAACTAGAAAGAAACTATGAGTGCACATAAGGGTGCTATAAATAGCTTTTAGGTACAGCCATGATTTCCTTCCCGTGTGAGTGCATTTTTAATGATCATTGTAATTTTGGTTAAGGCTATAAGAGCCTGATGACTTATCGATGAATTGATATCCTAAATTGCTAGTATCATATTTCTAATACTTATATTGCTACTTGCCAATCAGTTTGTTTCCTTTCCTCTATTTTAATTGTTATTTGTTTTTATATCGAACTACTAGTAAGCTAACATACATATAAGTGTATTGGTGGTTTTCTGACTTCTACTTCTTTGCAGGTTCAGTAGTTCATTAATCTCATAGACATTTAGCTATAATGCCATATTGGGTTTTCGGAAAGTCTACAGATGTCGTGCTCTGCAATTAGCTTTCAATTTTTTAATAGAAGCTACAAATCATCTACAATGGTAAGATAAACTATCAGCTGACTGATCTTTTTTTGGTTATGAAGTTTAACAAATGGTGAATTTTGTTTACCATTGGAATCTGATAATTTTTCTCTAGGGTTTAATATTATTTTGGATTCTATGTGTTGGGAGCTGTGGTAGATATGTTGGAGTTACCCACTTTTATTAAATTTGAAATGGGATACATGGATACGATTTTCCTTGGCTTCAGGTAAACGTATTTGTAAAATAGAGAATAGAATCCCAATTTTTGATATTGAAAAGTTTGAATTGCTTTGAAAATTTATTAGGTGGGTACTGTCATTTTACTCAGAAAAAAACTAATAGGATCATTTGTGGGTGTAAAAATACAGGAAAACTTCCAAGATTATCTGTGGGCTGTATTAGTACAGAGAAGCTATTGTCATTGAAGTTCATGTCTTTGATGTGGTTGACATGAATGATTCTGAATAGATCCAGTAACATTTTAGAATGATTTTAAATTTCATGCTTTTAATTTTAGATTGTTTTCATCACCATTTTGTGTGACTAATTTGTGTGTTTCTTGTGTATAATATTCATCCGGTTATGGACATTCTTTCTTTTTTGTAATTGTGCATTTCTGTCAATGTTTTGGTCTTACTTTTCTTGTCTCTGTTTGTTTAATTTTTTTTCCTAGTGTCTGTTTTGTTTTGATTGTTTCATTTTTCTTTTGGCAGCGTGCACGCTGGTCTATTTGTTCATCTTTTTTTATTTATTGTGTGTTACATATTTGTGAAGGATGATAGGAAGAGGAAGAAATGGAAAACATAGATTCCATGTAATTCACCATAGACAAGAAAAAGCTCATTATTGCTTTTTGAAAATCCAATCAATTCAAATTGGGTTGTTAAACTTTGTAAAGAAATTTAATTTTAGATTCAAATTATTCAGTCTTTGTTTACAATTGACGGCACCTACCAATTTCTATGTTTTTTCGTTTGGGTTTTGTTGGTACATTAGAAAAAGAGGTTGAAAAAAGGAAGAGGCAGAGCGACCGACGATAAAAGGAAGAGGTAATTCTTCATTATTACTTCTTGAAAATTGAAGTGTTTACAATTGAAGGCACCTGCCAATCAAGTGTATTTGTTTATAGAGTAGGATACACGTTAAATTGCACGTGTTGGGCTGATGGATATAAGATGTGAACCCCTATTGAGTGAGTGTTCAGGTAAATTTAAGTGTCTTTTCTAGTTTCGATCACATCCAAAACTATGAAGACTTATTGAATTCTTGCATTCCATAGTGTGCCCGGCTCTGTTATTGACATCACTGTAAAAGAAGGTGATCATGTCTAAGGTGGTATTTAAAGCTTGAATTAACTTGGTCATGATTGCTTCCTTGGTCACAACTAGCTGCTCTAGAAGGAAGCTATATTTTGGAAACAACTAACCCAATGTTTTAATTGTCTGTATTCTTAGGCATTGAGTTGGTTTTCATGTTGATTTTCTGTCAATTGAAAATCCCATGCAGAGGCATTGTTCAATCCCTCAGATGCCAGCTTGGTGTGGAAATCAGTTTGGACACACAACTTAATGGGAAATAGTCTCCTAAGTAGCTCTTACGACTGATATTGCTATCTTCAATTTAAACACAGATTTGTATGGTTTCCATCTTTTTTACATAGATTTAAGAAAAGGAGATTGAACATGAGTTTTATTGATGAGTAGTTATGGGATGGAATAGGGTTAAATAAGCTTCTATTTATTTGCAGGTTCAACTTTTTATTGATCTCATAGGACATGCAGATGCAATTCCCTATTGGGTTTCTAGTATGTCCACACATGCCCTGCTCTGGAATATGTTAGCTATAGTATGGTATTGTTTACTGGCTTTGAAAAGTTTTACAGAACTTGCAAATTGTCTACAACAATAAGCTAAAGTATACACAAAGTGGCAAAGCACAGGAAGAGGCAGAGCAACCGAGGGAAAAATGTTCTTCCAGGTGATGATTCTTATTCAGCAAGAAAGAGCTAATTAATTATTGCTTTTTGCAAATCTAATTAATTCAAATTGGCATGATGAGATTTGTAAGGAACTTCCATTTTAAATTGAAATTGTTTAGTCTTTAATCTCAGTAACTTGCATCCTCTTAGTAGCAACTACTTGATCCCCTTGGGCCTCGCCTTTTCTCACCACTCCCCATTTTCATCCTTAATTTTCAATATATGTAGAATTTGAATAATGTTCACTTAATTGCCACTTCCATCATCTTCTTGCATAAAATTACTAGCACTTGCACCTAGGAGTGGTGCAATGGTCACGCCGATAGTTAATGCTTCTTCTTCGTCTTCCTCCTCTTCTTCTTTTTCCTCCTCCTCCTCCTCCTTCTTCTTCTCCATCTCTCATCATCCTCCTTCTTCTACTTCTTCCTCATCCTCCTCTCCTTATTCATTTTCCTCCTCTCCTTCTTTTTCCTTTTCCTCCTATTCTTTTTCTTCTTCTTCCTCCTCATCTTCTTTTCCTTGATTTTCTTCTTCTTCTTCTTCTTCTTCCTCCTCTTCATCCTATTCTTCTTCTTCCTCCTCTTCCTCTTGCTCTTCCTCCTCCTCTTGTTCTTCCCCCCCTCCCCATCCTACTCTTCTTCATCTTCCTCTTCCTCTTCCTCTTCCTCTTCCTTTTCCTCCTCCTCCTCCTCCTTCTTCTTTTTTCTTCCTCTTCTTCTCCTCCTAATCCTCCTCCTCCTCCTCCTCCTCCTCCTTCTCCCTCTTCTCCTTCTTCCTCATCTTCTTCTTCATCTTGTTTTCCTTGTCCTTGTCCTTCTTCTCTCTCCTTCTCCTCCTACTTCTCCTTCTCCTTCCTCCTCCTCTTCTTCTTTAATTGTGACATGGGGACCTCGTAACATCTGTCTTTTGAAATGTAAAACCCTTTGAATTGGCATCACACAGATGAGAATCCACATCCATTTTCTTTGATGCATCTAACTGTGATTGCATTGCTGGGTTGGACATCCTGCCATAATTTGATACCCAAAAGATTTTAATTCAAGTGCTATAACCCCAAACCAATATAGTCAAAATCATTCCCATTACCACATTCAAAGTTAGTATAACTGTTACTGACCTGCTGGTGATGACTTTGTGAAAGAATGTTTAAAATCCTCAACCTTTAGAGACCGCCTATTATTACAAGGAGACTTCGACCCATTAGCAGATGAACTTTGAAAAGTAAAACCATTTACAACATCATTCAGAGAGAAGTCCAAAACCCTCATTGTTGAATTAGTGCCAATCAATTCAGATTCCATCTTCATCTTGTGTGCTGCATCTGATTCACTTTGTGGCGATGCACATACTAGCCTAATTTGGTAAAACATATGCTATAAGTCAGTTTAATAAACTCCAGAATAACTTGGAAAAAGCACTCTTATCAACATATTCATTGGTCTCCATAAATACAACTCACCTGCAGATGGAGAATTTATGAAATCATGTTTAAATTCTGAATCCTATAGAAGCATTTCCTGTGAGTAAGGAATCATTAACTACATAAACACGAGAGGAAAGCAAGTTAACACTCTAGCTCACATATTGGCATTCTAGTTGAATAGATAAAGAGCCAAAGACAAATAAGAAAGAAAAATCTTTAAATTGCCTACTTTTCTAGTAGAAGGCAACTTTGCAGGTAGCTCTTGGAAAGAATCACTACAAACGTACTGCTCCATAAGTAGTTCTGTTGGAAGATGCCCTACACATGCGGAGATTACATCGCTCACATCAACAATAGATGTTGCAATTGTGTTTTCCACTTGAGAACTCTCAGGCACAGATTTGTCCCTTTCCACATGTGCCTGACCTTCAAATAGATCAATGGAATTACTTTTTGGCTTTCCAATAAAGGATCCATTCTCCTTATCTTGAGTTTCTTTTGCACTTGATGAAAACAGTTGTACTTTAGCTCCAGGTGAAAAAGATCTATAATGACCTACACAATATTTTTCTTCAGACAAAACTAATAAGTTGACAACATTCAATCCAGCCTCGCAAGGAACTTTTTGAGTATTGATAGGTGTTGCATTTCTTGTGAGTTTTTCATCTGCATCTGGTTCAAGGACTACATGATCTAAATAAGGCACTTTCTCTGAATTCAGCTTAGCAGAACCATTTTCAGATCGCTGCCTTTTAGTATTAGGTTTCTCTAGTTCCATCTCTTCAACTACATAGCTTTGGCATTTAATTCTCATCACACTACCTCTCGTAAAATCTAATTTACCACCTGAAGTTTCTGAAGTGGGAATAGTTTTTATAAAAATTTTAGGATTATTTAAATTAGTTGTCTCTTGTAACATCTTGTTATTCAATTGAACTGTGCATGAGATTACCACACTTTTTGAGAAAATGATATCTTGACCAGTATTCTCTGAATCAGTAACTTCAAGCACCCCTTGCTCTTGGTCATTCGATTGAAAGAAAACTTGGTGCTATGCCTGACATACACTAGTCCTCTGAGATTTGAACTTTTTAAATGCCTTGTCTTTAAAACGTGCCAGTGTCTCCTCATCTTTGGGAGTCATTATTTCACCTTTTGTAGTTTCATCATATTCCTCTTTAGACCTATTTTCCATACCAGATGGCTTATTCATTCCATTAGAATAAAATTCATCACAACTTATGCCATTATTAATCAACGTATTGCTAACTTTGATTGGTTTTGTGCTAACAAATTTATTATTTTTCTTTGATTTTAGATGCTTTAAAAAGTCTTTCAAAAGAATTCCCATTGATTCATCATTAGTTCCATCACTAGAGGCTTGTTGCATACTATTTGAAGACCTATCAGCATCAACAACATTCGAGTGAATAAGGTCTGTGTTCTACTTCACAAAAGAATTCCCTTCTTGGACACCATTTATATCAGAAGCACCCTCTGTAGCACTTTTAGAAACTTGAGATTTATGCTTCAACATCTGGTTGCTTAATATTGCCAAACTTTTAGTTTTGTGTTGAGATGCTGTAGTTTGATGATTCTTGACTCCAGGACTAAGGGTGGCCTCTTGGATTTCTAATCGCTTGTGCCTTTTGATTCTAGGACTAGAATTGTCTTGTTGGCATTCTTCTTTTTTACACTTTTTGACCACAAGGCTGGGAATAGCCTCTTGGGATTCCTTATTTTTAAGCTTCCCTATATGGGGACTACAAGTAGCTTGTTGACATTCTAAATTTTTTTGCATTCCATTTCTAGTACTAGAAGCGGCTTGTTGGGATCGTTCATTGGTGTGCTTTTTGATTCCAGGGCTAGGAGTGGATTAATCATGCCTAATATAGCATCCATTGTCTTAGATTTCCTAGGGTTAGAAGCCCACTCATGTACTTTGACAACCCTTCCATTTCTAAATTTTTTCATGTAATGGTCAACACCTGATGCTACTGATTCACTTGAATCAGGGACAAGTTCAACAAATTTTGAGCCAGTTCTGGAAAGACTTTAGTTATGCTTTTGCAAGGATTAAACAACAACCATTGAAGAAAACTCTGGCCATATTCCATCAAAAAATGTTTTGTCTTCGTATACATGAAAGCCACAATAACGAACAAAAGATACAATGGATTGTGAGCCATATTTTTTTAATCAGAAAACCCTTTCTTGAAAGAAAAGTGCACACCGAGAGTTTATCTATGGTAGCAAATAAACTTAAAAATTTTGAGAGGCCCAAGAGTGCTTTAACACTTTACTGGACACGAAGAATCGACCATTGCATCAAAATAAAGCCATGACTTCCATGAAAACATGTTTGTTTATATCATTTCCCTCTACTCAATTCCAGAATATGTCAAAATATTAAAATATGTAGTTAAAAGATTTCAGAAACAAAAACTGCAATTGGTAGCATATATGCAGATAAAAGTTAGGATTACTACCTGGGTTGTATAACTTTTCTCTTCATTTCTCAATATGGAGACTTGTAGTAAATGCAGTGTCATTATGCGGCTCACAAAAGAGACTGTTGGAAATGGTGATGATAGTCAAAATAAGTAGGGATCAAACACATAATCCACAAACTACCTTAGGTCATAATAGAGATAAAAGGTTGCTAAAGCTTATATTTTTTATTAGTTATTATATTCCATTCTCAACCAAACCTGACCAGATACACATGCATGAAAGGATAAGAAAATGCGGTTCAACACCAAATTTGGGGAGAAACAATGTAGCTAAAACTGTTATTGAGCAAAAATAAGATAGAAATTCTAGCCACGTAATAATAATAGAAACAAAAAGGTAGAGAAGGCCAGCATTGTGATCAGTGGTCAAATCAGAAAGTACAGTTAGCAAGAATCAAAACATGGCAATAACTGTCATCACTGTTTCCAACTGTCTCATTTGAACAGACCGCAACGATTTGAAATTCAATGCTAGATTGCCGCTTTTCTTAGCATGTTGATGGAACAGTTTTTCCCTCTCAAGAGTGGAAATGACGGTGGGCTAGGTCGTCGTGTCTATGGGGAAAGTAGAACGGTCAAGATTACCTACATTCTATGCCCATTATCCACACATCTTTGCCAGTAATATCCTGGAAATGATTTTTGATAAGACATTTTTTCGGTATCTGACAATTTACCGGCATTTGACAATTATCCGTCATTATGGTTCCCACAATAAAAAGCCTATCAGCTTAATTAACCAAAATCTTCAATATCTATCTCACTGACCTCATACCACCATTTTTCTCTTAATCTTTCAATTTTCACACTATGTTTCGATCTCCTTGGGAATGAATTGCTTTATTTGTTTTTATGTATATTTAGGCTTATGGTTTTCTTTTCACCTTTTAAGATTGGGTAAATGACTCATTATGAGTTTCTAATGTAGGCATGAGATGCAGATCCAACAAAAGTTCATTTACCCGATGCCGAGAAAAAAAGATGGTAAGCTCCTTATAACTTGCTTGTAGATTGCAAGCAACAACTCTCAGGCAATGAGTAGATCACACAACTAACCAAGTGTTTGAATTCTATCTTTTTAGGCAATGAGTTGATCATCTCTAGTTCAGATTTAATGGAGGATTTATTTCTGTTCTATTCTTTTTGTTCTGTCCTGTTCTATTCTTTCTCCTTTGTTATGTTAATATTCTCTTTGTTCTTTCTATTCTGTTCAATTTTTTGCGAGTGTTTGTTTTGTTTTGATTTTATTTTTTATTTTCTTTGTGTACAGCATGCACACTGGTCCTTTTGTTTTTATTTGATTTTTCATCTTTATTTATTTTTTTATTTTTTTTGGGGTTTTGTTGTTACATTTTTGTGACAAAGTAGATGAAGTAGTGGAAAGAAAAAAGAGGCAGAGCAAATGAGGAAAAAATCATCTTCCAGGTAATTCTTCATTATTGCTTTTAAATTTTAAAGCTTCATGTACATATCAAGCATTAGTTTATATTAAGGCTAAACACATTATCGTTATATGAAGTTTGTTTTTCAACATTTACTTTTTTTACTTATTTGATCCATGAAGTATTCTATAATTGGTAATTTGTTCATGTCCATTTAAATTGTGAAATATTGGAACACATGTTGTTCATGTTCACTTAAATTGTGAAATATGTACAGCCTACAAAACAAACGAAATCGTTTGCCATCCGTCAACTCCTTCGTTTGCATTCATCATATGTGGATGATTGTATGTGCAACACACGTGTAGACATGCCCTTAGCTAGGATTTTAAAAATGATCTACCATTGCTGGACTTTCACTTGTGTTTGTGGCACAATTTAATGTGAATTATTTGTCTTAGTTTATTCTGATGTCTGAGTGACTGATATCTGGACATACTGTATTGCTTGTTTTTAAAACTTGAACAAGCACGAATCTTTTAAATTTGTTACCTGTATAACACATTCAATAAATTGCACCCTTTGAAACATGAAGCCCATACTTAAGGATTTTTCCCTTTGAAATTATATATTGGTCAAACACATGCATGAAGTGATTTATTGGTTTGCAAATCTGAATAACGTATATGTTTACAAATGAAACAACTATCTATGAAAGTCTGACTATTATTAATTTAAGTTGGAAGAGGATCACAAATGATGAAAAATACGAATTGCAAATGCAGAAGGAGGTAAAAGATAGAGAGTTGGGGAGGATAAGTCCTGCTTTGTTGGCTATAGTGAAGAAGAATATCTATCTTGAATTTGCTAACTAGAAAGAAATTATGAGTGCGCATAAGGGTGCTATAAATAGCTTTTAGGTACAACCATGATTTCCTTCCTATGTGAATGCATTTTTAATGATTATTGGAATTTTGGTTAAGGCTATAAGACCCTGGTGACTTATCAATGAATTGATATCCTAAATTGCTAGCATCATCTTTCTAATACTTATATTGCTACTTGCCAATCAGTTTGTTTCCTTTCCTCCATTTTAATTGTTCTGTGTTTTATATCTGACTGCTAGTAAGCTAACATACATATAAGTGTATTGGTAGTTTTCTGACTTCTACCTCTTTGCAGGTTCAACAGTTCATTGATCTCATAGGACATTCAACTGTAATGCCATATTGGGTTTCCAGAAAGTCTGTAGATGTTGTGCTCTGCATTTTGTTAGCTTTCAAAGTTTTTATGGAAGCTCTAAATCATCTACAATGGTAAGATAAACTATCAGTTGACTAATCTATTTTTGGTTATGTAGTTTAACAAATGGTGAATTTTGTTTACTATTGGAATCTAATAATTTTTCTCCAAGGTTTAATGTTATTTTGGATTCTTTGTGTTGGGAGCTGTGGTAGATATGTTGGAGTTACTCACTTTTATTAAATTTGAAATGGGATACATGTATATGATTTTCCTTGGCTTCAGGTAAACATATTTATAAAATAGAGAATAGATTTCCAATTTCTAGTATTGAAAAGTTTGAATTGCGTTGAAAATTTATTAGGTGTGTACTATCATTTTACTCTGAAAACAACTAACAGGATCATCTATGACTGTAAATATACAGGAAAACTTCCAGGATTATCTGTGCGCTGTATTAGTACAGAGAAGCTACTGCCATTGAAGTTCATGTCCTTGATGTGGTTGACATGAATGATTCAAAATGGATCAAGTAACATTTTAGAATGATTTTAAATTTCATGGTTTTAATTTTAGATTGTTTTCATCACCATTTCGTGTGACTAATCTATGTGCTTCTTGTGTATAATATTCATCCGGTTATGGACATTCTTTTTTGTGATTGTGCAATTCTGTCAATGTTTTGGTCTGTCTTTTCTTGTCTCTGTTTGTTTAATTTTTTTTCCTAGTGTCTGTTATGTTTTGATTGTTTCATTTTTCTTTTGTAAGCGTGCACGCTGGTCTCTTTGTTCATTTTCTTCATCTTTTTTTTTGATTGCGTGTTACATATTTGTGAGGGAGGATAGGAAGAGGCAGAAAAAGGAAAACACAGATTCCAGGTAATTCATCATAGACAAGAAAGAGCTCATTATTGCTTGTTGCAAATCTAATCAATTCAAATTGGGCTATTAAACTTCGTAAAGAAATTTCATTTTAGATTCAAATTATTTAGTCTTTGTTTACAATTGACGGCACCTAGCAATTTCTACTTTTTTTCCTTTTGGGTTTTCTTGGTACAGTAGAAAAAGAGGTTGAAAAAGGAAGAGGCAGAGAAACTGACGAAAAAAGGAAGAGCCAGAGCAACCGACCAGAAAAAGAAGAGGTAATTCTTCATTATTACTTCTTGAAAATTGAAGGATTTGTTTACAATTGAAGGTACCCGCCAATCAAGTGTATTTGTTTACAGAGTCAGATGCACGTTAAATTGCACGTGTTGGGCCGATGGATATGAGATATGAAACCCCGCTCATTGATTTTTCAAGTAAATTGAAGTGTCTTTACCAGTTTAGATCACATCCAAAACTATGAAGACTTATTGAATTCTTGCATTCCATAGTGTGCCCGGCTCTGTTAGTGTCATCACTGTAAAAATAAGGTGATCATGTCTAAGGTGGTATTTAAAGCCTTAATTAACTTGGTCATGATTCCTTTGCTGGTCACAACTAGCTACTCTAGAAGGAAGCTATAGTTTGGAAATTGCTAACCTAATGTTTTAATTATCTATATTCTTAGGCATTGAGTTGCTCTTCATGTTGATTTTCCATCAAGTGCAAATCCCATGAAGAGGCCCTGTTCCACCCCTCGTATGCCAGTTTGGTGTGGAAATCAGTATGGACACACAATTTAATGGGTAAAGTCTCTTAAGAACCTCTTTATTCAATTGATGTTGATACCTTCAATTTAAACACAGATTTGTATGGTTCCCATCTTTTTTACATGGATTGAAGAAAAAGGAGATTGAACATGAGTTTTATTAATAATAGTTATGGGATGGATGCTTTTTATACTAGCAGTAAGCTAACATACCAGAATAAGGTTAAATAAACTTCTATTTGTTTGCAAGTTCAACTTTTTATTGACCTCATAGGACATAGAGATGCAATGCCCTATTGGGTTTCTGGTATGTCCACACATACCCTGCTCTACAATATTTTAGATGTAGTATGGTATTGTTTATTGGCTTTCAAAATTTTTACAGAACTTTCAAATTATCTACAACAGTAAGCTAAAGTATACACTAAGTGGCAAAGCGCAGGAAGAGGTAGAGTAACCGAGGGCAAAATGTTCTTCTGGGCGATTCTTCTTGAGCAAGGAAGAGCTAATTAATTATTTCTTGTTGCAAATCTAATTAATTCAAATTGACATGATTGGCTTTGTAAGGAACTTTCATGTTAAATTAAAATTGTTTAGCCTTTTATCTCAGTAACTTTCATCCTCTTAGTAGCAACTTCTTGATCCACTCGCCTTTTCTCACCACACCCCATTTTCATCCTTAATTTAAATATATGTAGAATTTGAACCATGTTCACTTAATTCCCACTTCCATCATCTTCTAGCATAAAATTATAAACCAAAAACTTTAATATCTATCTCACTAACCTCATACCCATGAATCTATAATTTCAAGAGATGAAAGTCGTTAATACCTGGTGTTTTGCTGGCACAAATAACAGTGATGTTCGAATGATGAATGGTATATTACAACCTTTTGTCTTGAGACCACATTCTATTAAATAGTTTTATATGCTATTATTATTATTACCCTATATCTATGAAGCTTTATGCCTTGCTTTTGTTGTTGTTTGCATTACAATGACTGTGGTGGGTATGACATGTTTTATTTTTATGATAATTTAGTGCTTTAATGTAATGAATTCATTTTCATCGAATACTAATTAGTTATTTTTGTTTCCTCAGAATATGGATCTACAAATAAAACATTTCAGATTCCTGACTACCATTTTTTTCTTAATCTTTCAATTTTCATACTATGTTTTGATCTCCTTGAGAATGAATGACTTTATTTGTTTTCACTCATGTTTATTTTTAGGTATATTTAGGCTTATGGTTTGTTTTTTTCCTTTTAAGATTGGGTAAATGACTCATTATGAGTTTCTAATGTAGTCATGAGATGCAGATCAAACAAAAGTTCATTTACCCGATGCAGAGAAAAAGAGATGGCAAGTTCCTTATAGCGTGCTTGGTAGATCAGAAGTAACAGCCCTGAGGCAATGAGTAGATCACACAACTAACCAAGTGTTTGAATTTTGTATTTTCAGGCAATGAGTTGATCGCCTCCGCAGTTCAGATTTAATGGAGGATTTAATTTTGTTCTGTTCTGTTCTTTCTCCTCTGTCCTATCAATATTCTCTTTGTTCTTTCTATTCTTTTTTTCCATTCTTTTCAATTTTTATGCGAGTGTTTGTTTTGTTTTGTTTTGATTTTATTTTTTATTTTCTTTGCATACCTCGTGCATGCTGGTCCTTTTGTATTGTTTTGATTTTTCATCTTTATTTGTTCCATGTTTTTTTCGGGAGTTTTGGTGTTACATTTTTGTGACAAAGTAGAATAAGTAGTGGAAAGAAGGAAGAGACACAACAAATGAGGATAAAATCATCTTCCAGGTAATTCTTCATTATTGCTTTTAAATTATAAAGCTTCATGTACATATCAATATGTATTGATCTTTAGCTTATATTAAGGCTCAACACTTTATCGTTATATGAAGTTTGTTTTTCAGCATTTACTTTTTAAATTATTTTATGCATGAGTTATTCTATAATTGGTAATTTATTCATGTTCATTTAAATTGTGAAATATTGGAACACATGGGTAGACATGCCCTTAGCTAGGATTTTAAAAATGATGTTCCAGTGTTGGACTTTCACCTGTGTTTGTGGAATAATTTAATATGAATTATTCGTCTAAGTTTATTCTGATGTCTAAGTTGATATATAGACATACTGTATTGCTTGTTTTCAAAACTTGAGCAAGCGTGAATCCTTTAAATTTGTCACCTGTATAACACATTTAGTAAATTGCACACTTTGAAACATGAAGCCCATACTTAAGGATTTTCCCCTTTGAAATTATACATTGGTTAAACACGTGCATGATGTGATTTATTGGTTTGCAAATCTGAATAACGTATATGTTTACAAATGAAACAACTATCTATGAAAGTCTGAATATTATTAATTTTAAGTTGGAAGAGGATCACAAATGATGAAATATATGAATTGCAAATGTGGAAGGAGATAAAAGATAGAGAGTTGGGGAGGATAAGACCTACTTTGTTGGCTATAGTCAAGAAGAATATCTATGTGTGAATACAACCATGATTTCCTTCCTATGTGAATACATTTTTAATGATTATTGGAATTTTGGTTTAGGCTATAAGAGCCCGATGACTTATCGATGAATGTATATCCTAAATTGCTAGTATCATATTTATAATACTTATATTGCTACTTGACAATCGGTTTGTTTCCTTTCCTCTATTTTAATTTTTATGTGTTTTATATCGGAGTGCCAGTAAGCTAACATACATATAAGTGTATTGGTGGTTTTCTGACTTCTACTTCTCTGCAGGTTCAACAGTTCATTGATCTCATAGGACATTCAGCTTTAATGCCATATTGGGTTTCCAGAAAGTCTGTAGATGTTGTGCTCTGTAGCTTTCAATTTTTTTTATAGAAGATACAAATCAGCTACAATGGTAAGATAAACTATCAACTAACTGATCTTTTTTGGTTATGTAGTTTAAGATATGGTGAATTTTGTTTACCATTGGAATCTAATAATTTTTCTCCAGGGTTTAATGTTATTTTGGATTCTTTGTGTTGGGAGCGGTGGTAGATATGTTGGAGTTACTCACTTTTATTAAATTTGAAATGGGATACAT
This sequence comes from Chamaecyparis obtusa, assembly GCA_027943335.1. Lineage (NCBI taxonomy): Eukaryota > Viridiplantae > Streptophyta > Pinopsida > Cupressales > Cupressaceae > Chamaecyparis > Chamaecyparis obtusa. Next base: position 1,136,516 of record BSBK01003547.1, read on the forward strand.
GTATACGATTTTCCTTGGCTTCAAGTAAAGGTATTTATAAAATAGAGAATAGAATTCCAATTTCTAGTATTGAAAAGTTTGAATTGCTTTGAAAATTTATTAGGTGTGTACTATCATTTTATTCAGAAAAAAAACTAACAGGATCATTTGTGACTGTAAAAATATAGGAAAACTTCCAAGATTATCTATGGGTTGTATTAGTACAGAGAAGCTACTGTCATTGAAGTTCATGTCCTTGATGTGGTTGACATGAATGATTCAAAATGGATCTAGTAACATTTTAGACTGATTTTAAATTTCATGTTTTTAATTTTAGATTGTTTTCATCACCATTTCATGTGACTAATCTGTGTGCTTCTTGTGTATAATATGCATCCGGTTATGGACATTCTTTTTTGTGATTGTGCAATTCTGTCAATGTTTTGGTCTGTCTTTTCTTGTCTCTGTTTGTTTAATTTTTTTTCCTAGTGTCTGTTTTGTTTTGATTGTTTCATTTTTCTTTTGTAAGCGTGCACGTTGGTCTCTTTGTTGATCTTCTTCATCTTTTTTATTTATTGTGTGTTACATATTTGTGAGGGAGGATAGGAAGAGGCAGAAAAAGGAAAACACAGATTCCAGGTCATTCATCATAGACAAGAAAAAGATCATTATTGCTCTTTGCAAATCCAATCAATTCAAATTGGGCTGTTAAACTTTGTAAAGAAATTTAATTTTAGATTCAAATTATTTAGTCTTTGTTTACAATTGACGACACCTACCAATTTCTATATTTTTTCTTTTGGGTTTTGTTGGTACAGTAGAAAAGGAGGTCAAAAAAAGGAAGAGGTAGAGCAATCGACAAAAAAAGGAAGAGGTAGAGCAACTGACGAAAAAAGGAAGAGGTAATTCTTCATTATTATTTCTTGAAAATTGAAGGATTTGTTTACAAATTAAGGCACTTGCCAATCAAGTGTATTTGTTTATAGAGTCGGATGCACATTAAATTGCACATGTTGGGCTGATTGATATAAGATATGAACCCTTGCTAAGTGAGTTTTCAAGTAAATTGAAGTGTCTTTACTAGTTCCACCCATCGTATGCTAGCTTGGTGTGGAAATCAGTATGGACACAGCTTAATGGGTAATAGTCTCCTAAGAAGCTCTTTATATAACTGATATTGCTGCCTTCAATTTAAACACAGATTTGTATGGTTCCCATCTTTTTTACATGGATTTAAGAAAATGAGATTGAACGTGAGTTTATTGATGAATAGTTATGGGATGGATGATTTTTATACTAGCAATAAGCTAACATTCCAGAATAGGGTTAAATAAACTTCTATTTCTTTGCAGGTTCAGCTTTTTATTGATCTCATAGGACATACAAATGCAATGCCCTATTTGGTTTCTGGTATGTCGACAAATGCACTGCTCTGCAATATTTTAGTTGTAGTATGGTATTGTTTATTGGCTTTCAATTTTTTTTACAGAACTTGCAAATTGTCTACAACAGTAAGCTAAAGTATACGCTAAGTGGCAAAGCACAGGAAGAGGCAGAGCAACCGAGGGCAAAATGTTCTTCCAGGTGATTCTTCTTCAACAAGAAAGAGCTAATTAATTATTTCTTGTTGCAAATCTAATTAATTCAAATTGGCATGATGAGTTTTGTAAGGAACTTCCATTTTAAATTAAAATTTTTTAGTCTTTAATCTAAGTAACTTTCATCCTCTTAGTAGCAACTTCTTGATCCCCTCACCTTTTCTCACCACTCCCCATTTTCATCATTAATTTCAATATATGTAGAATTTGAACAATGTTCACTTAATTCCCACTTCCATCATCTTCTAGCATAAAATTATAAACCAAAAACTTCAATATCTATCTCACTGACCTGATACCCACCAATCTATAATTTCAAGAGGTCAACATTGTTAATACCAGGTTTTTTGCTTGCATAAATAACAATGATGTTCGACTAATGCATGGTATATTACAACCTTTTGTCTTGAGACCACATTCTATCAAATAGTTTTATATGCTATATCCATGAAGCTTTATGCCTTGCTTTTGCTATTGTTTGCATTACAATGACTGTGGTGGGTATGACATGTTTTATTTTTATGATAATTTAGTGCTTTAATGTAAGGAATCCATTTTCATCTAATACTAATTAGTTATTTTGTTTCCTCGGAATATGGATCTGCAAGAAAAACTTTTCAGATTCTTGACTACCATTTTTCTCTTTATCTTTCAATTTACACACTATCTTTTGATCTCCTTGGGAATGAATCGCTTTATTTGTTTTCACTCATGTTTATTTTTAGGTATAATTAGGCTTATGGTTTTCTTTTGTCCTTTTAAGATTGGGTAAATGACTCATTATGAGTTTCTAATGCAGGCATGTGATGCAAATCCAACAAAAGTGCATTTACCCGACACAGAGAAAAAGAGATGGTAAGCTCCTTATAACTTGCTTGTAGATCAAAAGCAACAACTCTAAGGCAATGAGTAGATCACACAACTAACCAAGTGTTTAAATTCTATGTTTTCAGGCAATGAGTTGATCATCTCTAGTTCAGATTTAATGGAGGATTTATTTCTATTATGTTCTTTTTGTTCTGTCCTATTTTGTTCTTTCTCCTCTGTTATGTCAATATTCTCTTTGTTCTTTCTATTCTTTTCAATTTTTTTGGAATGTTTTTTTTTTATTTTTTTTATTTTTTATTTTTTGTGTACAACATGCACGCTGGTCCTTTTGTTTTGTTTTGTTTTTTCATCTTTATTTGTTCTTTGTTTTTTTTGGGGGGGGTTTTGGTGTTACATTTTTGTGACAGAGTAGAAGAAGTAGTGGAAAGAAAGAAGAGGCAGAGCAAATGAGGACAAATTCATCTTCCGATTAATTCTTCATTATTGCTTTTAAATTATAAAGCTTCATGTACATATCAATATGTATTGAGCATTAGTTTATATTAAGGCTCAACACATTATCGTTATATGAAGTTTGTTTTTCAGTATTTACTTTTTAACTTATTTAATCCATGAATTATTCTATAATTGGTAATTTGCTGATGTTCATTGAAATTGTGAAATATTGGAAGACATGGGTAGAGATGCCCTTAGCTAGGATTTTAAAAATGATTTACCAATGTTGGACTTTCACCTGTGTTTGTTGCATAGTTTAATGTGAATTATTTGTCTTAGTTTATTTTGATGTTTGAATAACTGATATCTAGACATACTGTATTGCTTGTTTTCAAAACTTGAACAAGCATGAATCCTTTTAATTTGTTACCTGTATAACACATTCAGTAAATTGCAACCTTTGAAACATGAAGCCTTTATTTAAGGATTTTTCCCTTCGAAATTATACATTGGTCAAACACATGCATGATGTGATTTATTGGTTTGCAAATCTGAATAACGTATATGTTTACAAATGAAACAACTATCTATGAAAGTCTGAATATTATTAATTTTAAGTTGGAAGAGGATCACTTTGCAACTCTGTATAACGTATATGTTTACAAATGAAACAACTATCTATGAAAGTCTGAATATTATTAATTTTAAGTTGGAAGAGGATCACAAATGATGAAATATACGAATTACAAATGTGGAAGGAGGTGAAAGATAGAGATTTGGGGAGGATAAGACCTGCTTTGTTGGCTACAATCAAGAAGAATATCTATGTTGAATTTGCTAACTAGAAAGAAATTATCTGTGCTTATAAGGGTGCTATAGATAGCTTTTAGGTATAGCTATGATTTTCTTCTTGTGTGAGTGCATTTGTAATGATTATTGGAATTTTGGTAAGGCTATAATGATAAAGGATGAAGGTGGAACTCTTTGAGTAGTAGCAATAGTAGATGTAGACGTGGTCATCAAAGTAGCAAGTAGTGAAAGGGAACTCAAGGAATGCATGATGTAGGAGAAGTATAATTATGAAAGGGAATATGAGATTCTTCAACTCAACAATAATAAGAGGGAAGCTGTCAAACTTTGGAAAAGTCTCGAGTGTTAAAAGTTCTAATATGTTTAGCCTTCTGAGACACGGTTGCTAACATTAGCGGTTGCTAACAACAGTGAGTCATTATCCCACATTTTTTGCTTACATCTGAGGTAGAGAAACTTCAGTCTATGAAGTAGTTAGCTTTTGTTGTTGCTTGCATATTTATACAGTGGCGTGCTTGACATATTTGATTCTAGAGATAATTTAATGATTTAATGTAATTTATACATTTTTATCTAACACATATTAGTTATTTTGTCCCTTTGGAATATAAATCTATAGATAAACAGTTCAGATTCATATGTCCATTTTTCTCTTAATCTTTCAGTTTTCATACTATGTATGGTTAAGAATGCATGTTTTGATTTGTTTTCTTTTTAAGGTAAATTTATGCTTATGGTTTTCTTTTCTTTATTTTAATCCTTTTGGCTTGACTAAATGATCCATAGAATGAGATTTTATTGCAGGCATGAGATGAAAAGTTCATTTAACTGATGTGGAAAAGAAGAGATGGGAAGTTCTATTTGAATGTTGCTCTGGGTGTTCCTATCAGTTTCTTAGACTAATATCTCAGAGAGGTTAAGCTAAAATTTGACTAAGCATGGGTTTATTAGACAATGTTATCTAAAACACTGCAAGAGCAAGATTGGTATGCTTTGTAATGATCTCATGTTAATGTTAATGGAGGATAGTCCACATTATTCTATTTTTTATTTTTTTATGAAATGCAAATATCAAAAGAATTTCAGCAATCTGACCTCTTCCTTTATTTTATTGTTTCTTATTTGCTACAATTTTATTTGTCATTATTTTAATGCAAGTGGCATTTGATAATGGAGGTATTGGTAGCAAGCATATAAACTAACATGTTCTATTGGGCATTTGGTATTTGATGATGCAACTATTATATAGCATTGTATTGTTTATTGGCTTTCAAATATTTTCCCTAACTTGCAAATCATCACCAATAGTAAGTTAAAAAATCATCTAACCGAGCTTTGTTGGTTTTGTATTTTATCTAGTAGTGAAGTTTGTTCACCATTGGAATTTAGTATTTGGTTCAAGGTTTAATATATTTTTGGATTCTTTATTTTGGGAGCTTTATAAGTTTGTTAGATTTATTCATTTTCTTTAATATTTCAAATGGAATAGAGGAATACGATATTTCTTGATTTTTGGTTAGCAGATTTTATAGTAGAGAATGAAATCTTTATTTCTAATATTGAGATATTTAAAATGTTTTAAAGATTTATTAGGTGAGTGCCATTATTTTGAAGTTAAATTGATTGATGAGGTATGCATATATTCCTAACATTTAAGATTGTTTTCACCAATATATTATAAAATGTATGTTTAGTGTTTTGTGTCATGTTGTGTGTGGTGTGGTGTTGTGTTGTGTTGTCTTAGGTCAATTAGGTGATGCCATGCAAACTTCCACCTTCATGTGGTTGGCCTTGTTAGTAGTGTTAGATTAGGTGAAAAACTAATCTCCCAAGAACACCTGCATGCATAACCCTATCACATGGAAGAAGCAAGAACAGAAAGCAAGAAAAATCTATGGAGGCCAAAAAGCCAGAGACATCATATGCACATTCAAAAGAGAAATCTCTATTATGAATAATATTACAATATGATAATCTAATATGAAATACAAAGAGGTGAATCCTTATAAAAGGAATCACAAAACCCTTAAAGGGAAACCCTAAGGTTGGCTTAAGAAACTAGAGTGAATAGGTGAGTTAATAATTAGATCAAAATGATTTAATTAATAACCCAAAAGACTATTACTCTAACACCCCCCCTTAAGATAAGCTTAGGGAGAAGAAAAACCTAGGAGACTACTACAGAAAGCAGGAAAGATGGGTCCCAACAACAAGTCCTGATCAGGTACCCAAGTACAAGAAATCTCTGTAAAGCGGGGAAATAAAGAAAACCCAGTGGGAAAAACTCTACCCCAAAAAGAGATGAACTAGATGAAGGAAACAAAGCCTCCAATCTAGGGAAAGTCCCAAAGAAAGGAACAGGAAAGAGCATGAAGCATCTCTGAAGCATGAAGCTGCAAACACTGTCAGAAGAAACTGTTGGAACCCCCACTGAAATAGTGCATGACCAGGTAGAGAAGACAAAGTCTGAAGATCTGATCAATCGAAGAGGTGACCTCCAAAAGTAGGAATGAATGAGTGTCTATATAGTAGATGAACCATCTCATCGAAATGCATAGGTTCCTAGCCATTGCATCCGCCTAGTATATAGGAACAAAAATTGAATATGTAGATCACTCAACTGAACCAAGGAAGCAATAGAATGAATAGGTGAACCCCCCCATAATGTTGAATAGGGAGAGGGGTGACAGGAACACTGAAATGCAATGCCAAAAACATCTGAAAGAAGAAGAATCAGGAACACCAACAGTGCAACAAAAGTACAAGCATAGGATAAAGGGTGATGTCACAGACACACATCATGGGCTAATGTCATGGAAGGTACACTCACTTGACAAAGGTGGATGAGCACAAAAGGCAAAACATCATAACCCCCCATGGCACTTTATAATTGAGGGCGAGTACAAACAAACACAAGTTGCTCGAAATCCCAGATATGCAGAAGCAGACACTTTATCTTAGTGTGTTTACAGAAAAAAAATGCTATAGAAGAGAAGCATACAATGCTCAGAAAGTCAGAAAGAAGAGTGAGCCAGAAGAATAGAAGAAGAGATCGCAGGACCTGTAGAATCCAAGTAATCTTCCAGAGAGTGAAAGAGCAAAACTTAGAGGAGAAAGAATCTGGAGTAGAATCTGGATAAAAGACCCTTGCCACTGCAAAACTCATTGAACCAGCTTTCCAACGATATCTAGTTTGCCCAAAAATGAGTCCGGATGAGCGAGATATGGCTCCCGGAAGACAAAAACAAACATCGGTCTTTGACATCAAAAAACACTATCAAAATAGAAAAGACAAAAAACCTAACCCCCATAATTGGAAAGGGCTCAGAAAGAGCTTTTTGACGATATAAAGAAGTCTGAAAAAGACCTCTGTATGCTCCAGATAGAGCAAAAATAGTGGCAGGGGGTCAGAAAGGCTCCAAAAAAAAGTTTTAAGCCCCTAGGGCTGGAAAAAAAATTAGCCCCTGGGCACATGGCACGCGCAGGGGGCTGAGCCGAAGCTCCTGGTCAACCATGTGACCGCTATTAGGGGCTAAAAGGCCACTAGGTGGTGCACTCGGTGGAGGAGCTGGGCGGTGATAGAGCGGGCCAGCGGAGCGAAGCAGGCCGTCGGAGGTGCTGCCGGAGGAGCCGGGCGGAGGAGAGGGCAGAGGGCGGCGGGCAGGTGCAGGCAGCGGCGGGGGCCGCGGAGGGGCCTGTAGAGGCGCAACCGCTGGGGGTCAGGCACTGGTGGCGCGACGGAGGTGCCAAATGAAATTGCACTGCATGCGTTAAAAATTAACGCAAAAAACATTTGAAAACATATTTTAAAAATTTTTTTTTCTCAGTTTTCGTGCCCGTACAACATTGGAAACCAAATTTTTTTTGCCTCAGAGCCAAGTTGTCCAAAATGGACAAGTTTTATATGGATTCTAGGGTTTTTGGGTGCTCTGAGCTCAATGGAGATGTCTGTTTGAGCCCAAAGTGACCAGAAACAAAGGTCCCCCCTAAATCCACATAAAAACCTCTGAAAATCTTGAAAACCTCCTGCTTCTGAAACACTTCAACAAAACATGAAAAGCGAGCAACAAGATGGCTCTGATACCATGTTAGATTAGGTGAAAAACTAATCTCCCAAGAACACCTACATGCATAACCCTGTCACATGGAAGAAGCAAGAACAAAAAGCAAGAAAAATCTATGGAGGCCAAAAAGCCAGAGACATCATATGTACATTCAAAAGAGAAATCTCTATTATGAATAATATTACAATATGATAATCTGATATGAAATACAAAGAGGTGAATCCTTATAAAAGGAATCACAAAACCCTAAAAGGGAAACCCTAAGGTTGGCTTAAGCAACTAGAGTGAATAGGTGAGTTAGTAATTAGATCAAAATGATTTAATTAATAACCCAAAAGACTATTACTCTAACAAGTAGAGAATGTTTGAATAAAATATTCTTGAAGCTAAGAGAAGCTTGTGTAAATGTTCTTGTTTGAAAAAAAAAACATTTTATAAATTTAAGATAGTTTATAGTACATGCACAACCAAATTTCTAAATTAAAGAAAATTGTGATTTAGAAGCTTTGAAAGGTTGCTAACATATTGATTTGTTAAAAATATGGTCCTCTCATTTTTTAGTCTCTTGATCTCATAATAGTTTTTTTAATCTTCGTTTCCTTCAAAGATTGACTCTCTAATTCTACAAACTTCCCTTAACTTCTCAACTCAATAGAGGTTCCTTGCTAGACAAACTTAACCAGGAGCCAAAAAAAGTAATTTATAAGTATTAAATTGGCGTAACAACCACTCAAGAAATTGAACATGAGAGGAGATTAATAGAGTAAATGTGCTTAGCGATACACTTATCCTCAACAATCTCAAGCTTCATTTTCTATTATTCACTTTCATGCTCCATCTACTATATTTTCTATTCCCCATGATATCTCTCTCATTTTGACCTTTGAACACTCCTTATGTTGTTTCATGTCTCATATCCTATGTAACCCCAATGTTGTATCTCATGCACCCAATATTTACTAACCCATCATTGTTCATGTTATCTCTTTAGTTTACATCTCCATCAACCATCTCTCCACCATCAATACTATTAGTAAGAGAAAATAGAATGTAAAGTAGGGTAGTTATTATCTCCAAGCACTAAGTTAGACATAACAACGAGATAAAGGATGACTTATACTGATTCACTCCCCTCTCATTATAAGCATGTGTTCTTGTTCATCTTATGACATTTGTATAAGCTACTCTATATTAGTTTCAATTGACTTTTGGTAGTAGCATGGAGGTGATAGATGTCAAGAATCTTATCAATAGCCATTTGTTATATTTTGTCATATTTATACATTACTTGGTGATGACAATGTGAACATGATGCTTCTATTTTCAACATAACTAGTAAAATGATTTATTTGAGTTAGATATCATAGACTACAAGTGCATTAAAGATGTTAACCAATTTTTAAACCACTACAAGGTTAGAAAGGATCATGTGCAAGTGCAATTGGAATAATAGGAGTTCTAGGAATCAAAGAAACCTTTTTGACTATTTGTGGAGCTAATCCTTCTTTCATCAAGTTGGATGCTCCTTGAGGTAAGAATTTTAATTTTTGATATTTCCTTTTGCTTAATTAATGTTTATGGTTCAATTACATCAAAAGAAAAAAAATACAGATATGGACTGAGTCACAATCTCAAAGCACCCCAATTTGAACAGTAAATTTATCCTCAAGGGATAACTCAATGCAATTCTCTCTATCTATAGTTACAAAAGTGGGGTCCTTTATTGCACCGATTTAGGCTTGATATGTGGTTCATAAGAGAGGATTTAGAGGATTTAATGAAAAAATGAAAGTGTTTCTAGCACTCAAATTTCTTCAACACATAACACCACACTTGATGCTAACATTGGTATGGAGAATATTTGATAGTTCCTCATCCCTTTAGAGTAAGGTGTTACAAAGAAAATATTTGGACAATGAGGACCCAAGTAGAATACTAACCATCACTAATCCTTTGAATGAATTTGTGAATGTTAGAAAATTATGGAGGATGTGGAACCAAAAAGTAATAGATTGTGTCCTCAAAACAAATGGGTAAACGGTGTTTGAATGAGAATAGAATTATCTCAACATGGTGCCTATCTATTTAAACTCAAGAATGAATTGGGAAAAAATATTTTTTTAATAGAATTTAATGAGGATAAAATTATTGGATTCAAGTCTATTTCTATCAAATCCTTGTGGTTGATGGATCTTTGTGGGGAGCATATGTTTCACTACAAGGGAGTTATTTTACATGGATTTCCATACATAAAAGGATTTTAATTGGGGACAAACTAAGATTAAATGGTATCTTAAGCCCGTCAAGATATGATATTTGTTATGCTTTAATACACATGAAACTATTAATATTCTCTTATTGTAGTGTCCTTTTTCTAGACAATTTTATTAGTGGTTACTTAGATGTTAGGTTGGTCAAGGGTCTTTTAGGAAATCATGAAAAAAAGAAACAACATAATATTTAAAGAAGCAAGTACAAATTGGATAAGCCATAAAAATAATCAATAATGGACTAAGTGAATTGTTAATAACTAAATATTAAAATATAAATAAAAAGAACTCAAACTGGGGTTATATAATAATGGAACATTGAACTTTATTAAACTTTTGTTGAATCATAACACAAACGAATGCTAGGAAAAATCCTAAGAAAATAATTGAGGGAAGATAGATACCCCCTTAGAGTGGAGGATTGAAACTAAATTCAACACGATATCTCATTGTAAGAGCTTAATGTGCTAGATGCATTTTAAGATATAGTTAAAGTTCTCTTATTTGGTACATATCGAAAAAAAAATCCTCTTGATTCAAACAATGAATTAGGATTTAATGCCATTTATGAAGGAATCCAACTATAAAAATGGAAGGAATTTAGATAGAGAAATTGAAATAATTACATTAATATACAATGCAATTAAACACAAATCAAAGTGAGATATGATCAAATTTAACCATAAATATTGATCAAGATCTATCAAATTCATAAAATTTGAAGAGGTAAATGTGGAGAAAGATGTATTCAACTCACACCAAATAAATAATTTGTTATTATTAATGAACTCATATTTTTCTTTGAGAAGAACTTTATATTATAGTATTAGTAGATATCAAAGGTAGACCATGCAAATGCATTACGAAAATCTATCTTCTCAAATTGTGTTGCTCTTCATAATTGTCACAATGATCAGGGGCACTATAATTGCAACTATATGAACGAATCAATTAATTATCTAGGTCATATTTATGACTATTCTCTTCTAGAGTTATTGTAACAATTTTTATTAGCCTTTTTGGTAGGAAGAAATTAGGAAGTTGGATATCAATATGCATACATATAGTTCATCACACATATATTTCGAAGGCTACTGCAAATGTGATTATAGCATAGTTATGGAAGAAATTATTGGAGTGTTTAGTGGAATGGAGCTAAAGAACATTTCTTAGATCAGGGAATGCCTGAAATTATTTCATTTAGAAGTATCAAAATATAATATGGATGAAAACATAAGTTTTGTATGAAATTGTTTCTGGCTATGATTGTGTCTTAGATTTTGCATCAACATTTTATATTATATTCTATGATCCATCATAAGGATAAAAGAAGTGCTAGAAGAGTGCCAAAATGCATAAGTTTTGTGAGCAAAATGCAAAGTGCTAGAAGAGCAAATACATAAGTCTTGTGAGTAATCATTTAAATATTATCTACACTCAAAAATTAGAGGGGTTTGATGAACATACAAAGGGACTTCTGTATTTAATGCATATAATAATAATTCCTCAAGGAAATATTTTGCCTAATTCATAGATTATTTTGGTTTTCCCTTTCTTGAAACGAATAGACTTTTCTTCCTTGGTAGAAATTGACAAAAAAATGTATTTTATATCAATTACTACAAGATACAATAATCTTTGTTGTGATCTTAAGAAAATAGTCATGTTAAGGAGAAAGACAACAATCACATGTCCATAAAAAAGGTTAAATAAGCAATGCAGAAAATCACTTGTCCATAAAAAGGGTTGAAAGTGTGGTAAACGATAATGGGTTGAATGTTGCAATGTCATCTCAGAGAAACTATTTTTAACCATCATTTATGATGGCCTAGTACCACTGATTAATTTTTGTGTGCATAGGAGATGAGGATGGAGGTACAAACTAAATTAATGGAAACATTCTATTTTGTATTTCATCATTAGAAACAACATCCCTACTAATGTACACTTTCTTTTCTAATGCATTCATAAGTCTACATCCTTTTGAGTTTGATCTTTACCAAGAAAAATACATTTCAAAGACTGACCATCCAATTTTGTCCTTCATACCTTAGGAATATGCATGTAATTTGTACATCCAAACAAGCTAAAATATGAAATAGAAGTTTTCTTACCAATCCAAGATTCTTTATGTGTGATATTTTCAAGCACTTTGATGGGTATTCCATTCAACAGATGTATTATTGTGTGAACTATTTTAGCCCAAAATATAGAATCAAGATTTGCATTCTTCAACCCACCATTTCAACACTAGTAAAAAGTGGTCAAGTATCTTTGGATATTATTCTCTTGAAAGTAATTTAAAAACTCCTTACTTGTAAGACCCTACCCTTGATTTGGGAGAAGGGTTCTGAGGTGACCAAATGACCTTTTTGCAAGGGCTTAAAGTTGTTTGAGTTTTTTCAAGTGCTTGAATTATGTGAGCCAAATAATAAACCTACAAATTTCTTGCAAAATCATCTACATCGAGTTGAAAATTCTTATCATTATTAATGTAAACACTAAAAAAATTCCATCATTTTCTAGAGATATTTTTGATGAGCCTAGAAATCTATGTCTTTTGAAGTGTTTTGAGTTGGTTTTATCTTTTTTTGTAAACAAATTTATTAAGACCTTTTATACACAAAAATACAATGTTAAATCTATGATGATAGTTGATATATATAATATAATAGTGTGTGGTATAATCTATAAATTTGTACGATGTGGTGGTTAATTTCAGTTATATGACATTTTAGAATTAAATTGGTATATTTGTATACTAGCCCTATTGTCAACGAACTTGCAACTTCAAATGAGGAGTTATGAAGTATAGTTGTGGATAGTTATCTTTGCTATAATAGTGAAGAAAGAATCATAGGCTATGATCGATGAGATTGCTCTTATCAAAATGACTTTGCCTTTCTATTTTTATACACAGAGATGGTCATTATGAACTTATAGTGGTCATCTATTAGGTGACAATCTTGTTTATATAAAATTGCATAGTCCATGATGGAATTTTTGACTTCTACTCGGACTCTATGTTTGTAGCTATGTTAAGTAGTTGTTCTGGTTTTGGAATAAGTCATATCTTGGTAAAGAATGACATGCGTGCAATAAAATTTTAATGCCATTTATGATCAAAGCTTCTAAGATTTTTCTATAAAATTTAAGATAGTCTTAAGAATAGTGGTTTGAATATTATCATATATTCCCTAGATTACAATAATAAATATAGGCTATTGCTATTGTAATTTTTAATATTTCTAATATAAGTGGATGCTTATCTTTAGTTGAGTTAAAGTTCTAAATTGATTCGATGTTATGAATCCTCAAACAAGGGCCACTTGAGGTGAAGTAATCCTCTTGTTATAGTAGATTAATTTATAGTTTCATTTATTATATTTCTGCATAGTGTTAATGTGTTTAGTTGATTATCAATTATCTAGATGTTAGTTTTAGCCATTTCACAATAATCAATTAAGATAGTTAATGATAGATTCAATTAAGTTTCACTGTAACATGTATTTCCTAAGTAGTTAGATTGTTGCTAGTTCACTGGTTTGGTCACCCCAACCATACTTGTGTGGTTTTATCCACAACCATTTCTATGTGACTATATTCGATGTTAGATTTCCTATAATAATTGTTATTATTTTATAAATTAAAGTAGAAGTTAGAAATACTCTGTTGAACATACAATGTTAGTGTCATCCAAGTATATATGTCCTTGGTCAATAATTAAATGAACATCCTTTTAGGATGAAATGTTATTTAATTGGGGATTAGTTTCCTTCATGGGCTAGGTCATTGTTATCACTACTTGCATCATTTAATCAATATATCAATTGTCAAACCAGGCATGTCCAAAGGCTATCTGCGATAAGGAATGGTATTAGTTGGAGTTTTGCACTATAGAACAATGATTGGTTTGTAGATCAGGCTTTTCTAGGAGCTTCTGAGGGTTCTATCTCTCTATCTACTTGGAACAACTAAGAGATTTCTAAACTTTGAATCCTTACTTCTAAACTAGAACATACTTTTGATAAACATTTAAAAATCTACTTTATTCAGAAAGACCATATCGAAAAAATCATCAAACATAATTAACTGAGATTTCTTGTGGAATTATTAATTGGAAACTATACAACTAAACATTTATCATAAATAAACTATTGTACTTGAAGGATCAACATATTTTGAACTTCAAACAATTCAAACTAAACTAATGCTTTTGGAATTGGATCTAATTACACTTGCAAGAATTGAAAGACTGTTACTCAAACCCTACCCCTAAATTTCACATTCCACTCGGTCACTTTTGCTCTAAATGTTTGACAACTAGAATTCTTCTTCATTCTGACTTACTAATTCTCTGAAGATTAAACTTAATCAAATCAACTTTAATCAAACTACATTACTATTTATGAAATGAAACTAACTCTAATTAATATGAAATCAATTGTAAGATCAGTTGAAAAACCACAAATCCACATTCAATTTTTAGATTACTTGAACTAAGAAATGAACTTGCATGAACATGAAAATCCAAGTACTTGAAAAAAAATTCACACGGGATCACCTCCCTTTGGTAAAGCGGGCCCTACTCTTCCTCTGGTGGGATCCTAACAAAATCTTCACATCAACTGACTACTTTCATAAAATTGGCTCTTGTACAGAAGCAAAACAAGGTTCTTGATTACAATTTGCAAAATAAAACAACTCTTATGATAACTACATACTAACTAACTTCTATTATTACTAGCTATTGAGATATATAGGCATATCCCTTATTTGAATTCAAATCTAAGGCATTTCCCGCTAGTTAGGTAATATTTTTACAAAATCTTCAAACAAAATTGAATGTTCTGTTTGAATAGCAAGGCAATTATTTACAAGTTAACTCTAGGAGCCACCATGTGTCAACAAGCATTTAACAATTATAATCTTCATGAACAATGAAACTTCAAAGAGATCTAGTTATATAACTGATCCACATCATTAACTCTTCATTGAGTTCAAATCCATGAATAGAGAATCATTAATGCAATGAAGAACAAACTCCATTAATGTAACAAGGATTTAAATTTTGGGATAAGAGTCTATTAAATGCTACAAGATCTAGAAGAGTTAATAAAAAAAGATATTCATTTAATATATTCAAACCAAAAAGTGATACATTCATCATGATATATCAGTTCTAATCATATTCCATAAGTAATGTAACATGTGCACAAAATAAGACAAATATAAACATTTAATTCATCACCAATCACTTAATTAACTGAATGTTATATTTTTATAATTTAAATTGGATATCGAAAAAGGGTATTATTTTGTGCTCATCATTTTTGCCCCTTCATGTGGCCAACCATGTCCTCATGGTTGATTAGGTATGTTTCTATTAATGGATTCAATCCAAATGACTAGATCAAACCTATGGAATCTATAATCTTGATATAGCCTGAATGGATGATAACCTTAGAGTTTGATCACTCTGTCTCTCTATCTCTACAATAGATCTCTTGTAGACTGAAAAGGTGCATCCAATCTAGGTGTCGACATAATGGTTAGAGAATTCCTGAAACACATTCTAACCCAAGTTCTTTGTTGATCCTCTATAATCAAAATGATAGGTCTAGCTTAGGTCATACTCCAAGTAAGATTGGTAGGAGACATTGGCTCTCTTATCCTTAAAGGAAATGGGATAGAATTTAACCTTTCCCTAATAGCCATAAGTGTTCAGTATGGTAAGGATCCCTGAGTATTCCTGAAATCTCTAGTTGTTTGATTCAAGTTCCTTTCATAAATTGGTGCTAAAATTTCTAACTGAGCCACTGACTTATAATTTCCCCCGAAGACATGTGCTTTAGGATATTCATCTCTAATTGGAAAGCCTAATCTTCTTTGGGCTTCTCGATATCTATCCATCTTTTGTTCCCAGTCAACTTGGTTTTGCATAAATGAGAGGAATGCTTTGATTTGGACTTCTAAATATAAATTTAGAAATGATTTCACATAGTGGCCAAGGAAAAATCCATGTAAATAAAATTCATAAATCTAATTCTGCACACTTGGAACACTTCTGACATAATTAGACATAAAATCATGATCATCCTCATAGTCTAACTTGGTCTTCAACACAAGTTGGTTTATTTTCCAAAAAAGAAACTGCTCTCTCAAGAGTAGAACAAATAATATGTCTGGTTTCCCTAATGAAATGAACATGAAGGATATCTCAACAATGATTTCTACTCTTTGTTCATATTGCTCTAAATCCCTCCTTAGTTTTTCCAGTTCTTTTTGTAACTCCCTATTCCTTTCCTTGTACTAAACAACTACAAGAGAAATATATCTAGGGGGTGCAGTTGAGGTTGGCGCTTCATTGTCATTCCTTTGTCTCATTTTCTCTTCTCTTTTTCTCAACTCCATTTCCAGTCTATATATTTCTTTTCATAATCTTCTTTTTGAAAGGAGGTTTTCTTAAGTGATTCCTCCTCTTATCAATTGGTCTCTTACTTGTTTCAATTGTTCTAAATATTTTTCAACAACTGTCTCAGCACTACTAACAATACTATCTAATTTTTCCTATCTTTTCCTAAGATGTTTATCAAACTCCCTTACCCTTCTAATTTATTCTTGCAACTCTGCCTCTCTTCTTGATCTTTCGATGACTTCCCTAAGATTTTCTTCTTATTCATCTTTTCTCACTCTATTTTCCACTTGTTTAGGAGTTTCTTCCTCATCCTCAATTGGTTCTTTTCCTTCTCTGTGTAGAAATCTTTTAGAAGACTCTTCTTGGAAAGGACTAAGAGGATGTAGAGATTAAAAATGTGGAGGGCTAGTTGATGTAACAAAAAGAGGGGTTCCTAGCTCAAACTCTTCTGGAACTTCCTCACATTTTAAAGAACTACTCTCAAAAATTATGACAATGTGAGAGTCATTTATAGGGCTTTCATTCTGTACTATTTCTTCATGAGTTTGATCTACTTCCATTGGTTCTACACACTCAAAGTTCTATGCTTATGTTTCTTGAATTGTTTGTTCTTTAGCTGGGGTTTCATTAGAAACAAATTCATTGTTATGTGAACTCTCATATAGAGGTTCTTGTGGATTATCTATAGAGGACAACTCTTATTCTGAATTTGGAGCTATATTCTCTTCTTGCACTTGAGAAGTTGGGTTAGAATCTTCAGCATTACTAGGCTCAGGGGATTGGTTCTCAGTGGTTATCTCTAGGGGTTGAGATGAAATTGGCAAGTCTGGCTCAAATTGAACAACAAAGGTAGAAGTATTTTCAATTTCTTTTTCTCTCATTGTACTTAATCTTTTTTACCTTCTACCCACATGGCAACTGGTTTCCCCTAATTCAATTCTAGGATGTCTAGGTGCAAAGGTTTTTCTCACCTTCAATTTCTTTTTATACTAACCCATGAGGAATTTTAACCATCACTCTTTCCTAGATTTATTCTTCATAAAATAATACCTTATGATTAAATGAATTAAGGAATGATATCTATTTCACTTTATTTTTCCTTAACCCTACTAATCATAGCTACCAACTGAGTAAAGAGGAAGGCAGGTAGATTAGCTCTTACCTCAAGTCTCTTCCCTCCACATCTGATATGCGCCAACATATGCATTCCAGGTCCCATAACCATACTACATTGACCTTCACAGGTGAATGATTTTATGAGACATACCACCAAATATCTCCATGACTCATCTAAGGTAGCTCTGCTGATGCCCTTGGTATTTCATTTATTCTTTTGAAGTTGTGGTTGTTCTTTCTCATTTGGGTGGTGAAATGTTTCAATCAATTCCTCCAAATTTATTCTACCTTTGGCTATAGGTTCAACTTCTGTAAGAATTTTGGATAACTCACTAATCACATGAGTATTCACCTCAATAATTTCTCCTCTCACTTGGGTCACATTTACATTGAAATTATAAATGAATTCTTCTACCATTTCTTTATTAAATCCCTCATACATTTGGATAAAGTCTAACCATTCTACATTTCTAAGAAATTCCTTCATTTTGGCATCTAAAAAAACTACTCAGAGTCAGACTTTCTCTTCTTCCCTATAGTTTCAAACAAATCACAACAAATTTCTTGCAATTCTTCTCGACCAAGCTTGAAATGTGGAGACAAAAACACAATGCAATTGGCATAAAATTTTTACACTTCTTCGAACAATTAAAAATGAGTTGAGCAACTGATGTCCAAATGTCCAAAAAATGAATACATTTATTATTCCCATCACAAATTCTAGTCATTCTCTGCAATACATCTTTTCACATACATTTGGTACTTAATCAGCTTGTCTTCATAATTTTATCTAACCTATAGTTGTACTTTTCATACCTACTTGTGGAATTGGTGGCTCTTTTTCTGCACACCATTTCCAAGAATGACGACAGATCAATTTATCAGTGAATACTAGTACTTCCATCAATTTTCCAATAAATGTAGAGTAAGTGTTCCTTTTTATGACCTTAATGTTCAAATTTTGAACTTCCATTCAATAATTAATTGATGGGTGATGAAATAAATATTACTATCTACTTACTAATTTACATGTTTAATCAACTAAGAAGTACATTTTCAAACCAAAAATTACAATTAATGCATATCTTTCTAAAAATAATATCCTGAGCTGTAAAAAATTTGTTTCCTTCCTTCAAAGCATTAATTACCTTACTTGATCAGCAGCTAACATGATTTTGCATGGAAAATGACACCTTCAACACTCATGCAACTTCCTAGTAGAGATTTACTACAAATAATCAGGAACAATTAAGAGTGATTTGAAGTTGATCAAAGTAAGCCACCATTGTTGGTTTTCAACTTAATTTTGGGTATGAACCATAGTTTCTAGTTTTCAATTCACCCTTGGGATTGACCGTCATTTTTGGTTTTCAATCAGTCCTTTTTCCTTCCTTTTTATTTTTTTGGAAAACAAACCATCATTTCTAGGTTTCATCTTGTTTTCTTTGTTTACCTCTCTTGCACACATTATCCAGAATAGTTCATCATGGAAGAGATATATTCCATAATAAAGTGCTCGACCTAAGATTGGAAATCTAAAATGAATTTTTCCCTGGATGCTAGTTTGTGATATAACTTAAGTCTATTTCCATTGACCAACACAATCTTCTTCTCTCCATCAATTGGTACTAACTGGACAACACCATTATCAAAAACTTGGTCAATCTCAAAAGGCCCTAACTAGCGGGTATGCAATTTACCTTAAAACTCCTAGAACATTGAATCAAACAGTAAGGCCCAATATCCAGGTTGAAACTAATTGCTCAAAATATGCTTACCATGCTAGGATTTCCTCTATTATTGAATCACTTATGTATGATGCAAAGCTTCAATTCTCATCTCATCCAACCGACTCAAGTGGTGAATTCTTACTTGACATCCATCTGATATAATTTAAAGTCTTTGAATGTAGCACAGGCTAGAAATAACTTTATTGCTTCCAATTTTCTTACAAGGGAAAATGTATCAGAATAATCAATTCCTTCTCTTTGTGCTCCTTTACATACTAGTCTTGCTTTGTTTCTTACTATTGTACCATCTTCATTCATCTTGTTTCTGAATATCCACTTGGTTCCAATCACATTCTTATCACTAGGTCTAGGGACCAGTTCCCATGTATCATTCTTAATTATCTGATCTAGCTCTTCTTTCATTGCTTCATGCCAATCTAAATCATTACATGCATCTTCAACACTTAAATGTTCAATTTCTGAAAGTAGACATACTGCTTCACCAACTGTGGAACTTTTTGCTTTTGATCTTGTCATGAATTTTTTGTTCTGATGTCTAATGATATCTTCCTTTGAGTGGTATCTAGATGTGAATTTAGGAGCATTAGGTGTGACTCTCTCATCTATCTTTTATGATCTTCTTCACTTCTTTCAGGGTCATTGAATAATACATCAATGCTGCCAAACATTTTATCAACAACTGTTTGTCTATTCATAGGACTAGGTTCTTCTTCAATCATAGGTGCATAATCATGATATCTCTCTTGAATCATAAACTTCTCATCAATATTTACATGTGCACTTTCAATAATATTCTTCAACCTTAAGTTGAAACATCTATAAGCTTTGCTTTTAGTAGAGTAACCAAGAAAAATACCTTCATCACTTCTTGCATCAAACTTGCCAATAGCTTCATCTCTCTTGATTTAGCACTTGCTTTCAAAGATTTTAAAGTATTTTACTATAGGTACATTCCTAAACCATAGCTCATAAGGTGTCTTGTCTACGCTTGGCTTTAATTGAATTCTATTGATTGTATAGACTACAGTATTGACTTCATCTCTCCAATAGGTGTGTGTGACCTTTCCTTCAATCATGACATTGTGCGTTGTGTCAAGTATGATCCTATTTCTCCTTTCTACAATTCCATTCTACTGAGGGGTTCTAGGTGAACTTAGCTGTCTCTTTATCACTAGCTTACTTGTCTATTTAAGAGACCAGAGTTTCATTATGAATTTTATGCCAGAAGAAGAACTACAGAATTATCACATGAACAAGCTTCATGTATGCATGATCAAACTGGTTAAGGAGAGTCGAACTACAGAGTTTACTAAGCGTCAGAAGGCTATTACCGAGTGATAGTAAGTCATTGATTATTGTTGATACAGAATTGAATATTGATCAGAGGATTTGAATGAGCATAAAATAGATCTGAACATCTGCAATTGAAGTTGTATTGTAATCAGATCAAACTACTATTACATTTTAACCATTGTAAACAGAGAAATCTCTTAACTGAGTGGACTTAAAAGTCTTATATGTTTCATTCATAGAATGAGCATTGTTATCTTGTCAACCCCATAGTGAATGCTGGTTGGACGATAACGGTTGGTCTAAAATCCTCTAACAAGGTCACACCTAACAGTGTGTTTGTAACCTTTAACAGGGTTGGGTCTTCACCGACCTCACTTCAGAAGAGTGAACATTTTTGGGTTGCCAGTCCCAGGTGGTTTTTCCCTTCACAAGGTTTCCACGTTAAATCTTTTGTGTTATGTGCTCATTATGATGATTGTTTGTTATCATACTTTACATATTACATGTTAGATTTGGTTGGTAATCATTAGTTTGTTATTGACTGGTAATCAGTAATAGCACAGACAGTATAGTATTTTAAGTTATCTAGTTGCAAAAGTTTAAGTAAATTGTTTTGGATTATATATTTTGATTTGGGATGTGGATAACTAATTCACCCCCCTCTTAGTTATTCTAACAATTGGTAGCAGTGCGTTGGTTGCTTGGAACAGAGTTTCAAGGACTTCAGCACAAAGGTCTCAAAATGTTTAAGAGGGAAGTGCCAAAGCTAAACAAAGATAACTTCAGAATATGGCAAAGTCGAATGAAGCTGCATATATCTGGGATTGGGAATTCTACCCTAGATCTGATGACAAATGGATACCTTGCACCACCCAATTGTCCCTTCACCCTTGATCAACTAAGGGACATGCATGAACATAATGTTACTATGATGGAGATTGCTACTGCCTGTTCAGATGCCGAATTTGAAGATATCAAGGACTGTACTACTGCTAAGCAGATGTGGGATAAGTTAGCTCAAGTTTATAGTGGTGATGTGAATGTCAAGAGAGCAAGAGCCAAAGGCTTAAGAGGGAGATTTGATGACATGAAGATGAAAGAAGGTGAAAACATTGTGTAGTACACAAACAAAATAAAGGAGGTAGTTCACGCTATTAGAGCATCAGATGGAGTCATTGATGAAGACACTATGGTAAGAAAAATTCCAAGGACCTTATTGCCTATCTATGCCATCAGAATATTGGCAATTCATGAAAATAGGTCAGCACCTAACAACACACTTACTCTTGATAATCTGATTGGAAAGCTTACAACATTTGAACTGAATAATCATGATAATAGTGTAGCACCCAATGTTGAATCCACTTTTATGACTTCTTTGAAGATTGGTAAGTCTAGAAATAAGAATGATGATAGTGACAACAATACTAATGATGAGCTTGATGAACTTGAAGCTCTTATGGCTAGAAGGTTACCTAAAGGTAAAGGAAGGTATAGAGGCAAGTTACCTTTATCGTGCTTTAACTGTAAAGAAGTTGGTCACATTGCTGCTAGATGTCCACATAAGAAAGATGAAGAAAGAACCAAAGACTGATCTAAAGGAAGCTATGGGAGAAGATACAATAGAGGCTACTGACACTACAACAGAGATAACCAAGACAATAATGACAAAGACAAGAAGGTATGCTACATTACTGAGGAAGAAGATATCATCGAAACCGACATTGATGATGATGTGGAGGTTGTATTTGTGGCAATGAAGGATGATTCCAAAGAGGATGAAAGGTATGTAGAGACATCACTTATCTCTAAGGTTAATAAGAATGATACATGGATTATAGATAGTGGTTGTACACATCACATGACTGGTGATGAAGAAAAAATTGATTATCTTGAAGAATACAATGGAGGCTCTGTAAGAATGGGAAATGATGCACCATGTATGGTAAAAGGTAAAGGATCTCTAATGATAAATGATAGATTAAAATGTGAAAATGCTTATTGGGTAAAAGGACTGAACTATAATTTGCTAAGTGTGGCACAACTGAACAATTCAGGCCACCGAGCTACTTTTGAGAGCAAAAAGGTGAAAATATTTGATGATGGAGGAAGACTTGTTGGAACTAGTACACAATCTAGAGGTAATATGTTTTATCTTGATAATGATCAGTCTTCTTGTTTAATAATGAAAGATGAAGATGCATGGTTGTGGCATAAAAGGTTATGCCATATGAATTTTGATAACATGATTAAGATCAGTAAAAGGAAAAGAGTTAGAGGTCTGCCTAACTTATCTAAGCTGGATCATGTTATGTGTCATGAATTTCAGAAAGGTAAGATGACTAAATCTAGTTTCAAAAGAAAATACTATTCAACAAAGAAGAAACTTGATTTAGTGCATACCGACCTATGTGGTCCTATGCAAACTCAAAGTTATTATGGAGACATATATTTTATTCTTTTTGTTGATGATTATGCTAGGTTGATGACTATCATGTTCTTAAAAGAAAAATCTGAGGCATTCAAGATGTTTAAGTGGTATAAAGAAAAAGTAGAGAAAGAGACTGGTAAAGATTTGAAATGCTTAAGATCTAATAAAGGAGGTGAATTTATCTCTGATGAATTTACTAATTTTTATAATGAGCATGGTATTAAAAGATAGGTCTCTACATCAAGGACACCACAACAAAATGACATTGCTGAAAGGAGGAATAGGTCAATTGTTGACTGCGCAAGAACATTAATGATAGAAAATAATGTTGCCCAAACATACTGGAGAGAAGCTGTTAGCATTGCAGTTTATGTTCTAAATTGAGTACAACTGAAGAGGGACACTAATAAGACACCCTATGAGTTATGGTTTGGACACAAACCCATTGTAAGTTATTTCAAAATTTTTGGAAGCAAATGTTTTATTCTAAAAGATGAAAGAAATGGTAAGTTTGACTCAAAAGGTGATGAGGGGATATTTCTAGGATATTCCAGTAAAAGTAAAGCATATAAGTATCTGAACAGAGTTACAAATAAAATGATTGAGAGTACTAATGTTCAAGTTGATGAGTTTGATGATAAGAATATAGAGGAAAGCAGAAAGGAACTGGAAGACTACAGTAGATTCACTTACATTGAACAACCTGAGTATCTACCAAAGCCGCAGATAGTGAAAACCGGTCACCAAGAAAATAATATCAAGGAGAAGGAAAGAGAAACCGACGAGCAGGAAGAACCCACCGAGAAAGAAAATGAACCTACACAAGATGAACAAGAAAGAAGAAATCAAATACTGGTGATTTTTGTCAGAAGACATCATCCTAAGATGCAAATCATTGGAGACAAACAAGCTGGCATGCAAACAAGGAGTAAAGCAAGACAAGGTACATGTCTAGTTTGTGATTATGAACTGAAGAATGTGAAAGTTGCATTAGAAAATGAAGAATGGGTTAATGCAATGAAAGAGAAAATAGAGAAAATAGAGAAGAACAAAACCTAGACCTTAGTACCCCGACCGAAAGATAAGAATGTTATCGGTACTAAGTGGATATTCAGAAACAAGCAGAATGCGAATGGAGAGGTAACAAGGAATAAAGCTAGATTGGTATGTAAAGGATATGTACAGGAGGAAGGAATTGGATATGGTGAAACATTTGCACCTATTGCTAGATTAGAAGGAGTCAGAATGTTACTTTCATATGCCGCACACAAAAAGTTCAAAGTTTACCAAATGGATGTCAAGTTAGCATTTCTAAATGGAATACTTGAAGAAGAAGTCTACATAGAACAACCTGAAGGGTTTTCTGATCCATAAAACACAGACATGGTATGTAGATTACATAAAGCTTTATATGGTTTGAAGCAAGCACTAAGAGCCTGGTATGAGAGGCTGTATACTTATTTGTTAAGTATTGGATTTGTTAGAACAAGTGAGAACAAAAATTTGTATATGAAAGGAGATACTGATGATACTATTCTTATTGTTGAAATATTTATGGATGACATTATATTTGGAGGACAAGATCAAATCTGTAAGTCATTTTCTGATGAAATGAGAAGTGAATTTGAAATGTCTATGTTCGGAGAGATTAAGTTCTTTCTAGGACTACAAGTGATTCAACAGAATGATGGTATATTCATCACACAATCTAAATATATCAAGGAAGTACTGAAGACATTTGGCATGGAAGATGCTAAACCTATGGGAACATCGATGGCTACTA
Organism: Chamaecyparis obtusa; assembly: GCA_027943335.1. Lineage (NCBI taxonomy): Eukaryota > Viridiplantae > Streptophyta > Pinopsida > Cupressales > Cupressaceae > Chamaecyparis > Chamaecyparis obtusa. The sequence continues at coordinate 1,161,292 of BSBK01003547.1, forward strand.
GATGTAAATTGACTAAGGAAGATGAAAATATAGAGGTGAACCAGACACTATACCGATCAACGATTGGTATGTTAATGTATGTAGTGCATAGTAGACTTGACATAGCACATGCTATGGGAATTGTTGCAAGATTTTCTGCAAACCCTAGAGAGTCACACATGGTTGCTACAAAGAGAATCCTAAGATACCTGAAGAAAAATGAAGATTATGGATTATGGTATCCTAAGGAAGGCAAATTTGAACTCAAAGTCTATACCGATGCTGATTGGGCTAGAAATGTGGATGATAGAAAAAGTACCACCGGAGGAGCATTTTTCTTTGGTGAAAGACTTGTACATGGACAAGTAAGAAGCAGACTTGCATTTCTCAGTCCATAGCCAAAGTAGAGTATGTTGCTACTACTACAAACTATTCAAATATTTCATATATTAAGCAAGTATTGGAAGGTATGAATGAGATAATCACTGAGCCAATGATTATATACTGTGATAACACAAGTGCAATAAACATTTCAAAGAATCTAGTGATGCACTCTAAAGCAAAGCATATATCTATTAAGTATCACTACTTAAGAGAACAAGTATAGGAGAAGCAAGTTAAGCTAGAGTTTGTTACATCAAAAGAACAACTTGTAGAAATATTTACAAAGCCTCTACCGAAGGATACATTTGAGTACTTGAGGACTAGACTTGGGATCCGTCCCCTGTCTACCAGTCACTAATGTGATCTGAATGTTGCATCAGCCTAATCTTATCAAAAGATCATACATGTTGATGCAGCATAGTTCACACTTTGGATTATGTCTAAGGTTGTGAAAAGTTTGGAGAACTAGAACAGATTGGCATATCAGTATACAAAGATATAGAGAATGCACCAGACAATAGAGAGTTACATGAATACTACAGAGCTGCATGTTTATTTGTTTCTTTGGCATTGTTGTCAAAGGGAGAGATAAAACATATGAAACAAGATGCACTGATGAGAACACTGAAACATCTTTCTAAGGGAGAGAAAAATTGAAAAAAGGGAGAGCACTGAAGATCAATTATTGAGAATAGAAGAAGGAATCTGAGAGTTGAAAATATCATATTTGCAGAATGTCAAGGCTGCATTGGTAATATTGTTGAAGTAACGTAGTGATTAAACATATTAAGCTAGGGAGAGCTTGTACAACATTTGTTCATAGAGTTGTAGAATACATGTTTGGTATGTGTATGGTATATTTAATATTACTTGAGTTGCCATCAGTGCCAAAGTGAGAGATTGATGAACTACAACTGATTTAGAACCTGATTGAAGAATCTATGATTAGAGATCACTGAGTTGCTGATCAAATATGACATGATTAAATTAGTAATATGTTGTCAATGATGTGAACTAGTTTGAAAGTACTTATTTTGTGAGTTACTATAACTAAACATCTTTAGAACAGGAGTAAAAGAGATGAAGAACAAAAATATCTACATGAGGAATATGTATATGACAGATGAGGATAAGGAATACATTGTGTAACTTACTGATGAGTCTATGACCTTATGTTATTGACTTGATTATGTTTCGTTCATCTATGATGAAGAAAAGAGCTGAAAGACACAAGGCAGTGTGGTCGGTTTATGAAGCATTTTAGTATACACTGACGGGATGTAGTGTATACCGAGCACAGTATAAACTGAGCTTGTGTTCACCGATGCATTTCTTTGTTAACCGAGCAGGAGAAAAGGAACTGAATTATTAGTTTAGCCATTAAGGATTGCTGAGCTGTAAAGTACATTGAAATTAGTGATGGAGATAATGTTTGTTATGAAGATCAATGGCTAGCATAATTCAAGGAAGATCTAAAGGATGAAATCAAAACATTTTACTAGCACAACTGTCGAGGAAGGTTTAAGTGGAAAAATGGATGAAGGAGAATAAGTGGCAAAATATTATGGAGGAAAAGAAAATGGTTTACTTGTCTATTTAAGAGATCAGAGTTTCATTATGAAACTTAGGCCAGAAGAAGGACTGTAGAATTATCGCATGAACAAGCTTCATGTATGCCTGATCAAACTGGTTAAGGAGAACCAAACTGCAGAGTTTATCGAGCATCAGAAAGATATTACCGAGCGAGAGTAAGTCATTGATTATTGTTGATATAGAATTGAATACTGATCAAAGGATTTGAATGAGCATAAAATAGATCTGAACATCTGCAATTGAAGTTGTATTGTAATCAGATCAAACTGCTATTACATTTTAACCATTGTAAACAGAGAAATATCTTAACCAAGTGGACTTGAAAGTCTTATATGTTTCATTCATAGAATGAGCATTGTTATCCTGTCAACCCCATAGTGAATGCTGGCTGGACGATAATGGTTGGTCTAAAATCCTCTAACAAGGTCACACCTAACAGTGTGTTTGTAACCTTTAACAAGGTTGGGTCTTCACCAACCTCACTTCAAAAGAGTGAACATTTTTAGGTTGCCAGTCCCAAGTGGTTTTTCCCTTCACAAGGTTTCCATGTTAAATCTTTTGTGTTATGTGTTCATTACGATGATTGTTTGTTATCATAATTTACATATTACATGTTAGATTTGGTTGGTAATCATTAGTTTTTTATTGACTGGTAATTAGTAAAAGCACAGATAGTATAGTATTTTAAGTTACTGAGCTATAGAAGTTTAAGTAAATTGTTTTGGATTATACATTTTGATTTGGGACTGTGGATAACTGATTCAACCCCCCTCACTTATTCTAACACTTCACAATACTCATAAAATTTGTCAGAGGTGAATTCTCCTCCTCTATTTGATCTCAAACATTTTATTTTTAACCCAGACTCATTTTCAACTTTAGCTTTGAATATTTTGAACTTCTCAAATGCTTCTGATTTTTCTTTTAAGAACACAACCCACATCATTCTAGAATAATCATCAAAAAAAAAAAAAGTACCTTTCACCATATTATGATCTTGTTTGATTTGGTCCACATAGGTCTGTATGCACTAGATCCTATTTGTTCTTTGTCGAATTATGCTTGCTTCTAAATGAATTCCTCACATGTTTTCCTATCACACATTCCCTGCATATTGTATCAACTAGTTTTGAAATGCTAGGAAGGTCTCTTACTACCTTCACATTGCTTATCTTTACTATGTTGTCAAAATTGATGTGACATAGTCTTTTGTGCCGTAACCAATTGTCATCTACTTTAGCAACAAAATAACTTGCTTCTAAATTAAGCTGAAAAACATTACCTTTTGTCTTTGAACATGATGAAATAATTTATCCTTCCTTGTTATTAATGATGCATTTATTGTCTTCGAATTCCAACTAATATCCTTTGTCAAGCAACTATCCAACACTTAGTAGGTTATGCTACAAACCATCAACATAAAGAACATCATCAATGTTGTTCTTTCCATCCAAGGTGATATCTCCTCTACCTATGATACATTTAGGAGTGTTGTCTCCAAATCTAACCATGTCGCCTTTGTACTTATCCAAATGTGAAAGTCTATCTTTGTCTCCTGTCATGTGATGTGAACAACCGCTGTCAATGATCCAGTTTGTCCTGATGTCAACTTGTGAAATCAATGCTAACTCTTGTGCTTTCTTTTCATCTTCAAGGTCCATTTCATCAAACATTTTCTCCATATCTTCAAGAGAAATGAATCCAATTTCATCTTCTTCTGAATCTTCATCTGATACTCCATCTCCAACATAGTAACATTGTTTTGTATACTTAGGCTTGTAATTAGTTTTGAACTTCTTGACTCTTGTAGGACACTTAGAAGCAAAGTTACTAATCTTGTTACATTAAAATCATTTGAATGGTAACTGACCTTCATATTTTCCTTTTCCTTTTCTTTCTTTCTTAGCAATCATAGCAATGAAATCATCTAGTGCTTTCTCTTCATCATCATCATCAAAATTACCAGAAGTGTTCAAGGATTTCTTACCATGGACTAAAGCTTTGAAGGTTGTCTCACTTTTAGGCTTTGTCTTCAAACTTGATATATCGAATGCTGAAATCTTTCTTATTAAGGTCTCTCTTTTGAAGTCTTTTTAAAATTACATAGTCTCATCTAGGATGTTTATCTTGCTCTCATATGCCGGTGTCAATGTACTCATCAACTTATCCATTATGTCTTCTTCCCAAATTTTCCACCATTATTTCTGATTCCTGCAATAGCTTCATTAATACTTTGATTGTAGGCTTTGATGTTCTCTTCAAGTAGCATCTCCAATGTATTATACTTTATCTTCCATGTCTTTCTATGTGCATTCTTGGCTTGGATATCTCCTTCAAACATGTCTTCTAGATACTTCCATATCTTATAGGCTTTATCTACTTTCTTAATCTCTAAAAACTCACTGTCAGACAAGGCACTGATAAGGGCTTCTTTGGCAATAGAATTTTGAGTGAACATCTCATTCTACTTAAGAGTTGCATCTTCCTTTGCAAGATTTGATAAAAAGGGAATATGAACTTCTTTAGTAGCTACTTCAAAAATCTCAAAGGCAATGCACTGCAAATGTGTCATCATTTTGTTCTTCAAGTCTAGATAGTTCTCTCCATCAAACTTAGGACTTTATTTTCTAAAGAATGCCATCTGATCAACCTCAAGGTGTTAAAATTTCTCTCCGAGGCACTTGGCTCTGATACCAATTGTTAGGAATAGTCCCAAGAGATAACTGAGGGGGGGGGGGGGGGGGGGGGGGGTGTGAATCAATTATCTATAAGATTCAATTCTTTATGCAATTAAGTATAGAAGAACATTAAGCATAAACACAATATAAGAACACTTAACACAACACCACAATTTTGGTTACGGGGAAACCCAAATAGGTAAAAACCTCGGTGGGAATTAACACCCACTATAAACTGAACTAGAGTATAATGATCCTTGTTAGAAGATCTTACAACCTTGTTAGGAGTTGATCTTTACAATGCATTAAGTACAGTGACCTGGTCAAAGGTCAGACTTTGTTAGGATTCTTTTGTAATTAACCATGTTAGGGGTGAGGACACAGTGTCTGAGAGCAAACTGCTCAAAGGGGTGAAGGCTGCAACCTTCTGTTTAACAGATACACACTATATCTAGATCTTGGTGAACTATGAGTTAGACCTACTCTCTGGATCAGTTCCAATGAATATCATACACTCTTGTCTTTGTCACAAAGACCTTCTACTGATGGCTCATTACTTTGCACCTTCTACTTTGCTCTTATCTTTCAAATTTCTACCATACATAGCGATCACAACTTGACCGGCTATAAGTATCTTTCTCCAAATGATATAATCAAGATGGCCTGCTAGAACTTCCTTGAAATCACATTACAAAAATAATATAACTCTTCAAAAACATCTCCAATGGCTATACTAAGCACGCAACATTAATGAGGACCGCGCAACTCCATATGAGTAGACATGTCACTTCACACTATCGGCTCCACTAAATTAACAGATGCTTTCTTCTCATCCTTAAATATGTTATTTTCTCTTAACCAAACATTATTAAATCTTTTCCAAACACTAATCCAAACATGCATATCCAAATGATAGGCGCAACTACTAAAATAATAAAAACAATGTCAGCTCCATTAGATAAACTCAGGAAACTGTAACTGTCAACTAGAAACATCATGACTCCACCTATACTGCACAACTGACTCTGCATCCATGAACATAGCTTCACTAACATGTATACAACATAAATATAAATGCACAAGGCTCCATTATAACCATACTAAAAATCAAATATAGAACTCTTTCTGGGACCTTTCAGGAACACTTATTGATACAAACAACTGTATTACTGTCTTCACTCATAATTAAACTCTGCGTTTATGATATTATGCTGATACCATAACTAGGAAACATATACTCAAGGCTCTCTCCATCAAGCTTCCATGCATGCTTCTTACCATATGTTGTCATCAATGACAAACATACAGTCAACACTGGCTTGCTGGGAAATATCCAACATCGAACACATCCTCAAAGTATCTTCTCAAAGCACCCAATAGGGTTCAACTCTTACATTTTCAAAGTGGGCTTCTTCCAACAGGTTTAAGAGGTGCATTGTTATTTCCTTAACAAATTTTAATATGTCTACCTTAAATTCCTTTAGAATTTGAAGGTACCAACAATAGCTCTGATTGGGGATGTATGATTATTGAAGACAATATATAAAGATCTCAGATCTCTAGGGAAGTAAACCAAACCATTATTCAGTGGGCTCTTCTCCAACAGGTGAAAATCAGACTAGACTTTGTAATTGGCAGCCCTAGGCCACCAAAAAATAAAAAAACAATATTTAGCCTTATCAAGATTCTTATTATCATCTACATATGTGATTAGTAACCTAAAAATATCACTATATACTTTTTGACCACTTACACAAGCGTTTGCAAGCTGCAAGGTAATCTTTTGTCTGACACTATCCATGTCTCCTTTATCATACCCCTTATTAAAATCATGCACAAAGAAATATGAACTTTAATTTACTTCATCATCAGATGGTATATAAGTGCAACATCCATTAGGTAATGCATCCATGTACAATATGCATAATTGTCAGACATAACCATATACTCATCCAACTGGAAAGAAACTAAAAATTCTGATTTAGATTTATGCACATCCTGGTCATTGTAATCATTCACTTCATAAATTGATACAAGATTTAAGATATCTAGTTTCTCAATTGTCTCTCCATACAAAGGATTATAAACCATATGAAAACCCCTCTCAAAAATATTATGGAAAGAACTAGTTGACTCATATCTACATTCTCATAATACAAATACTCAATGTTATGATCTCTGTAGACTTAAGAAAAATTATCATGACTATTATGACCTAATTGAGATTCAACTTTCCCAACCACACATGTCAGTTTAGGAACATCTTGATGATAAGGATATTGAGAAAAAAAATGATTTATTGCATGAAGATTTATTTGTAATGGACAACTAGTGCACAACTACTTATAATATTAGTTTCAGGAATACATACCTTAACTAACTCTTCATATACATTATTTTGGATAAGTTCATGTGGCATAGGCATAGGTTGAAGAATTCTTTCTTCATTTGAACATACTATGCAATTTTTTGGATCAATACCATTATCAACCAACAATGGTGGCATATGATTATGTAGGTTCTCATCAACATCACACATAATTAATTCATGTGAGAATGAACCTATCATAAAATTCTTGCGTACTAGCATTGTCCTCATCAGATATATAACTTTCCAACTCTTCTTCATACAAGCTACTATATTTATCTGAGCCATAAGACTGCAGATGGACTTTCTATGTGGCCTACTTACTAGAACAACTAATAGTTTTTTAACACAGTGTGGCAACTGAAATTATTTCTATCTCTATATCAGTTGTGTCATTTAGTTTCTCACTTACCTTCTCTTCATTAACACGAGGAATAACCATCATTTGGGAAAGGTTCTCTTCGTTCAGATTTTTAATTGAATCATATCTCATAACATGGTTAGTGTGATCAATATGGATGTAAATGCTTTGACGTTGACCTTCACTTCTTAACTCACACCTTTCTTCAACATTTGGTGCCTTAGGATAGAAAACACTTGCAGATAGATAACCCCTAGGCATCCTATATTTCAAGTTGTTCTCAATGTCCATGGCTTTCACATAATCCTGATGCAAGGTTTTAGGATCCTTATCTCTCATAAAATAGCTCATTTCTTCATCATATGCAGCTAGGTAAACAACCAAACATACTACATCATTTATCCTATAGTTTATAGGAATATCACCCAATATTCATGCAAATTTGAGATTGAAAGTAGGAACCAACTCATATTATTCCTTTTGAATGTCCTTGAATATTTTTCTAACTAAATTGGAATTAACTCTTTCACCAAATTGTTCTATGAAATCTATACTTATCTAATCCCATGAAGAAATGGAACATGATGGAAAATACAAAAACTAATCTCTAGAATCTTCCTTCAAAGATTGAACAAAAAGCTTCTTGAAAACATCTTCCTGATCTATCTCAAAATGTCTCATCAAATCATAAAACTCTTGTAGATGTGGACATGATGATTATGAGCTTTTCCCATTGAACTTTGGTAAATATTTCCTAACCTTGGTAGGAACAGGGTTTAGGTAATCTTGAATACCATTAAAACTTAATGGATTATATCTTTCAATAGAGAACATTTTGTAATGAATTGACAAGGGTTGTATATTTTTCATATTGACATTTTAAATCTCATAGGGATGTAAAATAAAATGATACATCTTCTTATACCTCTTATAAATTTCAAACATCAACTTTTTAGTTGATCATTCACTTCCCTACTTTCTTTTATCACAATATTACAATACAATGCATAGCTCAAACATACTTTATCAACTTAATACACAATCTGAAAAATCGTATCTCAGAAGTATGTAGAAAAATTACTACCATTACCTTTCTTAGTTCTTAGCTCACTTAATAGGGAATTATTTTCTAAAAATGACTTTCATGGAAATGAATTTGACTCGTGAAAATCAAAACACCTAGATATATTGTAGTGGCTGCAAATTATCTTTCTGTCTGGAAATATTTGTAGAACTAAAGCTACCTTCACATCTTCATTAGGTTCTTTCGTATAGTCTCCACCTCTTTTTAGAGGACAAAAAATTTACCAACTGGAATTTCTTCACAAGTTAGATTTGTTCAAGAACTAGCATAAGCATTGCAACACCTTATCCAACAATATGACATCAGATGGATTCCTTCCTCAAACTCGTTAGGGTACTTCATCACAAGAGCTCAAATTTGTTTCATCTCTACTAAAAATCCTTTAGTTCTTTTTTCGTTCTTCTCAAATAATGCACACTAGTGTATGAAGAGATCTCAGAGTCGCCACTCACAATTTGTGATGTATTATAAAATATGGACAAATCTAGATAGAACTTACATTAAAAGATGAATTACAAGAGATTTTATGGAAACATTTATGAGAATTAACTCACTTGAAAAATATATTAAAATTCTCATAACAACTGATGACTCTATAAGATAAAATAATCTGAGACTGGTTTAACAAAAAATTTACACTTTTGTCCCTAGTAAAGTCACCATTTTGTTGGTTCTTGAAAGGGTTTACACTACAAAATAGAAACCAAGTTGACCTTTCAATTTTCTATGGAGAATCCAACTCCAATTATCAAACATACCTAGGACTTGGACCAATTGACAAGGATCTATCTAACCCTTCCATACTTTTGGCTCTACAAAACCCATGAGGGTGATCCCTTAATGCCTTTAGTACAATCTATGCACCATACTTGTAAACAACATTGACATAAAGAATATAAATCTCATATGATGGATCAATAGAGAGGGAGAATGATATGAGATGACTAAATTTACACCAAACTAAAAATAAAAGATGCATAAGGCTTGACCAGTACCAAGGGAAGGGCTATGGAGTCACATAACCAACATTTCATCCTGCAATATCAAACATGTTTTACAAATATTTTAAAAAACATTATCACATTATGATAACAAGATCACTGAAATGTTACCATGTGACCATTCTTAGAAATCCATCTGTGAACACAATACTCCTATTATTGAAGCAATTACTCCACTCCTTGAACAAAAGGCAACAAGAAATATAACTCAAATACAAAAAATGTGCATGAAAAAACCTAAAAAATCCTTGATCATTGAATTCAAAAAGAGTACTACATTCCAGTCATGGGGACAGTCTCATAATAAAATATACTCATGAAGCTCATTGAAAAACACAAAGATATATTAGATTTAATGACTAACAATTATATTTCACCCTAACTTATCATTTTTTACAGAGCTTCATCCAACCTTGTCAAATTTTCAAAGTTTGGAACCCTTGCAAATGAGAAGAAAAGAAAAAGAAATACTAGAGAAGAGGTTTCTAGATTTGTTCAGTTGATGACAAGTGTCCTCTCCTCAATCTCCCCTAACTTTGCAAAGAAAGCATCATTTTCTCTCTGAAAAATAACAAACTTTGTCCTCCTGCTCACACACATGAGACTGAAAGTGAATGAAAAATACATTTCCCCCTAAATGGAAATACTTTACCATGCTGGGTAATATATTTTACCACACATACTTTGCACATAAATACAACTCTATTTTAATCCATCCTTATCTGATGCCACAGATTCTATTAACTTGAAATTTCCTAAATATTTTCAATATATCAAATTTGATGATCCCATTATGCTCTAACAGACTCCCATGCTTTGCATTTGTTTCTTTCAAAATAGTAGTTTGATATATTCCATAGCATAATTAAAAACAAGCACCCATATTGGAACCACTTTCAAATACACATTTTGCATACACATCTATGTTCTAGTATAAACACCGATCAATTATTCCACAAGATCAAATTTCTACATTTGATATGGGATACATTGTCAAAGGGTGTGGAAATTGGCTTTACATGCTGTTAGAACATTTAAAAAAAAATTTCTAAAGCACTTTCCAAACTATTGAGCATTACAATCCATGAGATGATATCCCTTCAAGGTTTTCTTCTTAGCCAACACACATACCTTGCCATGTCTACAATTCAAATTTTATTTATGTATTTGTTAGCACACACATTTTTTATTTATGAATAGAGGCCTTTCCATTAAATTATAAAATAAAAGTACACTATTCACAAAAAAGGGTCAGGGATACAACATCACCCCACAAAAGTCAGACGGCCAAAGACGAAAATATTATCTATTCATAAAAAAAAGCATAAATCACTTAGGAAGCAAGGAAAATCATAGACGAGGGAGGAGGATCTTTATCATCAGGTTTTCCCCACACACTGGGGCTAAGAGGTGAGTGTGGAAGAGACCAGCCCTCATCTTCTACATCTTTGTCTTGCAACTCACATTCCTCATGCTTAGGGGAGATAGCTAGAGCTAGGTGAGGAAATTTATCACCATTGGTAGCAGGCCACCCAGTACAATCCACATGAGTAGAAGCAATAGGAACATGAGCAATAGGCCAATCACTAGCCAAACTCCTATGGGGAGGAGAGGTCGAGCGGTGCCTCCAACCTCCACCACTGGAAGAGCAGTGAGGATCTTGGGACCGACGAGTCTAGGAACACTGATCCAAAGATCTATGACCACAATGGAAACCACATGGAGGAGTGCGGTTGGAAGAAATAGAATCTGGCAGCACTCTAGCAACCGTACAAGGAGCATGTCCCAAATGCTGTAAAAGATCTAGAAGGTGGGCCACCTCCAAGGAAACCTTATTTTCTTGAACTTGAATCTTAAACATTACATTATTACATATAGAAGCTTTAGTATGCATGGAAACATTAATATCCAAAAATCTTTGAGTGAACAAAACAACATTTCTATCTTTCCAAAGAAAAAAAAGAATTTCCATCCTAAAAGCATGCTGAAGCTGGGTATACAAAAAGGGCATTCTAGAAAGGTCACCTAGCAGAGCCATGTGCCAAGAAAAGGGTTCTAGATGAAATAGCCTAAAAAAATAATGAATCCAGCTCCAGTAATATTGAGCTCAGCGACAAAACCATAAAATATGCAAACAAGACTCTAGAAGACCACAAAAAGAGTACTGAGAATCAAGAACTCCCAAGTGTTGAAACCTGGAGCTGAGAGGAAACCCTTTATAATGCACAAACCAAGAAAAATGTGTAATATTGGGCTCTATGATACAAATGGTAGTGAAGCGCATCCTCAAAGTCTTCTGGGAAGAAACTAGATGCCACCTAAGATTAAGAGTGTCAACCATCGGTAGATGGGGAACCAACCAACTATAACCCATACTAGGTGTATAATTAGTGAGAGAAGTCCAAGGATACCATTTCCAATCCTTCCACTAGGGCTTGCAAGATTGAATATAAAGCTTATGAAGCACGTGTAGAGGAATAGAAGTCATCAGAAGGTCACAAGTCTGTCGATCTGGGTGAGAAAGCCCAAATTGAACTTGTAGGCCTTCCCATGACTGGAGACTCATAGTAGCTCTGGAAAATAAATCTTTGGGCATTCTTATGCCATGTATATGAAAGCACAAAGCATGAAGACCTTGAATCTAGAAAAGGAGATGACCTTTTTGGTGGAAATGAGGTGAGCACCATAAGTTATGCTTGTTAAAAGAGATACCATCTTGAAATCCATCGTCATCCCACTGAAGCCATGGTTTGACTACTTCCCAGGCTCTCTAGATGCTTTTGATGAAAAAAGTGTCCTAGATCTGAACTAAGTCAGTCATGAGAAGAAGGGTTTGAAAGCCAATCCCCTTCCAGACAGGTCTCTGAACTAGAAACCCAAAAGAGCCATAATGTCTTAGAAGAATCTTCTAGGCTTCATCCCTAGCGAAGGCCTAAATCACCCATTTAGTGCAAGTACAATACCTTTATTTTGAGTAAAAAGGAGACCGAGCCCACCAGAGTCCTTAGGAAAAAAATAGTATTACCAAGAAACCCTGTGAAAGCCATGAGAATCTTCTCTTGAGGCCCACAAGAAATCCCTTAGAAGCTTTTCCAGTTTCATATAAGATGCTTTTGGGGGAACCAAAAAGGAAGAGTAGTAAAAATGGGTAGCAACTATCACTTTAGAGAAAATTTGGAATTTATTAGCCAAAGACAATGGTTTTCTGATCCATTAATCTAGCTTCTTCTCTATTTTGGCAAGGAAAAATTTCCATAAACCCACAGGAGAAGCTTGAAAGGCAAAGGGAATACCCAAAAAATAAAAAACCTCTCCATGATAAATCCACTTCTAGCCAAACTGAGACATCCAAGAAGGAGCTAGAAGAATGGATTGTCTATAACACTAAGTCTTATGCCATTGAATAGAAAAACTAGAGGCAAGACAAAAAGTGTCAAGGCATTTAAGAGATGCTAAAATATTGTCCTTGTCCTCAATGAGAGTGAGAAAATAATCATCTACAAAGTGTCCATTGACAAGCTGAGAAGATGAATCAGGTAGGGAAATTCCTCTGACTAGCCTATAGGAAGTGGCATTGGAGAGAAAGTATCCAAACTCTTCATCTAAAAGGACATACAGAGATGGAGTTAAAGGGCATCCATGATGGATAGACCTCAATAATCCAAAAAATTCACATTGCCTGTCATTAATAGTGATGCAAGATGAGGTGTTGTCGAAAATCATTTGGACATATTGGATGAATCTAGGCCCAAAACCCAAATCTTTAAGCATAGAAAATATAAAATTTCACTCAATGCGGTCATATGCCTTCACAAAATCAATTTTAAGAAAGAGATCCTTTTGGTTTGACTTGTGGGCCCATTTGATACCTTCCCAAACAAAAATAATATTATCAAGAATGAATCTAGATTTGATAAAACCAATTTGTTCAAGGTTGACAATCACAGACAAGGTGTGACATATTTTTAAGGCTAAAGCTTTGGTTATGATATTATCAGAAATATTTAGAAAATTGATAGGCCTCCAATTTTAAATGTCTTCTAGGTCTCATGCCTTGGGAATGAACTTGATGTTTCCCTTATTAATGATTTCCCCTAGTGAGAGGGAATGGAAGGCTTTCAAATACACTCTATGAAGATCTGGGATACTTAAATCCTAGAGAGCCTTGTAGAACTCACAAGGGAAGCCATCACAACCAAAGGATTTTTCATCATCCATATAAAAAGAAGCTTCTATGAGGTCATCAATAGTGAGAAGCTGGTCACAAAAAGACTCTTGGCTCATAAAGAGATGGTGAGGAACAACTATTTGGAAATATGCAAGAACTTTCTCTCTAGAAGAGGAATTTCCCTATGTAGTAAACACCCTCTCATAGTTTCTGTAAAAAGATTTTAGAATATCAGGAAGCTCTATGAGAGCATGTTTCTCTTCTTTAATTTTTTTAATTCCAGTTTTTGTATGGAAAGATCTAAGAGCCAAAGCCTTAGAAGCAGTATGAAGAACCAAAGCCTTAGAAGCAGTATGAAGAGCTTTGGTAGTGGCCTCATAAGGTCTATGATGATATCTAGCAAGCTATCTTCCATAAATGTGAAGAAATCAATTTGTATGAGTGATGGAATCATTCCACCACTTGACCCAACCAATAGGGTGATGTGGCCTTGGCTCAAGGTTTCAAGTTTTAAGTATGTGGGTGAAAGTTGGTTGATGACTCATCAAAGATGTGTTGAGATAAAATTGGGTTATGTGACATCGTACCTTAGCTTCCTACCATTCAATGTTAAAAGCAATGGGGAAGTGGTCTGATAGTGTCACATTATAAAGAGGAATGATAGGTGCCCCTTTCTTATAAAAAAAATTAAAAAAGGACTATGCGGAGATCATGGCATGATCAAGCCTTTTGTAAATCCTATCAGAGCCCGCTCTAAAATTAGACAAAGTATGCCTAACCCCATCATTATGGCGATGACTAACACTGGGATAAAAAAATCCCAATTTATTACACATGTGAATCCAGACTTTGTTAGGAATGAATGCTAAATATATCCTATGGGATTATTAGCAGCCATTTCGTAGTAGTTGTTGTTGCATTCAAGACTGTGATTGTCATTGATGTCAACACAGTGATCTACTGAAGATTAGTAGAGGGGAAAATAGTGTTTTGGTTAGCGCACGTGGGATATTAGAGATCAAGATATGCAATGTTAAGGACTTATTCTATGTTGTGCTATATGTTTATGGTTAAGAGCGCAGACATTAATTCATTTATTCATGGAAGTTATGAGCAACTTTGTGGAAGCAGTATTTGGGCAGTGTTCCTGAGTAGCGGTTTGTGGTAATCGGATGATATCTCCTAATTGAGATGGAATCTGGTTATGTGTAGTTGGAAAGTAGTTGAAGACATATTTTTAGTGATGTGGATGATAGCACAAACTTTGAGGTCACACGGGTGAAGAGTTATTTTAATTGGAAGCTGACAGTTTTGTGTAATTTTTGTGTAGCGTGTGGAAATTTTTATTTTATAATTTGTATGCCAAATCATTTGTAATTACTTGAGTGTGGTATAAAGGATGGAATGTATTCCTTGTTGTAATATGGAATATGATGAATGCAAGTGTATTGTGAAAGTGAAATTGTTGAAAGAGGATATGCGAAGTACAAAGATTTGAAATTGAGATCTAGTGTAGCAGTGAGTGCGGTTTGGCACAGTTAGAGGAGAGGTAACATATTGTTGAGATTAGTAATATTTTTATATTATTCTATTTAATAATCTAGAGATCAGTTGGACAGTGTGTTCAGTGATCTTGCCATTGAAGTTGTTTGGGCAGTGGGTCCTTCTATCTTCCATAACTTCTAACAGAGTTAGAATCTTTTAGCAAGGATTCAAAATCTCCTAACAAGGATTCATATGTACTAAATGTATTTCATAAGACTCCTAATAGAGTCCATCCTTTCATAAGGAATATTCATATTAGTGCATCTTTTATGGGCATCATTCGCACCGGGGTTTACTCTTTGATCAAGAGGTTCCCTAGTCAACATATCTTGTGTCATTATGTTATTGTGCATGAATATCTTTCTATGGTTGTTGGTTACATTTCTTATATGGTTAAAATCTATTAAAGTTGATAAAGGTTATAATTATTTGATAACTAATTCACCCCCCCCCCCTCTCTCATTTATCTTGGTGGACTTTACTTTCTAACAATTGGTATTAGAGCGACAGGTCCTTGAAAGAGAAGTTTAATAGCTTAATGAGATCCATGGTGAATTTCAGGAAAGAAAGCCCTAAGTTTGATGGAGTGAATTTTGACAGCTGGAAAGAAAAGATGAAGACACATCTACTGTGTTTAGGACCAGGTTATTGGTTGATTACTAAGAATGAGAAGACTGTCATTGATGAGGATAATATTGAAACATGTACTAATGATGAAAGAGATCTATTCATGTGTAACATACTTGCCAGAGAAGCACTTTTGTCAGCCCTTCCAGAGAATGAGTACAGTCAGGTAAAATATTTGAAAATATCTCATGAAATTTGGTTAGCTTTACAGTCTACTTTTGAAGGTGATGAACATGCAAAGAAAGTTGGATTACATAATTGGATATGTGCATTTGAAGATATAAGAATGATGGAAGATGAATCTGTTAGAAGCTATATTGGTAGAATGTCAGAAATTGTTGCAGGTATAAAATCTTGTGGAGGAACAAAGACAAAGAATGAAGTGATATGGAAAATTCTGAGGACATTGACTCCTACATTTAAGCAGACAACACAAATGATTGAACAAGTTATACCTTGTACTAAGAACTTTACAAGAGAGACTCTTCTTGGAAGATTGGAAGTAGCAGAAATGAACTTGAGGTTATCAGGAGACTTACCTAGAATGGAGACAACATTCAGTGCTCTTAGTATTCACCCTACTTTGTCAAGAAGCATCAATGTGAGTAGAGATTATGCTGGCAGCAACAGATCTAGAAATGAAGAAGATAGGAAGATTGAAGAAGGTATTTCTTGCTTGTGAAGAGAGAACCAGACAGTAAGAAATTTTTTAAATGTTGGACATTTCAATAATATGGTCATTTTGCATCTAAATGTCCTAAGAGAGTTAAGAAGTACAGAAACAATTTTAAGCCTAGAATATCTAAGGAATGCTATTATGCTAATGATGAAGAACTTGAAGCTAGTATAGAGAGAACCTTAAGTGAAAGTGATACTGAGAATAATGATGATATATGATTTGTAGCAATTAAAGAAGAAAATCCTGAAATAGAGGTTAAGGAAGAAAAAGTCCTAGTTTCTCAAGTTGAAAAGAAAGCTGATTGGGTTATAGACAGTGGTTGTTCACATCATATGACTGGAGACATGAAAAAGTTCATAAAGTTTAACAATTATGATGGAGGAGTTGTTAGATTTGGAAATAATGCACCTTGTTTGATTAAAGGTATAGGATCTATTACTCTTGATGGAAAGACTAATACTAATGATGTTTACTTTGTGGATGGTTTGAAACATAATCTTTTGAGTGTTGGACAACTAGTTGATAAGGGATATCAAATTTGGTTTACTGAGAAAACTTTTGTGATAAAAGACAAAGATGGAAATTTAATTGGTACTAGATCTAGAACCAGAGGTAATGTATTTTAGTTGAATCCTACTGAGATGACATGTTTGATTACTAAGATGGATGATAGTTGGTTATGGCACAAAATATTTTGTCATATAAATTTTGGTAACATTGTGAAAGTGAGTACTACACTTGCAGTAAGAGATTTACCTAGAATTATGAAGCCTACTAACATGATGTGCAAGGAATGTGTGATGGCTAAACAGAAGAGAAGCTCATTTCCCAGTAAGAAGTTTACATCAGCAAAGAAGTTGGAGATTGTTCATACAGACTTGAGCGGTCCTACAAGGACTAGAGGATTCTATGGAGAAAGGTATTTTATGATTCTTGTTGATGATTTTACAAGAATGATGTGGATTGCATTTCTTAAACAAAAATATGAAGCATTTGATAAGTTTAAGGTCATTAAGAATAAAGTTGAGAATGAATCTAGAATGAAGATTAAATGTTTGAGATCAGATAGAGGTGGGGAATTTACTTCTACAGAATTTAACACCTTTTGTGAAGTGAATGGTATTAAGAGACAATTTTCAGCCCCTAGGACACCTAAACAAAATGGTATTGCAGAAAGAAGAAACAGATCAGTGACTGAAGCAACAAGAGCTATGTTATTTAAGAATGACTTAGCGAAGATATTCTGGAGAGAAGTAGTGAACACAATAGTGTATACCATGAACAGAGTACAAATTAGAGCAGACATAGACAAGACAACCTATGAACTATGGTTTGGACATGCACCCTCAGTTAAGTATTTTAGAATTTTTGGAAGCAAATGTTATATAAAGAGAGATGATGACATTGGAAAGTTTGATCCTAGAAGTGATGAAGGTATATTTCTTGGATATTCTTTGAAAAGCAAAGCTTGTAGATGTTACAATAAGAGAACTAAGACTATTGTTGAGAGCTCAAATGTTAAAGTTGATGAAAAGTTCAAAATTCAGGAAAGAATGCTTGATTATGAATCAGATGAAGGAACTCATCCTAGATCTAATATTGAAACTACTGAACTATTCTATGAAACTGACAGTGATTTATTGAATGAAATCCATGGTGAGGTAATTGAAGAACCGACACCTGAAGTGAGATCTGAGATAGTGACACCTAACAAGAATTTATCAAGGAATCATCCTGTTGAGCAGATTATTGGAAGCATAGACAGAGGAGTTTAGACTCGAAATAAGGTACAAGAACAGTTATGTTTGATTTCTCAAATTGAACCTAAATCTACCAGTGAAGCTTGTGAAGATGAACATTAGATTAAAGCTACGAAAGAAGAACTAGATCAGATTGAAAAGAATAAGACATGGGAATTGGTCCCTAGACCTAAAGATAAGAATGTTATAGGAACAAAATGGGTATTCAGAAACAAGATGAATGAAAAAGGAGAAGTAGTAAGGAATAAAGCAAGATTGGTATGTAAAGGATACTCACAAAAAGAAGGAATTGACTATGAAGAAACTTTTGCACCAGTAGCAAGAATTGAAGCAGTAAGAATGTTTTTGGCTTATGCATCTTTTAAGAAGTTCAAAGTATATCAGATGGATGTGAAGTCAACATTTTTGAATGGAGAGTTGGAAGAAGAAGTTTACATTGAGAAGCCTGAAGTTTTTCCTTTAACTCAAGAAGGAGACATGGTATGCAAACTAAAGAAAGCTTTATATGGACTAAAGCAAGCACCTAGAACTTGGTATGCAAGATTGGACAAGTATTTGATAAAATTAGGATTTAAAAAAGGAACAATCGATAGAAACCTGTACACAAAAGAAATTGAAAATGGTTTGTTGGTTGTAGTTATTTTCGTTGATGATATCATTTTTGGAGGAGAAGATGAAGCCAATGATAAATTTGCAAATGAAATGAAGACTGAATTTGAAATGAGCATGATTGGTGAAATGAAATATTTTTTGGGATTGCAGATAGCACATAATAGTGATGGTATATTTGTAAGTAAGACAAAGTACTTGAATGATTTGTTAAAGAGATTCAAAATGGAGAACTGTAAACCAGTTGGAACACCTATGGTAACTGGACATAAGTTATCTAGCATAGATGAGACTCCTGCATTAGAATAGAAGAAGTACAAATCTATGATTGGAGGATTGTAGTACTTAACACATACAAGACCTGATATAGCACACTTAGTTGGAATTGTAGCAAGATTTCACGCTGAACCTAGAGAATCACAGTATGCAGCAGTGAAGAGGATACTGAGATATTTAAGAGGCACAATTGAGCATGGATTGTGGTATGAAAAATCTGATGATTTTACCCCATGTGCATATACAGATGTTGATTGGGGAGGCAGTGTTGATGATAAAAAGAGCACCAATGGTGGAGCATTTTTCCTTCGAGGAAGATTGGTTTCTTGGCTAAGCAAGAAGAAAAATTGTATTTAACAAAGCACAGTAGAAGTAGAGTATGTAGCAGCAACAAACAATTGTAACCAAATAATTTGGATGAAGTAGATGCTAAAGGATATTGGAATAAAGTTTGTTGAGCCTATTGTTATACATTATGACAACACTAGTACATTTAGTATGTCTAAGAATCTTGTATTACATTCTAAGACAAAGCATATAGAAATAAAGTATCATGTAGTAAGAGGGAAATTTGCTGAGAAAGAAGTCAGACTTGAATACATAAGCACAAAGGAGCAAACTATAGAAATATTTACAAAACCTTTGCCTAAGGATACATTTGAGTATCTGAGAGGTATGCTTGGGGTTATGCCCCAGCCTACTTTTGATAAGTGATGCACATTGTTGCATCCGTCCAGTGGTATATGAGCCTTATTTTTCTTCTGGACTGGATGTTGGTACTTCCTCTATGGGGGAGTATCTGTATCTGAGCTAAGTCATGAGGACTCTAGTGAATGTATTTTCTAAATAGTGTCTTTTGACATTGAAGTTTTTGTTGACATAATGATGAAATTTCTATCATTGATGTCAATGGGGGAGAAGTGTACATGAAAAACCATTTGTACCATCTGTTGGAGATAACTGAATAGGAAAATGAAGCAAGATTTGATTGATGAAGAGGACTTGAAGTATTTTTCAGAGCAGCAGTGTTGGATTTATGGAACATTGGATATTTTTATCTATGTTGCCATCAATGCCAATGGGGGAGATTTTTAGGAATGAATGCTAAATATATCCTATGGGAGTATTAGTATCCATTCTATAGCAATTGTTGTTGCATTCATGATTGTGATTGTCATTGATGTCAACACAATGATCTACAGAAGATTAGCAAAGGAGCAGACATTGTTTCGATTAGCGCACGTGGGATATTGTAGATCAAGCTATGAAAGGTTAAGGAATTATTCTATGTTGTGTTATATGTTTATGGTTAAGAGCATAGATAGTAATTCATTTATTCATGGAAGTTATGAGCAATTTTGTGGAAGCAGTATTCAGGCAGTGTTCCTGAGTAGCGGTTTGTGGTAATCGGATGATCTCTCCTAATTGAGATGGAATCTGGTTATGCACAGTTGGAAAGTAGTTGAAGACATGTTTTTAGTGACGTGGATGATAGCACAAACTTTGAGGTTGCATGGGTGAAGAGTTATTCTAATTGGAAGCCGACAATTTTGTGTAGCGCGTGGAAACTTTTATTTTGTAATTTGTATGCTGACTCATTTGTAATTACTTGAGTGTGGTATAAAGGAAGGAATGTATTCCTTATTTTAATATGGAATATGATGAATGTAAGTGTATTGTGAAAGTGAAATTGTTGAAAGAGGATATGTGAAGTACAAAGATCTAAAATTGAGATCTGGTGTAGCAGTGAGTGCGGTTTGGCACAGTTAGAGGAGAGGTAACATATTGTTGAGATCAGTAATATTTTTATATTATTCTATTGAATAATCTAGAGATCAGTTGGATAGTGTGTTCAGTGATATTTCCATTGAAGCTGTTTGGGTAGTTGGTCCTTCTGTCTTCCATAACTCCTAACAGAGTTAGAATCTTTTAGCAGGGATTCAAAATCTCCTAATAGGGATTCATATGTACTGAATGTATTTCATAAGACTCCTAACAGAGTCCATCCTTTCACAAGGAATATTCATAGTAGTTCATCTTTTATGGGCATCATTCCCACCGGGGTTTACTCTTTGATCAAGAGGTTCCCTAGTCAACATATCTTATGTCATTATGTTATTGTGCATGAATATCTTTCTATGGTTATTGGTTACATTGCTTATATGGTTAAAATCTATTAAAGTTGATAAAGGTTATAATTATCTGATAACTGATTCACCCCCCCCCCCCCTCTTAGTTATCTTGGTGGACTTTACTTTCTAGTAGACTTCTCTTTCTCCATTTGTCCATCAAAAAGGCACAATCCCTTCTTTGTTAGAAGCCACCTCAACCATATTAAAATACCCACACATGAGCTAGGTTGTAGGTGGCAGAGAATTGACAAGTCATCTCCAAAGATGAGATCTTCCAATAGCATCATTGAGAGCATAAACATTAACTATACTAAAAGAATGATTTTCAATTGACAAAAAAACTCAAGCAAATCTCTGCATTGGGGTTAGAACCATGATTAACAAGAAATGGAACCCAATGAGGGGAAATGAGAGTAGCTACTCGACCTCGACTAGCTTCATGCTATGAAAAAATAACAATGATATTAGCACAAATCACCTGACAAGAAGCTTGAAGAAATAAACCAACAATTTTCACTTCCTAGAGACATAAGATATCCAGGCCAGAAGCACGACTATGAACATATCTTAAAATGTATTTTATTTGTAGGTCTATGAGCCCCCACACATTGCAGGAGATGTAATTTATGGGAACGACACTTGCATCCCATCCTCATCCTCAAAAGAGGAGAATTTTTTTTGAAATAACTAATAGGTATCCTCAAAGAGAGGAGACTCACCCAAAATGAGTCTCTAGTTTTTAGAAACCTCACCTTCTTCATTCTCAACATGCCCAGGACTAGAGCTACAAGAATGATAAAAGTTGGAGAAGAAATATATTGGAGTTGATGAGTAAGGAACCCACATCTCCCAACAACACCTGCATGCAAACACTTGTCATAGAAAGAGAGAGGAGAAAGAAGCTAAAGAGGCCTGAATGCATGGATCCATGAAAGAGGAGACATTATTGATGTGCAAAAAAAAAAGTTGCAGTTCAATAAAATAAATGTTTCTCAATAATATTTTATCAAATCAAGAGGAGATCAATCCTTATAAAGGAGATCAAAACCATAAAAGGGTGAACAAACCTAGGTTGCATGATAATAATTAATAAATAAATTAATTATTATATGCCTAAAATTTAGCTTAAGTAGAAAGAGATAATAAATGACTTAGTAATTAAATCAATATGATTTAATTAATAAGTAAACACTTTATTACTCCAACAAAATATTGGCAGCCGCTTGCAGGGCACGAACCATAGGTGGGCGAATAGAACTTGTTACCACAATATTCCCATGTTGAATAGGGTTTAAAATAGGAGGCAACAGAGTCATGTCTAGAATCCCAACAGACAAAGAGGCATCCAAGCTACCACCATTTACCTTTGAGGCAACTATGTGTTTTCCCTTGCAACCCACAATCATCCATTCATCTTTTTTTAGCTCCTCTCTTCAAACCCTCTTGAGGATGGGAACCAGAATCCTTGGGAGGGGATTTAGTTCTTGGAACCACTAGAGGGAAGTATTTGATCTTGTGCTTTGTTGACTGACACCAATATAAGGTGTTTGATAGGATCATATACATGACCTTCTAATAGAGGGTAGAGACACCAATTTGAATCTCAAGGGTTTCTTTCAGGTCTCGTGAGAGATCAACTTAAACACAAACCCTTTTTTGAGGGTGAGTGTTACAAAAAATGATCATGTTCAAGATAAACCACTTTACCAAGATTTTTCACAATGGTTTGAATGAAAGGCCAACAAGGAAAGGGAAGGCTAGGGAACTCAACCCATACAAGAACCCTAAGATCTTTTTCATCTTAGACCATGAAGTCTTGAGACCATCACTAGAAAACCAAAAGGGAAGGCCTAACAATCCATGACCCATGAGAAAAGATGGGTTTGACATGGGAAGGGTTGGAAAAACAAAACAAAAAACCCCTTTGGTGAGGTTTTGAATGTCATCAATTTGAACTCCATGAGGAGACTAGGCTTTGGCAATCCAATATTTAAGCATGCTTTCAGGAGGGGTTCTTCCTGATGAGGCCAATTTAAGGCCTATTTGGTTTATGTTTTCATATGTTTTATGGCTAGGACTTGAGAAATTTATGAGCTTTTATGGACTTATTCAATCTACTTATGTTTAAACTGCTATATGTGTGTGCACTATGATGTTTTTAAGATTAAATGAATATGATGAGCATATATGCTATATATCTACATGGAATGGAATATTATGTCTTTCTATCTTGCATTGATTGGGTAGTTCTTCTTGTAGCCATGTGATAAAAGAAAAGCTGGTACAAGGAAAACTTATTTTGAATTTTATCTTGGATATGTATTGTGATTTTTGCATGTGCATGCTAATCTTTTGCAAGAAAATGGTGATTCAATGAGGGAAGAAGAAGTCAACATTAGAAGACAAAGTGGTGACAAGATGTTGGTTAACTATTTTGAACTCATAATGATTCCATTACTTTCAGTCATCAGCAGTTACTATTGTGGACTGAGTCAACATGGTTATCAACCATAATGGAGTAAATCTTGAAGTCATGAACTGCTAAATTCATGCGTAACCAAATGCAACTTGTTCCTGTATTAAATGATGTTGTTTTGTATCTTCAATATTGTCATATACCTGATGTTGGAGAATCTTATATTTAGGGAGTTCTATTTTATTTTAATGTTATAAATAAGTCAGAGTTTCAAATTCCCAAGTTAGTTAGTTTTTGTGGGGAATCCTTTTGTAATCCAACACTAGTGAAATACAATTTTGTTGCTACACTTTGTACTTATGTTTTATGAATGAATGAAATGATATCTATAGTTCTTAATCTCTGATTTGTTATTCATTCAATCTTCCACGAGGGACCACACGGAAGGTGGACTTAGTTTGTAGCTAGGTAAAAATTATCTTTAAGTTTAATTGAAGTATTTAGAACTTTGTTGCTCCTGCAACCATTCAGTAATAGAACTGTTGGTTGTTTCCTGCAGCATAAGCAAATAGCTAGTTTCCTATTTGTAGCATGATTCCAAAGCACTAGGTTAAATTTTATTCCATTTCTTAACTTAGTATCTCCTTCAAAATTTTGATTACATAAGTTATGATGACATTTAAGATGGGTTAGAGCATATACCTTGTAGACATCATTTCAAGCTTATGTCCCTGATTGATAATTTAATGAGCTCAGTATGTTATTCTAAGTATGATATTTGACACTGCTTAAATACAGAGTCACTATAAGAAGGATGTTCAATCCTTAGTTACAAAGTTATCATATTGAGTAGTCATTTTTGGCATTGTTGCTGGGGATAGTGTCAATCTAATCCAGTTCTGAAGTCATTTCCTTATTTTTAGTTTTTTCATTATCTTGTATGCATAGAAGAAGAGATCATCTTGGGAGATTCCTTCCTCACAATATCCAGGTTAAACCATTTGATATCTTTAATCTTGAGCATGAGGAACCCCAAGTTGAGAGCGAAGAAGAAGAACCATTTGAAAACCAATTTGATGATGCACAAGAACAACTATCTTCACCAATATCTTCTGAGGAATCATTACATTTGAATGATATTTTTGCTAAACCTGAGTATCAGGATAATCTATTAGCTCTTGTTATTTATCATCCACAGCAACAACCAGTTCCACCACCAAGGATGGGTCAACCTACCTTTCCTTTCCCCATCCTTGATCAGCATGGTAACAATAATCTAAAAAACATACCTGCCTCTGCACTTCCCAAGTTTTATGGCCTTATCACTGAAGACCCTGAAACCTTTCTTTTTGAATTTGACATCCTCTATAGGAGTTGTGATTATACAACAGATGCCCATAAGATGAAATTGTTTCCATCTAATCTCAAAGAGGCCTCTCTAAGATGGTTCATGGGGTTAGGCACCAATGTTATAGTGGATTGGGATAGAATGAAGGACATATTCCTTTCTAAATATAAAGAGTACTGTAGGGGTCATGATATGAGGGGAGATGACATTTTCAAAATTTCACAAAAGGAGGATTAGACCTTGGAAGACTATGTCTCAAGTTTTATGTTTAATTTGTAGCGCAATACCCAACATCAGTTGAATGAGGAGTCACAAAAACATATTTTTCTAAAAAGTGTAAATGATGGAAGTATTGAGGCCTTAGATCTTATGGCAAGAGGAGACATTACTCATAAGGACTGGGATGATATAAATAATATATGTCTAAATTACTAAAGAGCTACTATAAAGAAATGTAGAGGACTCAAGGCTATGCCTAATAAGTCCAATGGGTCATGAGTATCTAAGGTGGAGTTATCCAATATTTTGTCTGATTTCAAGAAGGACATCATCAATGATGTTGTCACTCAGTTGGACAACATGCAAGAAAGAAGGAAGAAGCTGAAGCTATGTTAGCTGAATATTGTCCACATTGTAGAGAAAGGAAGAGGAACTACAAATACAATACTTTTGTAAGTCTAGAGTTGCAGCTAATGCCTATTGAATTTAAAGCTATTGATGAAAATGGAGAGGTGCTCTATGTTTCTCAACGCAAGCCTAGGGTCCAACAATGAGGTATGCCACAAGACCCTCTAAAAAATTACAATAACAATGGTCAATGGAAAAATTACCAGAATTTAGGTCCCCAAGGATTTAGTGGGCATAATTATTAGCAACAACCTCAGCAAGGTAGGAAGCAACCTCAGAAAGGTTGGCAGCAACCTCATCAAGGTTGGTAGCAACCTCAGAAAGGTTGGAAGTAGCCTAATCAGTGGTACCAATTCAATTAGCATGCCTTAATGTCACCACCTCAGCAACAGGCTATAAATCCTCCTCCTACAACCAATAACAATCCACCTAAGAAAATCCAACTGCCAACTCAACCTAATCCTAATCATAATAATAGCAAGCGGCCAGCTCAACATCAAAGTTATGCTATCTCCTTGAATGATATTCATCTAAGGTCAAGAGCCACTCGTGCTTCACCTCAAAATCCTATAATAACAAAAGTTGAAGATCCCCCTGCTGAAAAAGTGGATGTGCTCACTCCACATATTTCTTCTACAGAAAAAGATACCCCATTTCCTTAAAGGCTTGTAGACGAAGCTGTGCCCATAGAAAACCAAGCTGTAACAAATTTTCTTAACCAATTGAACTATATGACTGTAAAAAATACTATTACTAGATGCTATCAAAAAAGTTCCTATTTACACTAAGGCCATTAAGGAAGCTTGCATAAAACAACTAGGGAGAAAGAAGAAAGATCCTAAAACTATTCATGTCTTAGGACAATTTTCTGACCTTATGTTGGAAAAGTTGACAATACCCAAATATTCTGACCCACAAAGTCCTGTAGTTGCTGCCACCATTCATAGAATGCAAGTACAAAATACCTTGGATGATTTAGGAGCATCTATAAATGTAATGACAAAAGAGTTATTGTCTCAATTTCATATTATTGACCTTAGAGAAATGCCAACCATTCTTCAACTTACTAATAGTTCTACTATCAAACTGGATGGGATAGTAGAGGATATCATAGTTACATTATACTCTTGTGAATACCCAGTAGATTTTATTGTCCTTTCCCAAAAGACAATATGGGCAGGTATCCTCTCATCCTAGGAAAGCCATGGTTAGCTACTGTAGATGCTTACATAGCTTGTAGGTCTAGAAATATGACAATATCTAATTATATGCATACTAAGAACTTGACCCTATACTTGTACACACTCAAATGGTGCACTTCTCTAAGTCATTATATCCAAGGGAATCCATGAAGAGGAAACCTTAGAAAGCAACCTAGAGCTCTCTATGCATGGAGTTGCAAGATTATTTGAAGTTTTCTCTCAGCTAGAGCTATTAAGCTAATGACCTTGCTAGTCAACCACACAATGAGAGATTCAAATGAAGACAAGGGCAAGAATGCCAATATCCCCAAGAATCACTATGAAATGCAAATGAAAACTAGATTAAGATGAATATGCAAGCTAGAAATGAGAGATGCAAGCTAAGCTATGGAAATGAAAGTACAAGCTATGCTATGAAAAGGAAATTACAAACTAAACTATGAAAGGAAAGATGCAAGTGTTACAAATCCTTCCTAATTAGACTAGATGAAGTAATCTAAAGCATAAATGAAATCTATACTATGAATGTCATGATAATGGAACTAGAATGCAAGAGATAAACTATGAAAGTATGTAAAATGTAAGCCAAGAATGCTCCAAATCTTCAAAAGCTCCAAAGTGACCTAGAAAACCTGCAGCATAACATTAGTATTCAAAAAATGCATATGAAAGTGAAGAATAGAGCTCTTCTTTTATAGGAAATGAGAAGGAATGGACCATGGAGATTAAGAGGCAAAAGATTTAATCAAGGGTGGAGAATGAAAGAGGAGCAATCCATGTGCACAAATATCCTCCAATGAGAAAATAAGAGTTCACTTTTTTGTCCATATGAGACAAAAAGTGCTTTTCTTCTTTTTGTAAAATAAGAATAATGTTTTATTTGTGCAACTTAGGATAAGAGGAAAAGTGGGGGCTTTTTATTTATTAAAATGGGAGGAAATATTCTTTTTAATTAAATAAAGACTTAGGATAAAATGGTTAGCCCAAGGAAAATAATTGAAAATGATAAAATAGGACTTGATCAAGGAAATTGATATAATTGATAAAATGTTGATTTTTGAAAATATTGATTCAGGGATTTGATAAATTGCTGAATGGGGGCCCAAAGTCTAGGTGACCATTTTAGGGTGCATACATTTTCCCCTCTTTGACTAATGTGTGATCATTCTGGGAACACATGTGGTCAAAGAAGAATTGAAATGTGAGATCGATTTGGGATCACAAAATAATCCAGACGTGTGATCATTCTGGGAACATGCCAGGACAAAGATAAGCAGGCTGAAAGACAAGACCAACACCGTTGCTATTAAGTGATAATCAAGTTTGAAAATAAGAGATAAGAATCAAAAGACAAGATCAACACCATTTTTGTTAAGTGATAATCAAGTCTCAAAATAAGAATCTCAAGCTGAACTAAATGATAAGCTGAATCAAAGATTTAAAGCTGATAGGTATTGCCCCCTTGAAATCAAAATCAAAATCAGTTAGAGGAGAAACAACAAATTGATAAACTTGATCAAAGCACTAGAAATCACAATCGAAGATGATACGATAACCATCAAGTAGGGAAGATATGCCCTAGTTTGACTAAGAAAGATATAGGATAAAGATAAAGTCAAACCTTAGAGAGATGAATCGAATGAAAATGAATGAAAGAATAGAAGGTTGAAAGAGATGGAGGTGAAGAAATGAAGGTGCCCCAACAAAGATCGAAGGATTAGGCCTCAAATGGTCAGCCAACTACACAGAAGAGGGTGAAATTTTGAAATGTGATTTTGACTATCAAGATTAACTCAAATTTCAATTTCAAGTCCAAAAATGGATCCAAGACGTCGAAATTAGCTAGGGGTGCAATTTTCATGCAATTTTGAGGTATTTTAAAAATTAGGTCAAAAAGTTAACATGCTATAAAAGGGGTAAAAAGGTCATTTTCAAAATCATTTGTCTTATAGTGATTTGAGAATTTTGAGAGCTTAGAGTGAGAAAATGGCCCAGCCAGCAGCAGTTTCGGTTCACAAGCATCAATTTGAGCGCTCCCGGTTGCACAACCGGCCTCCACAGTATGGTGCCCCGGTATGTTTTCAGAAAAACTTGCCCCCGGTTGAGTCATTATGAGCATTTAATGCATTTTAAACATGTTTTTAAAATTTTTTAAATTTTCAAATTTTACATGTAGGTGAAAAGTTGCGCGATACTTTACAAGTATCACCTCCTTTGAGAATATCTATCGCGCGATACTTCGTGGGTCCATATAGTATCGCGCAGGTATATAAGCCAATATTGCACGATAACTGGCGAACTATTGCACAATCCTATGTGAAGTATCACTTGAGAAGATATTATCACCTTGTTATTAGAGAAAGTATCACGCGATACTTTAGCAAAAAATAGTATCACCCAATAAAAATTTGACATGGTTTTAGTGTTTTTTTTGAGCAAAAATGACATGGGTCTAGACAATGTTCACTTTTAAGATATTTTGTACTAATTTTATACATCCATCATGATATGCGCTGACATCTAGCTGGGTTAATGGTTTGCAGGAGCACTTGTCGGTGCTACACATTAGAGTGCCGAAGGTGACAGGGCTATGATTTGTCTGAGATCTAGATGATCTGGGCAAGGCAGATTTGAGGGCTATGGGCTTCGGGTACTTGCTATAGTTACCCTATATTAGAAATGATCATGGGTTGTTGACTGCACTTGCTGAGAGATGGCACAATGATCACAACACCTTCCATCTACCTACTGGAGAGGCATTGATCACACTAGAGGACGTGTATCAGATACTCTGAGTACCGAGCCATGGAGATCTTGTAAGTATAATCATGTTTATAGATAGTCATAAATGTAAAGTTTCCATATAATAGAAACTGACATGATTGTTTGATGTCACAGGTATACTATGATCAGGATGCTACTGAGGGACGTCAGGCCATCCAGGCCATGTTCCAGGATGTTATGATTATAGATAGACATGTCTGTTGGGACCGATTGATGGATGATTTTGGTAGAGACTTCCCAGTACCTTGCATAGTTGCTTCTATTATAGCATAGGCTCTTATTACTGACAGGAGTCAGAAGGGTTTTCCACTGGGATGGGGCAGATTGTTAGTGGATCTAGTAGTGCACCCATGTCGGATGGTATGGGGTCCAGCCATACTAGCAGATATGTACCATGAGTTACATGAGATCATCTACCATGACAGCAAGACATGGGCATGTGGTGCTATCCTAGCACAGGTGTGGGCATGGGAGCACATTGTTGTGGTGCACCCCCGAGTACAGCCAAGTGAGAGGAGACATCCCTTCATATATAGGTATGTAGGATTCCTATCACATTCTCATAGTGGGGATGCGACGTACTATAGGAGGATACTAGATGAGCTTACCTCATTCCAATGGAGGCCATAGAGGGCTGTGGAGGTATGGGGCGATGCAGAGGATGAGCTTAGTTACATGTTATGCAGCTGGCCACTAGTAGGTCGGCATATAGAGATCATCAAGAGATTTGTCATCACTCGGGTATGGCAGCAGTTTGGGCGGCAACAGCGAGTATCCACTGAGACTACTACATACACCTGAGATAGGGATGAGGAGGGACAGGGTTGGTTGTCGATGCTAGATTACCAGCAGGCAGTACAAGACATATCCGTGATCAGGAGAGAAATGTGGGAGTACCTCCCAGATATGGTAGATGCAAGGGCTGATGTAGCCTATAGAGAAGAGCGGCGGAGGGTTCCATTCCCTCGATTCACAGTTCTTGATGTATAGTCAGCAACTCAGGGGGATCATGGTGATGATGGCAGAGATGGAGGAGATGGTGGAGGGAGAGGGAGAGGGAGAGTGAGGGAGACTAGAGAGGGTTCATGATCAGGTGGCCAGAAACTGTCATGGGATCAAAGCTCTGTTGATGAGAGTGAGGATGTGGCGAGATCAGTTCGGTGATAGGTAGAGGCTAGGGATGATCTACCTACAGGAGGGGAGGACCTGAGAGCCCAGATACAGGCTCTAGAGATAGAGATGCACCAGCTTAGGATCATGATAGCTGTTAGAGAGTAGTAGTTGATGGATCTGAGAGTGGAGAGAGATTAGTAGCTATCTGATCTCAGGGCAGAGATAGCACGCCAGGAGAGATTAGCACAGGTGGATGCACTAGAGATATGATGGGAGACATCAAGAGCTATGTACTATCATGGGCTCTATCTTCAAGCTGTTCTAGAGGATCAGAGAGCACCAGCATACTCTTAGAGGGCAAGGATGTCAGATATGGTACCATACAGGGTAGAGGCACCACCTCCTCCTCCACCAGCTCCACATGATGGTGCTAGTGAGTCCTAGGTTTAGGGCTTAGGTTTTAGATGTTTGACACATATCATGAGACTTTCATCTAGATTTTGGGATCTCATTTTGTATATTGTACTATGGCATTCATATATATATGATATTACTAGATTTGCGATGTATCTATGTTATTTGTCTCACTTGTGATGGATTTTTTAGTTTTGATATTTTCTTTTTATATTGCTCAAAATGTATGTTTATATGCTCATGTATAATCTCTCTCATAGATGTATGTTTAATTCTCATGTGTATGATATAGACTCATGTTTCTGAAAATGATCTCTTTTTGATATAGATATGATGATAAGATTAACCCCTTTTGATGATAGGAACAAGATGTGATGTTAAAGACAAGGAGCGAAAGACATGGTCGAGAATAGGAAAGGTGAGTGCAGTTGACCAACTAGTCCATGAAAGATAAAAAGGAGAGCTCTCTCCATGTGCAAGATGCAAAACTAATCTAACATGAGCCTAAGGAATGCAAGCTATTTATGAAAAGTGGTTGACTTGCAAGGTCACAACATCAATAGACATCTAATAATCATCATCGAGCTTTATTGGTAGCGTCACAAGATCATACAATACACACTAGTATGACTATGGGTATATGAATATGATCTATATCAGATAAAATGTGAAAATCCCACCTAGGAACCAAAGACATGTAGGTCAAGATGACTAGTGCAGTGAGATTACCTAAATTTGCTATAGCGAGATTATGCTTGCATCATGACACAAGAAGGTCAAGATGGCTATAAGCATGCACTCACAAATAGTCAAGGATAATACCTTGTAGGTCTATTGTCAAGTGGATCAAGTTAAATGCTAATGACAAGTAGGACCAACAAAATATACCCACAAGCAGAAAAAGCAATAAAACATGTCCTCATGCCCTCAATCTTCTAGCTATGCATCATCGAAAACTATCATTGGGAGAGAACACTCATCAAAGAAATCATCATAGACAACACACAAGGAAAACAAAGTCAAACAAGTCTCAGCGAGTCAAGTGTTTAAGTGCATGTGTGTAGGTCATAGAATCAATCTTTGAGTATCACATCTGCTAATGGAAATATCATATCATGGTAGACTGTAGGGTAGGATATCTAATAAGTGTTGAGAAACACTCAACTCTAGGGTAGTCTTGAAAAACATTGTTTGGGTGGTGTTGAAAAACACCATTTGCAAGATGTCCTAAAGACTAACGCATCCTAGAGACCAAAGCTAGCACAGTTATGGCCCCTAGACAAAGACAAAGACCAATTCCAAACCAAGGCAACAAGGTCAAGGCATGATGGAGAAAGGCTAAGTGTCAAGGATGAGTGCTAAGAAACAAGGGTACAAAGGCCTCAAGTAGCGCATGTTTCCAAGTTTTCACCATTTGGAGATTTTTTTTATTTTTTTTCAATTTTTTTGTATTTTTTCTACCAAGGCACCTGTTTCCAGGTTTTCACCAAGGCACTTTTTCTATTTTTTTGAATTTTTTATTTTTTTTATTTTTTTGTATTTTTTCAGGACTTTATATGCTTTTTAGGATTTTTCAGCATCATATATGAATTTTTTTTTGGAATTTTTTCAGGATTAATAAGATATATACAAAGGATGCCCCCAGACAGAATAGGCATCATGGATAGAACTTCTTGAGGTGCAAAACATTGATAGGGTCAGGGAGCTGTTCCCCCTCTGGATCAGATAATAAATAAGCACCTATACCAAAAGCTATAGTAATAATGTATGGTCAAAGCCAATTAGGTTCAAAATTCCTTTTTTATTCTCTATTTTGCTGGTTCTTAGGGTTTTCTCGTAAGACAAGATCCCCCACTTGAAATTCTCTAGGGGAACCTTCTTGTTGAATGCTTTGGACATACGCTTTTGGTAGACTCTCATGTGATCAAAAGATGCTTTTTGCTTTTCATCTAGAAGTTCTAGTTCCTGCAACCTCATGGCATGATAGTCTTCATCTATCACTAAACCTTTGAGAGAGACTCTAAGTGAAGGGATCTCTACCTCTAAAGGTAACACTACTTCAGCACCATAAGTAAGGGAAAAAGGTGTAGCCCCTGTTGGAGTACGAATACTCATTCTGTAGGCCCACAAGGCTAGATTTATCTATAGGTACCAATCTCTACCATTCTTGTGAATTGTTCTATGGAGGATCTTGAGAATGGTCTTATTTGAAGCCTCTGCTTGTCCATTTCCTTACAGGAAGTAAATGGAGGACCAATGCTATTTTATCTTAAATTTCTTGTAGAGATGTTTAATGTCCTTATTTTTAAACTGACCTCCATTGTCAGTGATTATCTCAGAA
The DNA here is from genome assembly GCA_027943335.1 of Chamaecyparis obtusa. Lineage (NCBI taxonomy): Eukaryota > Viridiplantae > Streptophyta > Pinopsida > Cupressales > Cupressaceae > Chamaecyparis > Chamaecyparis obtusa. Next base: position 1,194,781 of record BSBK01003547.1, read on the forward strand.
GGCACTCCATACCGACAAATGATATGATTCAAAATAAACAAGGAAACTATCTTTCCTGAGGCAACAGAAAGTGGGACAGCTTCTACCCATTTGGTAAAGTAATCAGTAGTAGTAATAATGAATTTGTGTCCACCTGATGAGTTGGGATGAATCTTCCCAACAAGGTCAAAGGCCCAGTGTTGAAATGGCCAATGATAAATAGAAGGAATAATCTCCCTACCTGGAGCATGTATCAGGTTTCCATGTTTCTGACACTTTTCACAAGATTTAGCAAAAGCTACTGCATCTGTCTGCATGGTAGGCCAATAGTACCCCGCCCTAGGCAACTGTCGGGCCATGGAAAGACCATTAGAATGTCCTCCACAAATTCCCTTGTGAATGTCAACTAACACTTGGTTGGACTCATCCTTTTCTAAACACCTAAGAAGTGTCACATCTAAACCCCTCCTATACAAATCACCAGAGATAAGGGTGTGGCGAGAGGCATTTCAGATTAGGTTTCTTCATTCAGAACAATTGAAGGTTTTGGGAATAGTACAATCATAGAGATATGAATAAATGACACCATAGCGAGATGATTCATGGCCAATAAGGGTGCAAACAACTTGGCTTTCTTGGGAGTCATAGATAGGGTAATGTAGCTCTTCCACCAGGAATTCAAATCTGGACTCATGTTGTTCTAGCTGAAGAAGTGAAGATAATGTAGCCATAGCATCAGCTGCTTTATTCTCTACTCTAGGGATTTGTTGAAATGTAACAAAGGTGAAGTATCGTCACAATGAATCAACCATTTTATTATAGGGTACCAGTTTTTCATCTTTGGTTTGATATTCTTCATTAACTTGGTTGACTATCAATTGTGAATCCCCATAAACATGTAGCTCAGTGATTCCCCATTCTATAGCCATTTTTAGTCCATTTCTTAAGGCTTCATACTCAGCAATGTTATTTGTGCATGGGAACAATAGTTTGTAGGACTTAGGAATTGTGTACCCATGAGGTGAAACAAACAACACTCCTGCGCTTGAACCATTTTGCATAAAAGAAACATCAAAGAACATCTTCCATGTTCTTTCCATCATGTATATTATGTGCTCATCTAGAAATTCAACTTGAATTGGTGCTTTATCTCTAATTGGAAAATCAGCCAATTGGTCTGCAATGGCTTGTCCTTTTATAGCCTTACGCTCAACATATTCTATGTCAAATTATGAAGGAATCATCATCCATTTAGCAAGTCTACCCATGAGAGCAGCCTTACCAAGCAAGTATTTTAGAGGATCAATTTTTGCAATGAGGCGTATTGTATGCGCTAGCATGTAATGTCGCAGCTTTTGGGAAGCAAACACCACCGCTAGGCAAGATTTTTCAATGCTAGCATAGTTGATCTCATATGAAACAAGTGTTCAGCTGATGTAATATATGGCTCTTTCTTTTCTAGTATCATCAAGTTGAGCCAATAATGCCCCCAGGAAAGATTCTATTGCTGAGACATATAATGTAAGTGGTTTTCCTGGGATAGGAGGCATTAAGATTGGAGGATTAGCCAAGTACTATTTGATTTGATCCATGCTTTGCTGACATTCCTCATTCTAGAAACATTTAACCCCTTTATGCAAAGTCTTATTAAAGGGTTGAGCTCTATCAGCCAGTTGTGAAATAAACCTCCTTATAGATAAAAGACGTCCTTGAAGACTCCTCATTTGACTGATGTTTTTAGGAGGTGGCCTATCCATTATTGCTTGAACTTTTTCTGGATCCACCTCTATTCCTTTAACTAAAATGATAAATCCTAAGAGTTTGCCAGAGGTAACTCCAAATGCACACTTTTTTGGATTTAATCTGAGTTGAAACTATTCCATACGATCTAGAATTACTTCCAAATCACCAAGGTGTGTATCCCTTTTCTTGGATTTTGCCAAGGTGTCATCCACATAGTCTTCCATATTCTTATGCATCATGTCATGGAAAATAGTAGTCATAGCTCTTTGATATGTAGCTTCAGCATTTTTTAATCCAAATGGCATGACATTCCAGCAACAGGTTCCCCATGTACAAGTGAATGCAGTTTTCTCTTGGTCTTCAGGAGCTATTTTGATTTGACTATACCGAGAAAAACCATCCATCAAAGAATAGATCTCATAGCCCACGGTCATGTCCACTATCATGTCTATATTTGGAAGTGGAAAGTCATCCTTTGGGCATGCTTTATTAAGATCTGTAAAGTCTATGCAAACATGAATGGACTTGTCATGTTTTGAAACTGGTACAATATTGGATATCCATTCGGCATAATCAATGGCTCTTATGAATCCTGCATTGAGGAGTTTCTCTAATTCAGCTTTGACAAGGAGAGCTATGTGAGGATGCATTTTCCTTAATTTCTATTTTACTGGTTTGATTCCTGGAGCTATGGACAAATGATGCATAATGAGACTAGTGTCCAATCCTGGCATGTCTAAATAGTTCCAAGAAAAATTGATTTTCTTTCTTTGTAGGAATTTGGTATATGCCTCTTTTTCTTGTGTGGATATAAACTCAACCAAATGCACAATTTGTGGAGCCTCTGGTGTATTCAAATTAATTGGATGTGTAGGCTCAATAAGAACTGATGACCTATCTTGAAAATAATTGGGAAGATGATCAAGTACCCCATCCTTAGGCACCTCGAGGAGGTTTTCACCTTCAAATACGTCTATACGTAACATGCCCACATCCCAAAAAGAATAGTTATATTCCCTTAGAGCCCTACTACTCTAAGGGGGGCTATTCTAAGGCAGTTGATCAATGATGCAGCTAGTGATGGTGGTGTTGCCTACTCTGTCGCTCATTCCGTATCCTATGGATCTGAACCGGTAGGCAACTCAGGCCGACAACCTTTTATTTTTACTTTTTTTGGTTTTGACACTACCACATAGTGGTTTTCACCATCAGAACTCCTATTTTTTGTTTCTTTTCTTTTTATTTTTTGACTGAGGTACTTGATATCTGGCTCTGTCATACTTGTAGTTGGTTTGCTGGTGGAAGAGACTATATGCTCAAGAGCATTTAGGTAGCATGCTATTTCATAGTCATTTTGAAAAGTTAGGAGTTGAGGCTCTTAATAGCACTGAGACCAATCAATTAAGTGAGGATTGGCAAGGGGTAGGTCAATGACTGGTTCAATATTGTGTATGTGAATGGTATCATCTCTGGTGATTGCAAATTTAGGATCTGTCAAGTATCCCTCTAAGGTACCCAAATCAGAACTTATCCTACTAAGCGAAGCATCATCCACTAAAGTGACCTATGGATTCCAATCTTCTAATCCTAAACTAGGCTCATTAGCTACCTCAGATTGGGAACTATATCTATGGACAACAACAATGTCCATGTCAACTGTAGAACAATCAGAAAGAGTCTCCCACTCATACTCATGTGAGTCTGTATCTGAATCTCAGCTGGGATGTTTACACAAACCATATTTTTTAGGCCTTGAGGTAGAAGCATTGATGTCACCAAGGGTAACACCCTCTTGAATGCTATTTGTGTATTGAATAGGATCCTCAACATGATCTTCAATAGTGGATTGTTCTTGTTCTAGTTCTAAAACTGTTGGATTATCAACTGTAGTATCTAAATCTCCCCAAAGGAGATTGGTGGAAGGGACCCAATCTTCACACCTATCTTGTTGATTTTGCAAATTGGGCATGTATTCATCATCACTATCCATCATAGCTAGGATAGGGGCAACTTTCTTATTCTGAATTTCAAAATCTAGGCCAACTGTTGTCTTAGATCTGCATCCAAAAAGAGCATGATTGAGAGGTTTAGCCTTAGCATCTAGTCTATGACTGAGAGGACCATGATGTGGGTAACCCATATTTTTGACCAAAGTATATCCTCTCCCATAAGTCTTAGGAGATGGAGAAATTTTTTCATTGTGCTTGTATTTTTCCTCTTTGTAAATCCAATCTCTAACAGCTACTTCCTCTTTTTCATCCTGAATGGGTATTGAAGACTCTACAAATGTATCAAACAGAGTCATTGCTGAAGATGAGGGATGCATTTCTTGTGAAGGCATACCATAGGACCTAGGTGAGACTGGCAGCTTTGTGAAGGAGTCGATGTGATATCCCTCCATACCAAGGTCTATGGTTTTGAACTTATTCTGACATTGTGCCAAAGTTGCATCAAAATTTTCTGCTTCCTGATTAAGAGGAACATGGTCCCTACTAAAATTGCATTAATAGATAATGTTCTATCCCTAGGTATACAAACCTCTACTCCATTATAGGGGAACTTGACACATTGGTGGTAGGTGGATGGCACCGCTTGCATGTCATGGATCCACAGTCTACCATGTAGAATATTATAGGCTAAAGGACCAGCATCAATAATCTGGAACAAGATGTCCTTTTCAATGGGGCCAATCCTGACAGGAAGGATGGCCAAGCCTTTGGAGCTTCTCTCTACCTCATCATAGGCTTTGATGGTTATTTTCTTGTGAGTATCAATAACTTGCTCTGAGTAACCTAGTATTTTCAACAAACTCAAGGAACAAATATTGAGCCCAGCACCCCTGTCAATCAACACACGCCTGACATGGGTCTTGTGAATCATGACTTCAATGTGGAGGCCAAGATTATGTGGATGGCTCAAGGCTTTGTCATCTTCTTCTAAGAATGTGAGGTAATGTGGGTTGGAAAGGTGATTTACCATGTTTTGGAATTGATCAATGTCTATGTTGTTAGGGACATTGGCCATACACAAAGCATCTTCAAGGACATGCTTATGTCTCGGAGACAACTCTAGGAGCTCAAAAATTGAGATTTGAGCTGGTGTTCTTTGTAACTAATCAACAAGATTGTAGCTCATTTTTGGATTAACCGCTAACTTGATGGTGACATTTTTGGATGTCACTTGCTTTGGTTTGCTAGATTGGTTAGAATTAGGACCTCTAATGACCACAAGACCTTGACCTTGGCTTCTAGTGACATCATTAAGAGCTTGAGATGACCTTCGAAAGTGAGGACCTCTAAGCACCACAATGGGTTCATTATCAAATATAGGAGATTCCACATCATAACTATAAGAATCTTTGTTTCGCATCATGTTGACATTTTCATCCACAACTTCAAGCATATTGATAACATTCTCTACAGATGTATAGGTGTAGTTGATTGCATCTTTGCCATCTTTGGGTTTAGAGGTTTCCCCCTTATCATATTTAGGCAAAGGTTCCTTAAACGCTTTATGATCTGCATTGGTTTTCAACCCATCAATCTCAAGCTTGCCATTTTCAATAGGATCTTGTATGAGATGTTTAAGTTTCCAACAGTGTTCTATGTCATGTCCAATGCCATTATGAAATATGCAGTAAGCTTTTTCATTCCACCAATATGGCTTAATGTCAGGTATGTGAAATTTTTTTGGATCTTGTGGTTGTGCAAGATTGTTATCAATAAGCATTTTGAAAACATCTTCATAAGAATCCCCAAGCTTAGAGAACTGTCACTTCTCCTTTTTAGGTCTTTCTTGATATCTTTGTTTATGCTCTTGTTGGTTAGAGGATGTGTTAAGCTTCATAGCTTGAACTACACTAGATAAATGAAGGACACCCTGATCCTTTGGTTGATTAGAGTCAACATATCCGTCATTGACTACTTTCTTATTTTTATTCCAGTGTGAGTTCTTGCCTTTGTCCTTATGATTGTTGTTATTATTTTGACTATTGTTGTTACTATGTTGTTTAGTCAAAATACCTTGCTCTTTTAAGACATCCTCTATTCTACATGCGGTGTCGACCATGGTGTCGAATGAATCAAAGACCATCTTCTGAACCTCATACCACATCTCAGGTATTAAATTACTTACAATGATATCAATTCTCTCTTGTTCAGGAATTGTCCTAGAATATCAGGAGCATAATCATCTCCACCTTTGTAAAAATGTAACGAAAGATTCCCCTTGATTCTGTTTCAAATTACACAAATCAAGCATGGTGACTGATCTTGATAAATTGTAGGCAAAATGTTGCACAAATCTATGGACCAGTTCTTTAAAAGTTTTGACAGGAGGGGTTATGTTGGTAAACCACTCCATAGCTTGACCTTTTAGACTCCTTGGGAATAATCTCATCAGATAAGAATCTTCATGGTGAAATTCAAAACTCATAGTATAAAATTGATGCACATGATCATGTGTGTCACCATTACCATCATATTTGTCATATTGGAGAAATTCAATTTTCCTAGGAAAATCCATCATGCTCACACTCTTATCAAAAGGATTGGGACAAATAGAGTCAAGGTTGAAGGAACTCTTGGGAGCCATCATTTTCTCCGTCATCTTCTTGATTTTCTTAATCTCCTCCTCTTGTGAGGGACTTTTTTTCTTTATTTTCCTATCCACATCAAATTTATAAGGGACCCTTGAACCCTTGTTGATTAGGCTCTCTAGGAACTTATCTTTATTTTTCTCAACATATTTCTCCACATATTGTTGGAAAAGTGGTTCTTGTTCCATTCTCATAAAGTCTTGAGCTTCATAATTTGCACTAGTTCCTCCATGTTGAGAGCCATGATGAGCTTGTTGGGAGGGTTGTCTTGAGTTCCTAGGAGGCGTTTGTCTCCTATAATGAGCATGTTGTAAAGTCCTTCCTCTAGGACTAGGAGACCTTGAATATTTTCTACCTCGTGGGGTGCCCAAGGGAGTAGATGGTGGGGATTTGGTCCCACTATTGGTACCCCTATTGTTGAATTGTGCATTAAGTTGTTGGGCTAGGAGCCTATCTTGTTCTTCTTGTGCGACCCTTCTTTCTATGTCCAACAAGGCTCGTTGTTCCTCCTCTAGGAGCCTAAATCTTTCTTCTTTTACAACTTGTTCATTTAAAAAGGCTTGTTTTTCTCGCTCAATACTTTTTAGCCTCTCACTTGTATATCTTGTGGTTGTTTTTAGTGGAGAGCTTGGCCTTGAATGATTGAACAAGTTAGCTGTGTTCACATGAGCATCACAAGATTGGTTGTTTTGGTCTTCATGTTGTGACCGTGCATCTTGATGAGCTTGTGCATAGTGGCTTTCAGCTCATTGATGAGCATCTAGATATCTTGAATTAATAGGAGGTGATTCAGGTTGATTTTCATCATTGAATGACATGTTACTCCTATATCTCTGAAAAATGTCATCGAGAGTTTGATCTATTGCTTCTCTTTGTCTCCTAGTCAAAGTGTAGCTCATGTCCATATTTGATTGAGAGGATGGTAGAGAAGTACTCAGCTGACTAAAGCTACTCTTAGGCTCAAACCAAACCTCTGAAGCACTCCTAGGAGATTGATCAAAGACAGGTTCCTTCCCCTTTTGCCTTTGACGAGTTTGGACTAAAGGTAATTGTTCAAAAACTACTTGAGGTTGTTTTCCTTGACCCACTTGGTATCTTGTTGTAACCGGCATGAAAGAAAAGACCCTTAGGGAGAAAATAACCTTATGAATCGCTAATTGTCAAACTAGGATAGTGAAAATATTCAATTGTCCAAAAAGAGATATGGTGAGATAGAAAGCTGCCAAAAGGTATAAATCAACACTGCCATAGTGGTGAAAAACAAAAGGATTCTAGTATCCTAGCACATATGGATCAGGAGGATGATTTAACCAAAATATATTGAAATTGAAATTATATGAAAGTGGATTTGGACAAAAGAGTACTCAAACTCTCCAAGTGTGCAATCAAAGAATCTAAAGGTGAATCTTGTCAACAAGGATGGTTCCTAACTTACCAAAGACAAGAATTTTTTTTGGTGAAGTCAAAGATTACTAACTCAAGATGTCTAGAGCCAAAAACCTGAGGTAAAAACAAGCTTTCAGTTGCAAGGTATGAAACTTACTAAAATCTGGTCAACTAAGAGAAGACTAAAAATTGCAAAAATTAGGCAAACAACAAAAAGATTATGAGTGATAGTTTCCAGGCTAATAGGGCGATAGTTTCACACTAGGCGATAGTTCATGTTTAAGCAGGGTGATACTTTCCAGGCAAGCAAGGTGATAGTCCTCTAGGGGTGAACTATCGCGTGATACTTTCTAGGACAGAGAGCAATACTATTCCAGTGTCATGCGATTCTTGACCAATGAGTGTCAAAACCTTAGTTTTTAAGGCAAATTTGGTCCAAATTTTAGTTTGAGGGTTGGTTTTTTTTATCTCAATCACAGTGACAGCAGTAAATTGATAGGTTTGCAAATAGTAGGTTCTTAAACATGTCTTCAAACACTTGAAACAAGGGCAAAAGCAACCTTGCCAAGACAAGCAATTGTGATATCAAAATTTAAAAACTTCTATGAGCGCTACCGAGATGTTGAATATGCAAGAACGTTTACATAGGTATATCACAATGAGAACACTTCAAGCACTTTTTAGCCTAAAAAGACAATGGCTCAATACTTAACAACTTGGCCCACACTTGATGCTCCATTGCCTCACACAAAGTGGTTGCCCACAATAGATATTGGCTTTGTCATGGAAGTGCCAATGGCACAACCAAAGGAGCACAGATGGTGAGTAATCTTGGGGTGATTCGAGTTATTCCACTGGGATCAATCCTTGCACCAAGAAGCTAAGCAGAAAAATAGGGTGGCCTCTATCTATGGTTCTTAGTAAGGGCTTTCATTCGTAGTACCCCTCTTGCTCCCCAAAGGGACTCCTTACCTTGTGGCAAGTAACGGATCTCGTGGCCACAAGAGTTCCTTAATCATTCTTGCTCAACATTTTCCTCATGGTCACAATCCCACAAGTACTCACATCAATCGAAGACAAGCACTATGTCTACCAAGGTTTTGTGTCCTTGATAGCCTTGAGTTTATAGTGGGTCAGAATAGCCGGCAAAAGGCTTGTCCCCACTTGGGTCATTCCTCTTGATTGCTCAAGAGCAGGCCCGCTAAAGGATTCTAAAGATCTAAACAAAAAGTGGATCAACTTATGAGGTTCAAGGTTTTTGTTTCACCACAAGGGTGAAGAGCATACTACCCTATCTCAAAGTTTTCTCCCAAACACACCAAGAAAATTCAATTACCCTCTTGCTTTCAAAATCCAAAGATGGGTCAAGATTTTTTGGTTCACCACAAGGGTGAAGAGCATACTTCTCCTACCACCCAAAGATTCCTACAACAAGATATTATGTTCCTATGAAATGAAACAACTAGTAATTGCCACACTTGAAAATGAAATAAACAACAAGCACTTGATTGGGTTGTTATGCTTTGGGCAACCCTACAAAAATTGTTAGTAGCCCTTGTGCATTTGAAGCTTTGACATGCATTCTTTTGGCAAAATATTTCAAGCAATGAGAGCACCTACAAGCACAACGTTTTAGCCCCACAATGGTTAGCACATCAAAAATTAGATAATCTACAAGTAAAATAGCTCATCAAATGACAAAATTTGAAAATGAAACCAACATGGTTGGATTAGGCTCGGAAAGAGCTTTCCAATGATATATCACACTTAAATTTTTGATACCGTATGTGAAAATTTCTCAAAAATGGGTGCCAGTACGCATCATTTAAAAGCTGGCAGGCATGATCAAAATGTGCATAGGTGACAACATAATGTGCACAGGCGACAACAAAATGTGCCCAGGTGACAATAGAATGTGCGCAGGTGACAACAGAATGTGCACAGGCGACAACAGAATGACAGGCGTGAATAGAATGCTCATAGGTGTGAACAGAATGCTCACAGGCATGAACAGACTGCTCCCAGGTGCAAACAGAATGCTCATAGGCGTGAACAGAATGCTCCTAGGCATGAACAGAATGCTCATAGGCATGAACAGAATGTTCACAGGCGGCGTCATATTTCTCATAAGCGGCATTTCTCCTGTTTGCGCAAAATTGATGAAAAAGTGACGCTGAAAATATACAAAACTTGATAAAAATGAAGAGAATGAGGCTTCAAGCCCCATGGTGGGTGCCAAAAATGTACACACTCAAATGGTGCACTTCTCTAAGTCATTATATCCAAGGGAATCCATGAAAAGGAAACCTTAGAAAGCGACCTAGAGCTCTCTATGTATGGAGTTGCAAGATTATTTGAAGTTTGCTCTTAGCTAGAGCTATTAAGCTAATGACCTTGCTAATCAACCACACAATGAGAGATTCAAATGAAAACAAGGGCAAGAATGCCAATATCCCCAAGAATCACTATGAAATGCAAATGCAAACTAGATTAAGATGAATATGCAAGCTAGAAATGAGAGATGCAAGCTAAGCTATGTAAATGAAAGTACAAGCTATGCTATGAAAAGGAGAGTACAAACTAAACTATGAAAAAAAAGATGCAAGTGTTACAAATCCTTCCTAATTAGACTAGATGAAGTAATCTAAAGCATAAATGAAATCTATACTATGAATGCCATGATAATGGAACTAGAATGCAAGAGATAAACTATGAAAGCATGTAAAATGTAAGCCAAGAATGCTCCAAATCTTCAAAAGCTCCAAAGTGACCTAGAAAACCTGCAGCATAACATTAGTATTCAAAAAATGCATATGAAAGTGAAGAAGAGAGCTCTTCTTTTATAGGAAATGAGAAGGAATGGACCATGGAGATTAAGAGGAAAAAGATTTAATCAAGGGTGGAGCATGAAACAGGAGCAATCCATGTGCACAAATATCCTCCAATGAGAAAATAAGAGTTCACTTTTGTGTCCATATGAGATAAAAAGTGCTTTTCTTCTTTTTGTAAAATAAGAATAATGCTTTATTTGTGCAACTTAGGATAAGAGGAAAAGTGGGGGCTTTTTATTTATTAAAATGGGAGGAAATATTCCTTTTAATTAAATAAAGACTTAGGATAAAATGGTTAGCCCAAGGAAAATAATCAAAAATGATAAAATAGGACTTGATCAAGGAAATTGATATAATTGATAAAATGTTGATTTTTGAAAATATTGATTCAAGGATTTGATAAATTGTTGAATGGGGGCCCATAGTCTAGGTGACCATTTTAGGGTACATACATTTTCCCCTCTTTGAATAATGTGTGATCATTCTAGGAACACATGTGGTCAAAGAAGAATTGAAATGTGAGATCGATTAGGGATCACAAAATAATCATTTCCCCAAAAGACAATATGGGTGGGTATCCTCTCATCCTAGGACAGCCATGGTTAGCTACTATAGATGCTTACATAGCTTATAGGTCTAGAAATATGACAATATCTAATTGTATGCATACTAATAACTTGACCCTATACTCTCCTGCTCAACCTCTATTACAAGATGAATACCCAGTAGATTTTGTTGTCCTTTCCCCAAAAGACAATATGGGTGGGTATCCTCTCATCCTAGGACAGCCATGGTTAGCTACTGTGGATGCTTACATAGCTTGTAGGTCTAGAAATATGACAATATCTAATTGTATGCATACTAAGAACTTGACCCTATACTCTCCTGCTCAGCCTCTATTACAAGATGATCAAGTAATTTGGCCTAATTTAGGAGATGATGAAGCAGAAGTTAACTCAATCCACTAGCTTATGATGATAGGTAGAGATCCATTTGTAGCCCCTCGAGAAGATGATGAGGTAATCTCATCCATTGTCACAAATTAATATGGAGTAGACTCTCAGTTGTGTTCACAACCGAACTGTGTCCTGGAAACTATTTTACCACCTCTAAATGTACCTCAATACTCAACATCCTCCCAATTCCTTCATTCATTGTTACCCCATGAGATGGATTATTCTCTAGTTTCTCAGATCGAAGTTAGTCTAGGGAAGGAATTGAATGTCAGCAGTCCTTTGTCACCACCATATCACAAAATTATACTGAAGCTGCTACAAAAAAATCAACAAGCATTTTCCTGGGATTATACAGACATGAAGGGATTAGATTCTAAACATTGGCCAAATCTACACAAGGATGCATCTAATTACACCAAGAAATGTGATAGGTGCCAATGAATGGGAAGACCTACTAAATTAGATGAGATGCCCCTAGAGCCGCAGGTTGTTGTAACACCTTTTGATAAATGGGGAATTGACTTTGTTGGACCTATTGAACCTTCTTCACAAGGTAAATCTTATATTCTAGTTTGCACTGATTATGTCACCAAGTGGGCAGAGGCCAAGCCTATGAAACATCCTAGCGATAATAATGTTGTCAAATTTTTATATGAATTCATTTTCACAAGATTTTGTGTCCCTAGGGAATTAGTATCTGACCAAGGAGCTCAATTTATTTCAAATTTCATATCTTCTTTGATGGAGGAATACAAAATTAGGCATGGTAAATATTCTCCCTACCATCCACAAGCCAATGGCCAAGTAGAGGTAACCAATAGGGAGCTTGAAGCAATACTTACCAAGACAGTGTCAATTCATAAGAAAGATTGGGAAACCAAACTTCCTGAAGCACTCTGGGCTTATAGGACTACCTGGAAAACTACCACAGGATTCACACCCTTTCAACTTGTCTATGGTAAGTCAGCTACGATGCCTATGGAATTTGAACACAAGAATTTAAGGACAACATTGGAACTAGATTTGGATCTTACTATTGCCTAGAGGGAGTGGATTTTGACTTTGAATGGACTAGATGAATGGAGGAAATATGCCTTACATAACACAAAACTGGTGCAACAAAAAAGAAAATAGTGGCATGATAAATTTATCAAGGATAAACAATTTTCAGTTGGTGACTGGGCTCTCCTTTATGATTCTAGATATCAACATACTCCTAGGAAATTTCAAACTAGGTGGTTGGGACCTTATGAGATTGTTGTTGTTTTTCCAAACGGTGTCATTCAATTGGCCACTATTGATCCTGTGCATTTCAAATTTCTCGTAAATGGACAAAGGATTAAGCTATATCACAAGCCTCAGATTAGAGAGTAGTTCTTGCAGCAGTTCCAACCTACAGATGACAATGACTCTCCTATAGCATATGGATATGAGCCATCTGCTCATGTCATTTCTTCTCTTTAACGCTCAATTCACCTCATAATAAATACTTACTTTTTGAAAGCATCTTCTCCAGAAGAAATTCCATCCTTCCACCTCATCATTTCTAGTCTATCCACCTTTCCACCTCATTATTCTCCACCAACGGATGATGATTTATTGTTGCCATCAGCACCTTGCCAGGTTCGTACATACTATCCAAGATATCTATTATATTAATTTGTTTTTCAATTTGGTTGTGCTCTTGTCACATGTGCAATTGTGGGACCAATTACTCAATTAAGTTGGGGGGAGAGATATAATATTTTTGTCTTATGTGTCTATATAATTATTATATATGCTATTCTTTTAAGTCTATCCATATTTGCACTTTCACATGCTTTAGCCAAATTTAGCTTTGCATGATGTGATAACTTTAAATGAACTATTTATTTTGCACATAATTTGCAAAGGTGGCTGGTATGAGAGGCCTGAAGAGGTAATTATGAGTGATTAACTTGTCATTTTTTGAAGATTTGAAATCATATTTTGATGAGGGTTTAATTTTGCAAAACTTTTGTATATGGGTTCACCAATACTATTGCCTTTGTCATCTATTGCATGTGCTTTTGCCTGTGACTGTTACTTTGTCTTGAATTCCTAAAAATCTTATTTGTGTGTGTGACTTGGTACTATGAGATGATGGGAGGATATTTTCTCTAAAATGAAACAATAGACCACGATATCTTGTTAAGTGACCAGACATGCATGCTGCTTTTTCAAGCTAGGGGTTGGCTTGACTACATACATAAGCTTACCAGTTGGGATGGTGATGTAGCTTCTCAAATTTTGAGCACATTGAATAATGGTGTAGCCATGATCAAAGGATTAAGGGTACCAGTCACTCAAGAAATTGTGGCAAAAGTCATGGGATTTCCATTGGTAGGGGAGTAATTTTTGGAAAATCTTGATCCTACAACTGTGAGAGATCCGTTCACATTCTATGCATATCCACCATTGGATATTGACAAGAAATAGGGTATGAACAAATTGTCTATACCAAACCCTTACGAGACTTGTGCAGTTTATGTCATAAAGTATTTCACTTGCGAAGGGCAGAAAACCTTCCTGCATTCTATTCATTTTAAATTCTTAAGCTTCTTACGCCATGAAAACCAACCATTAAATGTTCCTAGTTCTCTATTCCACATTATGAAGAAGATGGCTTCACTTATCCAAGGAGGTAAGATCAATGTTGTGTCTCACCATTGTTTGATTAAATTAATAGTGGAAAGGGCATTAAGAGAACAAACAAATATGGCATGGGAAAAATTTCTTTTAGGAGAATTTGAGAACCAAACCCTAAGTCCTATAGGGAAGAGAGTGGGAAGATGAATTCACATTGAAGTACACAGGGTTCACAAAATAATTTAAATTTTGGAATCAATGACTTCCTCAGAAAAGTCTAGTAGGCCTAGGTGTAAAAACCCTGATATTGTTAGAAATAGGGAATACTGAGAGGGGGGGGTGAATCAGTATTCTAAAAACTTTATATTTTGCCCAATTATGGATATAACAGATTATCTTTATACATGCATAACATAAGAAGCTAAACAACATGCATAGCAATAATACTAAAGAACTCATAACACATTATTTATTCTCAAGGAAACCCTAGCCAAGAGAAAACCCTGATGGGGATGGTACCCATAAAGATCCTATTAGCACCTAGAAAAAAATTTCATGGCTCTAGCCTTTTCCTTCTCATCCCTGCAGTCATTTTTGTGTCCCTAGCCTTGAACCCTTGCAAAAAATTCAAAACTAGCCGTTGGTGCAAAAACCCTTTGTCTAAACCCTAGCCTTATTCTATTTTGATGTTACTTTTTGTGGGTCACTTAAGGGTCCTATTTTGCATGTGCTTTATATTTTTGGTCGGCCTCGTTTAAATTTTTCCTAAGTCTTTACCCTGGTGACCTTTAATATTTTCCTATAGTTCCCTACCGAAATATTTCCCCTAATTCATGCTTTAATATTTTCCTATGTTTCGGCAGCCTTTATTTTCCTTGGGCCCAACTTTGACACCATCTCCATCTAACGGTGAGTGCATCTTCTCAAGTGATGTGTCAGATGCATAATATCTTGAGATGGTCGTCGATTCTTTGTATGATGTAGCCTTTTTCTCATGCGGGTCCACTTGCCAGGTATTCTGACTTGGAGGTTTTTTATTGGTACATGTAGTATGAGGTGGAATCCTATCAGTGGGACTGGTCTTCTCAGCGTTCAGGTGGGTTAAAGTTCAATTTAATCTTGTGGTTTTCGTTATACCATTAATGAAACATGCTTCACCTTTAGTGCAATGGTATAGCGATAGCCATTGATTCTCATAAGGAAGGCAGGTGGATCCATTTACACGTAGGCGCAGTTGGCATTATTTGATTTGTCCATGTATTTTCATGTTGGCATGCTGTCAGTGGGACTTGGTTCCTGGGCTTGTTAGAGGGTCCTGATCCTGTTAGTGAATCAACAAACGGTGTGTAATCTCATCGAGTGTGTCAGAGGCTTAAGGTATAGCGACAATTGTTGATTTTCCTGGTGTGGGCCCAGTGGATTTCTCTATCTTTTTAGCGGTTCTGATAAGTGTTTTCTTGGTTCGCTGATTCGTGTGATGATTTGGCGGAGGCTCTTAAGTTTTAGTGATTTAGCATATAGTGTTCACGAAATCACTAACTTTTCTAGCAGTGCCCTCAAAGTTCTCACGAATGGGCGAGGATCCCTTTGGTTGTGTGTTCACCAAATAGAAAGAAGGGTAAAGGTTTGCTGGGAAGTGGGACCATCTGGTGATTCATTGCTGAGATGTCAATTTTTTACTAGCTAAGCTTTATGGTGACAGGGATCAGTCAGTGGGACCTACAGAGAAGGATTTTTGATCAATGGTCGGTGCATGATCTTAAGGAATATTCCTACCCTATGAGATCATGCACCATCCATTGATCTCGCATCGTACTTGGATGTGTCAGTGGGTCCTATGTCAGTGGTGACTGGGTGGAGATAGAAAATGATATAATGACATGTGGCAGTTTGCAGGTGGGCCCAGGTGGGGTCGAGGGGTCTTGGCGGTTCTAACAAATGTATTTAGTGGTTGACAAATTTATGAAGGCTTCACTCATTCACGTGAAATAGTGGTAGTTCCCTAAGAATTTTAGTGGTTCAGTGAACAAGCGTTCATGGAATCGCTAAACTTTTTGGCAAATAGATAAAGTGTTTTGTGAACTGGTGGTGACCTTTTGTCACCAGTTCGCTGAAAGTGGACCGAGGTTAGTGTTTTCCTCTTATCACCAGGTCGTGAAGTTAAAGATGGGTTAGGGTTTTCTCTCTATGAAAAGGAAAAAGCATTTTCGTGTGTTCGCTAGGAGTTAACCCGAAGGTGGCGGTTGAGTTAAGACATAAAGGACCGCAAAAAGAAGAAATCTAATGGCTGTGACTTAAAGTTGATCTCAGATTTAAATTATGACCGTCGATTTGCTGCTGGTGCTTGAATGTGACCGTTTAAATTCAAATTTGAATTTCCTGAGACTTTTCCAGTGATAGAAAGGACTAGTTTTAATTGTTTTAGAGGCCGGACTTGATTTTCTTGGTGGCACCAGTGGTTGTAGTGTGGTTCAGGCTGCCTTGATTGATTGCAGGGGGGTTTTGTATTGTGTGGAGATGGATATTTTTGGCTGGTCAAGATGTTTTGTAGGTCTGATCAGATTGGTTTGTATGGTGAATTGATGATTTTCCTATACTTCTCATATTTCTTTCTCATTCGTGAAGATCATCCTTGATATGAGAGACCTGTACTCGATTTCCCCCCCCCATGAATTTTCAATTTTTGTTGTAATTAGGGTTGGTGTAGTTGTTGAAACCCTAACCCTAACCCTAGTCATCCATAGCTTGTTGCATTCTCTTTGAGGATTCCAAGATGACTAGGGAGTATAAGTGGTTGAAGTTTTGATTTTTTAGGGGTTCCTTCTTCTGCAAATTTTTGAGGAGAACTGGTTCCATGAAGGGTCCTTTTCCTATAGATTTTCTCTACTTCTCTGCATATAGGGTGTTCTTTCTTCCTTTTGGGTTCAAAGAATACAATACATATTGTAATAGCTTGTCTTATGTATGAGATTCAATATATTTATATGGTTATCAGATTGTCTCCATTTGAGTTTTAGACTTATTGATTGAAGCATCAAGGGTGTTTCCATCTTTCTATTTGCATTTCCTACGTGTCTGCAATAGAGTTGTTTTTGCAGAAGAAACTGGGTTTGGGATTGGTTTCCATGTGTGTATGAACTGGGGTATCAAAGGTATCTTATGTTTGTCTTCCAGTGGATGCTGGTTAATGTATTACTTGTTTATAGGTCTCTTCTAAGGGGAGGGTTAAAATCCTTTGAATGGGTGATAACACATCTGGGTACACAAGTGGATTGTTAAAGTATGATCTGGTTGATGGTGTATGTTTGGTGTAAGGCATTAGCATATTTGAATGTATTGCTTTCTTGTTTCATAGCTCTCTATTGCAGTGGTGTATTTGACTCTGCTGCCCATTGGATAAGGCACTGGTCTATGTGAGATTTGGGGTATCTCAGGGGTCTCTTCAACCCAACATTAAAATCATTCAAATCAAATACCTTTCCCTTTCATGTTGGTAGTAGTAGTAGTAGGAGGTCCTTTCTAATCTTCAGACTCATTCTATGCAAGTAGGGCTATTGCATGTGAATTGGCTTCATTGGGGTGCAAGTTACCTGAAGGGGTTTGAAGATTATTCCACAATAATCTATCTACAAGCCTATTGTTTATCTTGAGGTGTCTTGAGTGTACAGGTAAGGCAATACCCACCTGAGTGATGTGGAGCTCAAAGAAGAAGGAGGATGTTCTTTATCCTCATCAATTGGACTATTTTCTTGTCAAACTTGAGTGCCTACCCTGAGAATCAAGCCCATCTATTGATTTAAGTTTGGTTCTGCAAGGAAAAGCTCCAACAAATTGGTGACTCTGCTAGGGAGCCATTGGAAAGAGTCAAATATAAAAATAAAGCATTTTCTAACATCTTCTCAATAAGTATTGAGTGGTGTCTCTGAAGTTTTTGTTTAATTAGTGCAATTCCTAATAGACAGTGTGATCTCCTGGTGTAGTTTTGGTTGATTGGAAGAGGTACAAGAAAGGTAAAATATTTTCTTCTCCAGGGAGGTGGTGACTCTACATAGCAAAGAACCTGATGGAGCTGCATGATGAGTTCTAGATCTGCCCTACCTTCTAGTCAACAAGATCTTCTACTACAAAACTCTCAAGTATTTCTCAAAGATCTGAAATGTCTCCTTATTAAGTGATCAAGCACGAAGAAAAGGAGTAAGGTGTGAAGTATGTAGGAAAGGTTCAATGAAAAAAGAAGATTAGTTTCAAGTATAGATTTTTTGTCATTAGTCTTGAAGATTTTCAAGTGGGTGTGCAAGAGTTGTAGCTAGTGATGGATGTTCACAAAGTTTATTTTGTCAGAGAATATGTGCCATTTTGTTATGATGGCATACCTGGCTTCCCTAATAAGATCCCTGATGGAGTTAGGAGATATTTACCAAAGTATGGTAGGGACTAGCATCAGTCGGCAAGGAAACATGTTCAGTGCTTTGTTGATGTAATGTGTGATTTTGATGTGTGCCATGAAGGCCTATGGATGAAATTGTTTGTTCAAACTCTAGAAGGATGCTAGAGACTGGTTCTCTTTTCTACCAGCATGTTCTATCTCATCTTGGAGTGAGATGCATTCGGCCTTCATGGAGCAATTTGGAGAAAGGGTAAGCATATCTGATTCCTATGATAAGTTTTTAAAGATTCATATTGAGAATGATGAGCTTGTTCCTCATTTCAATATCAGATTTGCTAGAGTATTGAATGAAATCCCTAAAAATTATAGACCCAATGATCAAGTATGTATGAATGTCTACTTTGATGCATTTGGTAAGAAAATGAAATACTTGCTGAGGGATAAAGAACCTAGGTCATTATATCAGGCATTTATAACTGCGATGGACATTGAAAACAATTTGAAATATGGATTGACCAGAGGTCATTTTGCCATGAGTGTGTGCCAGTATAATGAATATGAAAGAAGAGAAGATTGTAGTGTTGGTACCACAATTCCAAATCGGTGTACCAACACTTCTGCTATAGTTTGTAATCAAGTTGAAATGTCAAATCAAGATATGTGTATAAATGTTGTTGAGTCTTTTGCTACTGATGAGACATGTGTTCAGGATGCTACAGCAGTAAGATATATTCCAGACCTTGGTAGAATTGAGCAGTGTGATGGTGTTTTGAGTTGTAAATTTGCCACTACGGTCAATTCTTGTAATTTTGATTATAAGCATGATTTTGCTTATGTTCCTAGGCATGAGGTTGTTGCTTCTATGTCTCAGTGTTATACAGATGAAGAGGCTAAAATTTTTGTCTCTAATGATGAGTTTGATGTTGCTGCATAAGGTGAGGAATGTCATTCACAGATATGTCAGTCACAGTCAGAGGAACATAGTGCTGAAAGTGGTTACTCAGGTGAGAGTGATGAAGGCAGTGATGTTGAGGTGTCTTCATATGAGTCAGATGCAACATGGGAGGAAGAAAGTAATGATGGAGGTGAACACTCCTTTATCAGTGAAGGTATGTTTTCACTTTTTGAATCTAAAAGTAATAGTAAATCTCAATTTTTACATTGTGCAAATCTACTTGAGTATGAAGATGTTGAGGGTGTTTTGTCCTCAAGGTTTGAAGATAAAGAAATGGTAATTCAATGTGATGTTAGTGAGGATGAACATGAAGGTTTGAGCTTAAGGTTATCTGATGGTCCTACATTGGATAATGAGGTTGCAACATATAACAGAGAGTTAGGGAGTGAATCATGGTTTTGCTATGATGGTTTTCCTAAACAAGATAATGAAGAAGATATAATTGTGGATACTATATGCTCGGTAGGTGATTTTGACTGTGAATCTTCATGTTGTTCTGACTTTTCTTCATATGTTGTAAGTCTCCATGAGGTTGAAATGGGTAGTGAACTTAAAGTGTTCCCCAATGCTTTATATAATGAAGAGTTTGATGATGATCAGCCCATTTCTTGTCATAATGTGCAACAAGGAGTATTACATGGAATTATCAATCCATTGTTTGAAGAACACATGGAGGTCTCAAATGTAGCAAATTTTGATGATGATGCCAGGTGTAAGTATAAATGTGATTATTCTTTTGAACTCCCACCATCTACACTTGAGGATATGCAAAGTCAAGGTATGAATGAAGATTTTTATCAAATAAAATATGTGACTTTTGCATTTCAGATTGATGGCATACATGAATCAGTAGAGAAAGAACAGTTTCAATTTGATGATAGTATTCATAAGCATGCTGAGTTTTACTTCCATAGTGAGCAAGATGATGAAAATGCTTTAGATTCTTACTTGCACTATGGGAAGGAAGACAAAAAATTTGTTTTGCCCAATGGATTGATTGAAAGTATTGATATGCCTAGTGAAACAAATGGAAATAAAGTATCCAGTTTACCTCAAGAAGAAAGAAATGAAAACCAAATTTTTCACAGGGGCAAAGATTGGTTCAAGTTTGAGGTTTCAGGCTTTTTGTAAAAAATGTGTACACTTTGTATATAGTTTCCTTTCCTATTTTCCCTGGTTTGTTCCCTATGTTTTTTGAGATCTTTGTGCCCTTTTTCCAGTTGATGGTTTGCTTTTTCCAGAGATCTAGTTTCTTGCCATGCCTACAGGAGGCATGCATCCCCAACTAGAGCCACTATTAGCACCTAGAAAAAAATTTCATGGCTCTAGCCTTTTCCTTTTGGTCCCTGCAATCATTTTTGTGTCCCTGGCCTTCAACCCTTGCAAAAAATTCAAAACTAGCCGTTGGTGCAAAAACCCTTTGTCTAAACCCTGGCCTTATTCTATTTTGATGTTACTTTTTGCAGGTCACTTAAGGGTCCTATTTCACATGTGCTTTATATTTTTGGTTGGCACCATTTAAATTTTTCCTAAGTCTTTACCCTAGCGGCCTTTAATATTTTCCTATAGTTCCTTGCCAAAATATTTCCCCTAATTCATGCTTTAATATTTTCCTATGTTTTGGCAGCCTTCATTTTCCCTGGGGCCAGCTCTGACACCATCTCCATCTAACGGTGAGCACATCTTCTCAAGTGATGTGTCAGACACATAAGATCTTGAGATGGTCATCGATTCTTTGTATGACGTAGACTTTTTCTCATGCGGGTCCACTTGCCAGGTATTCTGACTTGGAGGTTTTTTATTGGTCCATGTAGTATGAGGTGGAATCCTATCAGTGGGATCCATCTTCTCAGCATTCAGGTGGGTTAAAGTCTAATTTAATCTTGTGGCTGTCATTATACCGTTAATGAAAAATGCTCGACCTTTAGTGCAATGGTATAGCGATAGCCATTGATTCTCATAAGGCAGGTGGGTCCATTTACACGTAGGCACAGTTGACGTTATTTGATTCATCCATGTATTTGCATGTTGGCATGCTATCAGTGGGACCTGGTTCCCGGGCTTGTCAGAGGGTCCTGATCCTGTTAGTGAATCAACGAACGGCGTGTAATCTCATCGAGTGTGTCGGAGGCTTAAGGTATAGCGACGACCGTTGATTTTCCTGGTGTAGGCCCAGTGGATTTCTCTATCTTTTTAACAGTTTTGATAAGTGTTCACTTGGTTCGCTGATTCATGTGATGATTTGGTGGAGGCTCTTAAGTTTTAGTGATTTGGTGTATAGTGTTTCAGAATCGCTAACTTTTCTAGTGTTGCCCTCAAAGTTCTCACGAATGGGCGAGGATCCCTTTGGTCGCATGTTCATCAAATAGAAAGAAGGGTAAAGGTTTGCCAGGAAGTGGGACCATCTAGTGATTCATTGCTGAGATGTCAATTTTTGACTGGCTGAGCTTTATGGTGATAGGGATCGGTCAGTGGGACCTACAAAGAAGGATTTTTGATCAACGGTCGGTGCATGATCTTAAGGAATATTCCTACCCTATGAGATCATGCACGATTCATTGATCTTGCATTATAATTGGATGTGTTAGTGGGTCCTATGTCAGTGGTGACTAGGCAGAGATAGCAAATGATATAATGACATGTGGTACTTTGCAAGCGGGCCCAGGTGGG
The DNA here is from genome assembly GCA_027943335.1 of Chamaecyparis obtusa. NCBI lineage: Eukaryota > Viridiplantae > Streptophyta > Pinopsida > Cupressales > Cupressaceae > Chamaecyparis > Chamaecyparis obtusa. The sequence goes on from BSBK01003547.1 coordinate 1,216,892, forward strand.
GTCAAGGGGTCTTGGCAGTTCTAACAAATGTATTTAGCGGCTGACAAATTTATGAAGGCTTCGCTCATTCACGTGAAATAGTGGCAGTTCCCTAAGTATTTTAGCGGTTCAGCGAACAAGCATTCACGGAATCGCTAAACTTTCTGGAAGATAGATAAAGCATTTCACGAACTGGCGGTGACCTTTTGTCACCAGTTCATTGAAAGTGGACCGAGGTTAGTGTTTTCCTCTTGTCACCAAGTCACAAAGTTAAAGATGGGTTTGGGTTTTCTCTCTACAAACAAGAAAAAGCATTGTCGTGTGTTCGCTAGGAGTTAACCCAAAGGTGGTGGTTGAGTTAAGACATAAAGGACCGTGAAAAGAAGAAATCTAATTGCTGCGACTTAAAGTTGATCTCAGATTTAAATTATGATCGCCGATTTGCTGCTGGCGCTTGAATGTGACCGTTTAAATTCAAATTTGAATTTCCTAAGACTTTTCCAATGATAGAAAGGACTGGTTTTAATTGTTTTAGAGGCTGGACTTGATTTGTTTGATGGTGCCAGTGGTTGCAGTGTGGTCCAGGCTGCCTTGATCGATTGCAGGGGGGTTTTGTACTATGTGGGGATGGATATTTTTGGTTGCTTAAGGCATTTTGTAGGTCTGATTAGATTGGTTTGTATGGTGAATTGATGATTTTCCTATACTTCTCATATTTCTTTCTCATTCATGAAGATCATCCTTGATATGATAGACCTGTACTCAGTTTCCCCCCCAGGAATTTTCAATTTTTGTTGTAATTAGGGTTGGTGTAGTTGTTGAAACCCTAACCCTAACCCTATTCATCCATAGCTTATTGCATTCTCTTTTAGGATTCCAAGATGACTAGGGAGTATAAGTGGTTGAAATTTTGATTTTGTAGGGGTTCCTTCTTCAGCAAATTTTTGAGGAGAACTGGTTCCATGAAAGGTCCTTTTCCTATAGATTTTCTCTACTTCTTTGCATATAGGGTGTTCTTTCTTCCTTTTGGGTTCAGAGAATATAATACATATTATAATAGCTTATCTTATGTATGAGATTCAATATATTTATATGGTTATCAGATTGTCTCCATTTGAGTTTCAGACTTATTGATTGAAGCATCAAGGGTGTTTCCATCTTTCTATTTGCATTTCCTACGTGTCTGCAATAGAGTTGTTTTCGCAGAAGCAACTGGGTTTGGGATTGGTTTCCATGTGTGTATGAACTAGGGTATCAAGGGTATCTTATGTTTGTTTTCCAGCGGATGCTGGTTAATGTATTACTTATTTATAAGTCTCTTCTCAGGGGAGGGTTAAAATCCTTTGAATGGGTGATAACACATTTGGGTACACAAGTGGATTGTTAAAGTATGATCTGGTTGATGGTGTATGTTTGGTATAAGACATCAGCATATTTGAATGTATTGCTTTCTTGTTTCATAGCTCTTTGTTACAGCGGTGTATTTGACTCTGCTGCCCATTGGATAAGGCACTGGTCTATGTGAGATTTGGGGTATCTCAGGGGTCTCTTCAACCCGACATTAAAATCATTCAAATCAAATACCTTTCCCTTTCATGTTGGTATTAGTAGTAGTAGGAGGTCCTTTCTAATCTTCAGACTCATTCTATGCAAGTAGGGCTATTGCATGTGAATTGGCTTCATTGGGGTGCAAGTTACCTGAAGGGGTTTGAAGATTATTCCACAATAATCTATCTGTAGGCCTATTGTTTATCTTGAGGTGTCTTGAGTGTGCAGATAAGGAAATACCCACCTGAGTGATGTGGAGCTCAAAGAAGAAGGAGGATGTTCTTTATCCTCATCAATTGGACTATTTTCTTGTCAAACTTGAGTGCCTACCCTGAGAATCAAGCCCATCTATTGATTCAAGTTTGGTCCTGCAAGGAAAATCTCCAACAGATTCACTAATCAAAAGTATCCTATTAAGGATGTTGACCCTATTAGGAGTCTATTACAAGCATATAGTGTATCAGTCCTGATTAAGGGACTATAGGCCTTGTTAGAAGCCTCAACCCTATTAGGAGTTGGCAGTACAAAATGTGATTACCAGATGAGCCCACTGCCCAAACAAGTAATGTACAATATACATTGATTACAAAAATAAGTTAAGGTACATAACCTTATAATGCTTGCATCAATATCTCTTCACTGCTCTTTTACTATCACTATTACATATGCCTTATATATTTCGCATCATATCACTGCTTCATTACATTTCATTACTTCATCATACATCTATTGTCAACTATACTTTTCTTACAATTACAATTACATTCACACAAATAACTTTATCCAAGAGTTAACATATAGGATGTCATCCCTTTATATTGTTAAGTCATTATTTTGATAAACAAAATAATCCCTTAACTCTTTACTAATTATGTCTTCATATTATGTCCTGTCGGCTTGGCACTGTCTTCGGTAAAACTGTCATAACTTCTTTCGTACATGTCATACTGACTTGCATTTTGAGATGGGTGTTCAATAGTCATCATAGAGTCTATGTTCAAGTGCGCAAGCACTGAACTTACTCCAATCAACATCACAAACAAAAACTATGTCCAAGTTCACTGGTGAAAATACTGTCTCACACTTAGACAAATTTGCAATGTGCTCTATCATACTTGCTCTCTAACCTGTGCGATCTTCATGTGGATCATATGTTTCCATAATGAAAAAATCTATGTAATCAACTCAGCCAAATTGCCAACAATCTCCCCCTTTGTCATTGGTGGCAACATATGAGAAAATTGGCTAAGTGTACAACTCAAAATCTCAAAATTGTGGCCATAGTATAAAATATATACTATCCTTATAACTCCTCAAAAAATATTATCTCTAATATAGTAGTCCCCCTAGGAGTATCAATCCTTATCATATACTATCAATTTTCTACTATATATCTCTCCCCCTTTGACAATAATGACAAAATAAAGGTAAGGAGGGTACAAAACTGTATCACAAAAAGATTATACCTCAATTCAATTATTGCAAAGCCGGTAGGCTTGCAACACAATCTGCAAAATCAATCTTCATATCTTCTATCTCCTTCTCCCATGATTTCTTAATGGAATTTGCCACATTAAGTAGTGCGCTCAGTCCATAAGATGCTATTTCACATGCTTGGAGGTTTTCAAAGTTAAACTTCTAAAAAGATGTCTTAACTGAAAGACATTCTTCCAACTGCTCTTCAATAATGCTTAACTTCATAGAAGTGTGCTCTCTCAAAAGAGTGAATCTTTTCAATTTTCTATCTTTCTCATCTTGCACAACTCTGATTTCATCATATAGCTTTCAAATTTTCTTTTCAACATCACATACCTTCACATTGGTGCTAGAAAGAAGGTTAGTTTCATTCTAAATTTCTGCTTCCTTCATCTTCATCTTCTGATCTTCTTATGCTATCAAGGTCTGATTTTGTACACTGTATGTACAAAGATTTACCTATTTCCAAATGCTTCCTCAAGTCCTTGATACAGATATCAAGATTTTTGATATCATTCCTAATATTCTGGCTAATGTTCAAAAGCATTTTGGCCTCATAGGCTGCTTGTGCTTTCACTTTTGCAATATCAGACAAGTTTGTGAATTCATTGTCAAAAGTGCTCATTACCTTCTTTGCTTTCTCCATAGGGTCTGCTTCTACAATTTGTGTAGTTATAATGCTTTGTAGCTTATCAGTAAGTTCCTTCAGACATCCTTCAAGACTTTTCACTTTCTTATTCTTGCCAATGATTTTATTCAAGGATGTGATCAATTCCAACTGATCATCATCATCTACTTCCTTTCCCAAATGTTCAATCATAGATCCAATTTGATTCTTCTTTCCAGTCTCAGGAGTAAGATTGATATCTTCTTTGGTGGGAATGGGTACTTATTCCTCTGTTACTATTATCTGTTATCTCTTCTCCTTTTGTAGTTTCTTGTTCTTCAAAGGCCGAATTGTCAACAATGTTCTCCAAATTCTTGAATACATTATCATCAGTATCCAAGGTGATTTTTGTTCCTTCTACATTCATGGTTTCATCTCTTACTAAAAAAATCTTCCTTACAAGATTTTCTCTGATGGTTGTGTCCTCCTCTGATGCTCTCTTCTTCCTATTCACAAGTTTATTATATAAATCATCAAGTATATGACCCTGAATTGTATCAAACTTCTTATTAGCCAAAATCATATGCTTTACTACTACATTCTCTAGATTAAGTCTGTCTATATTATCATAAAGATCATAGTACTTGTTCATTCTTGTAAAGTCTCCATCCTCAATGATCTGCTCATTAAGCTTTTCAACTTTGGGTTTCCAAGCTTTCTTCTTAACTGTAGTGACATTATCTTTTATTTCTGCAATTTTTCTTGGAACTGGTTGCACTAAAGTTTTATGTCTCTTTCCTGGTCCAGTGGCACTTTCCTTTACTCTTTTGCTAGGTGTGGAGGAAGTGGATCTAGTGGATATCTTTTCTTCTTGATCCTTCTCAATTTCTTCCACTTTCACCTTCACTTATGATTCTTCATGTTGTACTGCAATTGATGATAAAGGTGGAATAGACAAAACTTCTTTTTGTCCAATCTTTCTGATTGCTGCTACTGTTTGCTTTGCTACTAAAAACTCATGCTCTGTCATCCCTGTATCTTTTAGGATTTTCTTTATGGTGCTCTCAACTCTTTTCTTAGACTGTTTCTCTTTAATTAAGGTCTTTGCGGAGTTGAAGTTCTCCTCAAAGGTTCCAAACCTGTTACACTGAGTGTCCAACTTACACCTAAGTGACCTACTAACATACTCTTCTATCTCTACCTCAGATATCTCATAGCCAAGAGGGTCTATGAACTTTGTTCTAGGCTCTAGTGCTTCAATATAGGTAAATTTATTATCCACCATAAAACATATGTCATCTTTATACTTTTCAACAAGAGACTTTGGGATCCTTGATCTACTAGACACAATATTCTGAAATGTCTTGATTACCAGTACTGCACACTCATTTACTTTGTCAATAACATGTCTTATGTACACTAGGTTAATCCTTTCCATTGTATTTTGTCCATCATTCTAGTCATTTCCAATGGTGTAAGGAAATCTTCTCAAAAGATGAAAAAACATATAGGTGATTAAGGATGAGAACCTAAACTGTGTATACTTAGTTTTCTTAATCTTCTCCAAGTTCTCAAATAGTTGAATTCTTAGAATTTCACACATATCAAGTTGTACCTTGTCAACACACATTAGATAAGTTGCATGTATCATTCCAGCTACCATGTCATCCTCTCTTGAATTTGCACAAAACTTAGTGGTTAGGATCTTGCATAAGTATCTCACATCATCTTGTTTGATCTTACTAATCACAATTCCTCTACCATTATAGGATGAATTTGTGTTTTCAATGACTTTTTTCATCATGTTTTTCTCATTTAAAGGAATAGCTCTAGTTTTAGATAATCTAGTGACTTCATGAATCAAATCAGTTGTAATATCTATCACTCTATCTTCTAACCAAAACTTTTCATTATGAATTCTGCTTAAGATAATCTTAGTGCATTCTCCATTATCAAATTCATATTGCAATGCATACTTAACAATTTCATTATCTTCCAAATATTCAAAACCTTGTTTCAGTGTCATATCCTAATTGTAAATCTTCTGATATTCATTTTTGAAATCACTATCACTGAGTATCTCTAGTTTGCATCCAAGACAACTTCTGACATTCTCTAGGTGTAAAACTTCATCTGGTATGGATGATAAAGAAAACCTAGGATCATATTCCAAGGGTTCTACTAGTTCCCTTTTCAATTTAGGTCTATTATTATCTCTGACATTGTGTTTTAAAGAAACATCCATGATTTCTTCAAATTCCTTCACTGATTTAAAGATTTTTCAAGTAAAATACCTTAATTTCACAATTTTAGGGCTTGCATAGATTCGACACAAAATTCTTCTCCAAATCCTTGCAGAATGCTTTCAAACACTGCTCTTTGATCTCCTTAACACTTGATTTATCTTTTATGATCAAATAATACTGATCATGACCTTTTATTAATTCAATCTCACTTAGATCTGACATCGCATTCAATTCTTTTGTCGCTTCTTTCCAAAAAGTTGTTTCTGCTAACCTGCAAAACTTAAAACTTCTTGCGATCTCGCAAAACATAATATTTTTATTTTCACTCTTAACCATAGCATTAGAACATCATAAACTACCTTGCATTAACTATGCAAGACTCAGTTCATCATATATCTACTTCTACACTAATCTAATTTCCTATTCTACTGTAATTTTCATAAATTAAGTACTTTGAGATGGGTCAGGTAAAGATTCATTCTTACCTTTCAATACTTCACCTTCCCGATTACCTTCAATGTTGAATATGTCTCCTTGCTCTGTGCTTTTGATAAAATTCACTTCATTTGATTTACTACAACATCCTTTCTGACTGTTACTTGCATCTTCATTTCTTCTTGCATGATTTCTAGGATAAGGATTAGGATGAAAAACTCTATTGTTCATTCTGCAAAACCTTGCTATATGTCCAATCATGTTGCATATCTAACAAACAATTCCATTGTTTCCATATCTTGGTCCAGACTGATTGATTTGTGATCTGAAGTTTCTAGTAATGTGTCCAACCTTGTTGCATCTATAACATATTACTCCATTTCTTTTGTTCATATCTTCAGTAGGTTTCTTATCTGCATTGTTAGTATTCCTAAACATTCTACTACCATCATTATTCTCAATAAATTTAGGTTTCTTACATTCAATAGCTCTATGTCCAAAACCGTGACAATTATAACAATAACCATTAAGAGGTTTAAATTGCTTACTTGTGCAATCTCTCTTCATATGACCAATAGTATTAAAAGAAAAACATCTACCTTTTAATTCTCTTTGCATACCTTTGGGTGATTCCTCTTTCTTTGGTGATTCTTCTTCTTTAGGTGTATCTTCAGATTTTTTGATCTCATCAGACTTCTTCTCATCTATATTTTTAGATATTTTCAGATCTGGTTCCTTGCTTTCATCATTTGCTTTAAAAGTGTTGAATCCAAGACCAGTCTTATCATAGAATGGTTTTTGATAAGATATTTGTTCATCAATCTTCTCACTAGTTGAATATAGCCTTTCAAGTTGTTGTTTATATTGAGTCAGTTCACCTTTCACAATCTTATTGTATTTCTCAAGTTCGTCATACTACAAATTGACTTTCTCAAGTTCAGATGTTACTTTACAAAGTTTAGATTTTAGTCCTTCATTTTCAGTCTTTAGACTTTCATTCTTAGATTTCAGATTTGCTTCATTCTTGCCATTTCCATCTTTCAAACTAAGCTTCAAATTTTCTATCTTCAGCTCATGCTCAAGGATCTCATTTTTTTTTTCTAAATTGTCACCACAATCTTCAATAAAAACTTTGGATTCCTTTTCAGATCTCAGATCTTCCAATTTGTTTTTTTAGTTTCTCAATGAGATTCTTTGCATCATCATACTTTCTTTTCAAAGTATATTTTTCAATAGTAAGCAAGTCAATCTATTCAAGAGCTTCTTCAAGATTCTTCTGTAGTTGATCCATATCCATAGAGATCTTAGTCAAGCTGCTAGGCTTTCCTTGAATGATTCTTTTCTGAGTAACTAAGCTCTGATACCAATTGTTAAAAATAGGGAATACTAAGAGGGGGGGTGAATCAGTATTCTACAAACTTTATCTTTTTCCCAATTATGGATATAATAGATTATCTTTAGACATGGATAACATAAGAAGCTAAATAACATGCATAGCAATAATACTAAAGAACTCATAACACATTATTTGTTCTCGAGGAAACCCTGGCCAAGGGAAAACCCCGATGGGGATGGTACCAACAAAGATCCACTAATCAAAAGTATCTTGTTAAGGATGTTGACCCTATTTGGAGTCTATTACAAGCATATAGTGTATCAGTCCCGATTAAGGGACTATAGGCCTTGTTAGAAGCCTCAACCTTGTTAGGAGTTGGCAGTACAAAATGTGATTACTAGATGAGCCCACTGCCCAAACAAGTAATGTACAATATACACTGATTACAAAAATAGGTTAAGGTACATAACCTTATACTACTTGCATCAATATCTCTTTGCTGCTTTTTCACTATCACTATTACATATGCCTCATATATTTCACATCATATCACTGCTTCATTACATTTCATTACTTCATCATACATCTATTGTCAACTATACTTTTCTTACAATTAAAATTACATTTATACAAATAACTTTATCCAAGAGTTAACATCTAGGATTTCATCCCTTTATATTTTTAAGTCATTATTTTGATAAACAAAATAATCCCTTAACTCTTTACTAATTTTGTCTTCATATTCTGTCCTGTCAGCTTGACACTGTCTTCAGTAAAACTATCATAACTTATTTCGTAAATGCCATAATGACTTGCGCTCTGAGATGTATGTTCAATATTCATCATAGAGTCTATGTTCAAGTGCGCAAGAAATTAACTTGCTCCAATCAACATCGCAAACAAAAATTGTGTCCAGGTTCACTGGTGAAAATACTATCTCACACTTAGACAAATTTGCAATGCTCTCTGTCATACTTTCTCTCTGACCTATGTGATCTTCATGTGGATCATATGTTTCCATAATGACAACATCTATGTAATCAAATCAGCCAAATTTCCAATAGAGATTTCTCCTGGAGCCTCTATGTCTGGTTTAACCCAGGTTAAAAGTAAAAAGAAAGTTAAAATTTTTGAAGAAAATACCACACCCTTGTCTGTGAGAACTAGGACTTCTATAGGGAAAGAACAAGGAGAAAGAAAAGTATCCCCCAGTTCCTATAAAAAGAAGAAAGAAAAAGTTTCTGTAGCTTCAGCCACTTCAAAAAAGAACAAAATGTCTTAAAAAGAAAAACAAACCCCAGTGAGGAAAAGCCACAGAAAGAGACAAAATGTGTTTGCAAATGTTCCACAAACTAGGTCAACAATTAATCTTGAATCTTATGAGCCACCTGAGAAGGGAATGGTTGAACCTAAGAAGGGAATGGATGAACCCAATGATTATCAACAAAAATTGTCTGATTCACCACCTGACATTGAGAAAGAGAGGATAGAGACTGAGGATGATTCTATCTTTGATGAGAAGAACTATTGATTTCAAAGGAAGGGTTCATACTCCTTAAGAGGACCCCAGGTAGTTCATGACTCTATTGACTCAAAGAATGAAAATTTTTTAGAAGATTATGTTCCAGTGGAAGAGGATATGCCGGAATAACCTCCTGCAGCATCAAGGAGAAATTTATTTGAAGAAGAATTTGAAGTTGATATGCGTTTTGTAAATAGAGTAGCAGAGACAATATTTAACCAAGGTTTAGATGAATTAGCAATAGATGATCAACAATGTGATAATCTTGAGAGAGCTATTTTTGTGTGGAAAAATCCTTCTGAGGTTAAAATTCTAGTTAATGATGAGACAATTTTTCTACATGCAGCTGGGAAAAACTCTAAAGAGAATACTGTGACAGGTGCCTCTCATTCCAAAACATTACTCTCTATCATTTTTTAGTTGTCTAACTAGTTAATAGTGGAAAGAGAACAGTGGAGGAAAGAAAAGAAAACTTTGAATCAAGTCATTGATAATCATTATCAGGATCTCCTAGAAAAGGAGGAGGAAGTGGAGAAGCTACGAACAAAGATTACTAAGGTAACTTCAATGATACCTGAATTAATAAGTTGTCACTCCTCGTCTCATGTTTATGCATTGTTCCTTAAGGAATAGTTCCTGAATTATCAAATGACTTGTGTCATGAGAGATAAGTCTCCTTCATTGGTTGAACCCCTTGAGTTCTTCCACCCCTTCCATAGTTCTCCTACAATAATACAAAATTTATTGTGTGAGCTTTTTCTTCATAATTTTGCAGTGCCTAATAATAGGGAATGGAATCCTCTATTATATGTTGGGGATATTCAATTAAGAGCTCTAATGTCATGGATATAAAATGAAATAAGTAGGGAATCTCAAGCCAAAACCTATAGGGAATTAGAGGAAGAAATTCCCTTCTACCTAAGGCCGGAGGCTCAAGATCCTAAGACTTATGATTATGACTAGTTAAAAATTGCTCCTTCAGATTCATGAAGTCGTACAATATATCCCCTTAGAGAGGTAACATTTGATGAGTATGTTAAAATGGTTGAAACTAAGTTACCCGAGGCTATGAACTCAATACAATAGTGTTGGATTAGTATGTCTGAAGAATTAAGAAACAAAAGGCCACATTCACCCCTCAATTTCAACATGGAAAACATGAGAGCCCCTTGGTATATCACATTGGGCAGAGTTTGGAAAAGTTTCTATATTCCACTTACCTTCCAGCCACCCATGCTTATTTCTCCTTTATTGGCTAATTAAAAAAATTTGGATGATTATGATATGGCAGGGGAAGTAAGGAGATGGGAGTACTGGAGCTTTGCAAAAGGAGGTGTAGGGCAAAAAATGGATGCAAACTACAGAATGATGACAAGAATAAAGAACTTCATGTTTGTTGGAGGACCAACAAAAGGAAAAGTTCGGGGGAAATGATGAGGCCAATTTAAGGCCTATTTGGTTTATGTTTTCATATATTTTATGGCTAGGACTTGAGAACTTTATGAGCTTTTCTGGACTTATTCAAACTTCTTATATTTAAACTGCTATATGTGTGTGTGCACTATGATGTTTTTAAGATTAAATAAATATGCTGAACATATATGTTATATAGCTGCATGGAATGGAATATTATGTCTTTCTATCTTGCATTGATTGGGTAGTTCTTCACGTAGCCATGTGATAAGAGCAAAGCTGATACAATTATGAATTAAATCTTGGATATGTATTGAAATTTTTTCATGTGCACGCTAATATTTTGTAGGAAAATGGCAAGTCAACGAGTCAAGAAGAAGTCAACATCAGAAGACAAGTGGTGACAAGAAGTTGGTTAATTATTTTGAACTCATAATGATTCCATTACTTTCAGTCATCAACAGTTACTATTGTGGGCTGAGTCAACATGATTATCAACCATGCTGGAATAAATCTAGAAGTCATGAACTACTAAATTCATGTGTAACCAAATGCACCTTGCTCTTCTATTAAATGATGTTGTTTTGTATCTTCAATATTGTCATATCCCTGACGTTGGAGAATCCTAGATATAGGGAGTTCTATTTTATTTTAATGTTATAAATAAGATGGAGTTTCAAATTCCCAAGTTAGTTAGTTTTTGTGGGGAATCCTTTTGTAATCCAGTAGTAGTGAAATACAATTCTGTTGCTACACTTTGTACTTATGTTTTATGAATGATTGAAATGATATCTACAGTTCTTAATCTCTGAGTTTTTATTCATCCACTCTTCTATGGGGGGCCAAGTGGAAGGTGGACTTAGTTTGCACCTAGGTAGGAATTATCTTTAAGTTTAATTGAAGTATTTAGAAATTTTTTGCTCCTACAACCATTTGGTAATAGAACTATTGGTTGTTTCTTGCAGCACAAGCAAATAGCTAGTTTCCTATTTGTAGAATGATTCCAAAGCACTAGGTTAAATTGTTATACCATTTCTTAACTTAGTATTTCCTTCAACATTTCAATTACATAAGTTATGATGACATTTAAGATGTGTTAAAGCATATACCTTGTGGGCATCATTTCAAGCTTACGTCCTTGGTTGATAATTTAATGAGCTCAATATGTTATTTTAAGTATGAAATTTGGCACTGCTTAAATACATAGTCACTATAAGAAGGATGTCCAATCCTTAGTTATAGATTTATCATACTGACCAGTCACTTCCCACAAAATAACCTATTAAAGTATGTTTCTCTAGCCAAGCACATGCATTATCAAAATCTTGAACAAGAAGAACAACATCAGGAGATGACATGCCTTGTGAAACACCTTTGGTACAAACATGAAAGGCCTCTTGCTTGGAGGTTCAATGATTATCCATCACCACTCTAGCACCATCAAAAAATTATAAGCTAAAGGTGGTTAGGGCCATTAAATAGCAAGGCTAATCTCGTAGTAAATGCAATTTGAAAGGATAGGGGAAACAACTCAAAATATGAAAACGTGACACTAAACTCTAATAGAGCTCAAAACTTCCATCTCTAAGATAAGATAATATTAATCAACATACACATTATTTTAGAATACATTGCTACTAAACATGGCCATATGAGAAAATGTGGCACCCAAAATAGTAAAAATAACTTCTATTGTCGTACATGAAGATTTGTCTATTGGAAAAATATGTTGAATCTTTCATTTTATTGAAAGGTTTTAATGCCTTTTTAACCACAAATAATTGTATCCTATGTAATCAATCTACACCACAAGCCCATAAAACTCTAGTGCATTCTACAAAAACACCAATGCCCATCTTCTCATGTGGTTTTACCTTTCTCTGTTGCATTAGTTTTAACAATTTCTAAAACCTTTGAAATAAATCCACCTTATTTGCACATCTTGTAATCACCATGCTTCAAAAAATGCCATCACTCTATTCTCTACTTCAAAATTTTGCATCCAAATCTTCTAGAGTGTATCTTTCCATTTATAACACCTAGTATGAAAATCCCTACAATATGCCTTAATAGACATCCATATTCAGTTTGTTGGGTATAGGGTTCATGAGACCACACTTCTTTGAGAAATTCATTTAATCAATCATCATTTACCTATGATTACATCATGGAAACAATGTTAAAGAGGAAACCCTAAAAAATCTTGATAAATGACCTTTCATTTCTTCCCCGTTATACCACAATACAATTTAGGGCTATTTCGGTGTTGGAACTACAACTAATAGACTACTTAGAGAAAAAAATGGGAGAATGTGAAGATGATCACCAAGCTACTAAGGTATATGTGAGACATTAGGTCAGTTGTTATATTGTCATTGATGTCAACTAGCTTTGACTTTACTTATCATGATATTTGCAAACATCTGAAGGAGGTAATGTTGGTGAAGGAAAGGAGATATTAGCATAAAGATGAGATGTATGAGTAAGTTATGAATAAGGTATTCATTAGGAAACTTATTTATAAGTATATGATAGTATGATAGTGATTTGATTGGCTTACATGATTCTAATAAGTTGTGAAGATCAACAATGTACAAGTTACTTTTATCGGTATATGAAGAAATAAGTGTACACTGAGTAGATGCAGTGTCCACCAAGAAGATGTAGTGTACGCCAAGTGCATTATTGATTGAGAAGGAGAAATAAATAAGAACATGTGATTGCTGACATAAGATGATGTGCTAGATGAATCTTAAAGATTCCAAGGATAAAGACAAAGTTTGTTATGAAGATCTAAAGCTGGAAAAATTAAAGGATGATCAGATGACGAAGATTGAAAACATTTTAAGGCACAAGTTCTGAGGAAGGTTAAAGAAGTAAAACCAATGGTGGAGATTAAGAGGAAAGATCTATGGCTGAAATAAAAATATTTTATGATGTCGATATAAGGAGACAAGAAATATAGGAGAGAGAACATCGCATTCCTATGCAAATTGTTGGTGCATACATACAAAGCTAGTCAAATAGGTTGAAGTGAGAACCAAGTGATTCTGCAGACAAAATCGAGTAACAAAAGGAGATAATAGAGCTTAATAAAGTAGGAGGAAGAAAGAGATTGAAGAGATTATGATGACCATAATGTTATTGAGATTAGCATAGATTTGAAAATGAGCAAAGGAAGTTGCATTTGAATTAGGATAGACTATTGCTTTCTAACCATTGCTACAGTCAAAATCTCTTAACTGAGTGAGACTTAACAGACTTTTTCTATTGGAATTCTATGAATGTTACTTGTTTTCTTGTTCACCCAAGTGAATGTATGGTCATAGAGAACTGTTAGTGATAAATACTCTAAAAATTTCACACCTTATAGTGTGTTTGTAACCTTTAACAAGGTAGACTCTTAACTGAGCTCACTTCAAAAGAGGGAAAATATGTTGGGTTACCGGTCCCAGGTGGTTTTTCCCTTAACAGGGTTTCCACTTTAAAAATCAAGTGTTAAATGTGTATGTATGTTTTATTTTGATATTTAATTTACACATTATAGTAAATGGTTAGATCGGTATATGTTAAATACTATTTGGTTTACATTATCTGATAGTCAGTTAATTAATCAGTAAGACACAATCAAGTTATTACCGAGCTATTTAGTTTTTTTGTTCAAGTTGATATTATACATCTGAAAAGAATTTGGGACTATAGGATAACTAAACACAACTTATTCACCCCCCTCTTAGTTATCTAATAATTGGTATCAAATCTTAGAGTACTTAAAGGAAGTAGTTTGAAGGACTTAAGTTAAAAATCACAAGATGTATAAGATAGAGGTATTGAAGTTGAACAAGGATAATTTCTTAACATGGAAAAGTAGGATGAAGCTATATCTATTAGGCATTTAGGACTCTACACTATACTATTTGGAAAATCAATTCATAACACCTACTAGTCCTTTGATTGTCACACATATGAAAGAAAGATAACAGAATAACACAATGATGATTGAGATTGCTTCTTCTTTGTCAAATATTGAATTTGAAGACATTAAGAATTGTACAACTACAAAAGAAATGTGGGACAAATTGGCACTAGTTCATGGTGGAGATCAAAATGTTCTCAGGGAAAAGGTAGAAATATTAAGAGGAAAATTTGATGATATGAATATGAAACAAGGTGAAAACGTAATTGAGTATAGCATCCAGGTCAAGGAAGTGGTGAATGCTATGCGAGGAGCAGGTGGAACTATTGAAGAAGAAATTTTGGTAAGAAAAATTATCAGAACATTTTTGCCTACCTATGCTATTAGTGTCTCTACAATACATGAAATGAGAGTTGTTCCTGGTAATGATGTTTTCCTTGATAGTATAATTGGTAGATTGACTACATTTGAGCCTAGCAACTTTGATAATAGTGTTGTGCCTAAGGTAGAATCTGCATTTGTGTCATGTTTGAATACTGGAAGATCAAGTAATAAACATCATATAAGAAATGTAACTGATTATGAAGCTGAAGAAGATGAGTTTGAAGAACTTGAAGCATTAATGGCCAGAATACTACCAAAAGGAAAAGGAAAATATAGAGGTAAACTACCCTTAATATGTTTCAAATGTAAAGAGATTGGTCATATTGGTGAAAGATGTCTTGACATGAATAATAATGAAAGTACAAGTGAAAGATCAAATGGAAGAAATAATGATAGAAGAGATTACCGAGATCACAAAGGTAACCAACAAAAAGGAAACATAGACAAATGAGACTACAAAGATAAAGGAAAGAAAGGCATGCTACCTAATTGAAGATGGTGACGATACCAGGACTGAAACAAATGAAGTGGAAGTGGTGTATGTTGGAATGAAGGAAGATTATGAAGAAGAAGAAAGGTATGTAGAAAAGGCACTTATTTCTAAATTAAGCAAAAATGATACTTGGATTATTGATAGTGGCTGCACACATCATATGATTGGTGATGAAGATAAGTTTGAACATCTTGAACATTATAATGGAGGATTTATAAAAATGGGAAATGATACACCTTGTCAAGTGAAAGGTAAAGGATCAATATTTATAAACAACATGATCAAATGTGAAAATGCTTATTGGGTGGAAGGAATTAACTATAATCTATTGAGTTTTCCAAAGTTGAATAATACATGTCACTGAGTTGCATTTGACAATAGAAGAGTAAATATCTATGATGATGTTGGAAGACTGATCGGTATTGGTGATCAATCTAAAGGTAACCTATTTTATCTAGAGAATGCTTAAACTTCATGTTTAATGGCTAAAAATGATGATGTTTGGTTATGTCATGTGAATTTTGACGACATGGTAAAGATCAGTAAGAAATAGAAAGTTAGAGGTTTACCAAGTATATCTAAGCCTGACCATGTGATGTGAAAACAATCTCAAATCGGTAAAATGACAAAGCCTAGTTTCAAGAGAAAACATTATTTATCTAATGCAATTTTGGAATTAGTTAATACTGACTTATGTGGTCCAATGAAAATTTAGAGCTATTATGGAGATAGATATTTTATCTTATTTGTTGATGAATTCTCTAGGATGATGTCTGTTATGTTTCTAAAAGAAAAATTAGAAGCTTTCCAAATGTTTAAATGGTACAAAGAAAAAGTAGAGAAAGAAACTGGTAAGCAACTGAAATACTTGAGATCTGACTGAGGAGGTGAATTCATTTATGATGAATTTACTAAATTTTTTAATGATCATGGAATCAAGAGATAGGTATCTACACTGAGGACACCATAAAAAAATGAAATTGCTAAAATAAGGAACAAGTCAATTGTTGATTATGCTAGAACACTTCTAATTGAAAAGGAGGTTGCACAAATTTACTAGAGAGAAGCTATCATTATTGTTGTCTACATACTGAACCGAGTACAACTAAAGAAAAAGTCAAACAAGACACCTTATGAGCTATGGTATGGTTATACACCTAATGTGAGCTATTTCAAGATATTTGGAAGTAGATGTTACATTTTGAAAGATGATAGAAATGGAAAGTTTGATTCCACTAGGAGTAAGGCTTACAAACGTTTGATAAATACTACTAACAAGATGATTGAAAGTGAAAATGTGAGAATTAATGAGTTTTTAGAGAAAAATGATGAAGAAAGAAAGAAGGAACCATAAGACTATGGAAGATTTATTTACATACAAACTGAAGATCCTGACACTTTACCCAAGAAACAACTTGGTGTCACTAAGGAACATAATACTATCACCGAGAAACAGTCCTTACAGACTGAGCAATAGCAAACAATTACCAAGGAGAATGATAAGCATGCATTGAGTAGAGAAAATGTTGAAGAACAAAGATCTGAGCGTGTATTAGCAAAATATGTGAGAAGACGCTATCCACAGGATCAGATAATTGGTAAAAAAAGGAGCAAGAGTGATGAAGAGAAGTAAGTTGAGGAATAATACATGTTTGATATATGAATTTGAACCTAGAATTGTTAAGGATTCATTAGAAAATGATGATTGGATTAAAGAAATGAATGAAGAGATTGAGAAAATATAGAAAAAAAAAGGCATGGACATTAGTAATGAAGCCTAAAGATAAAAATGTGATCGACACCAAATGTATTTTCAAAAAAAAATTGAATGAGAATGGAGATGTTACAAGGAACAAGGCAAGAATAGTTTTCAAAGGTTATGCACAAGAAGAAGGAATTGACTATAGAGAAACTTTTTCACCTGTTTCTAGACTAGGAATAAGAATTTTACTTGTATATGTTACTTATAAAGGATTCAAGGTATATCAGATGGTTGTCAAGTCTGCATTTCTAAATGAGATACTTGAAGAAGAGGTATACATTGAACAATGTGAAGGTTTTATAGATCCAACTTAGAAGAACATGGTTTGCAACCTTCACAAGGTACTTTATGGACTAAAACAAGCACTGAGAGAATGGTATAAAAGATTGCACTCTTATTTATTAAGAATTGGATTTGTTAGAACAAGTAAAAATAGCAATCTATATTTGAAAGGTGAAATTGATGATAAAATCCTTATTGCTAAAATATTTGTTGATGATATCATATTTGGAGGTCATGATACTTTATGTAAATATTTTGTTGATGAAATGAGAAAGGAGTTTGAAATGTCAATGTTTGGGGAGATCAATTTTTTTTTGGGTTTACAAATTCAACAACTGAAGGAAGGTATATACATTACATGGTCAAAATACATTAAAGAGATCTTGAAGACATTCAATATGGAAAACTCAAATCCAGTCTGTACACCTATGGTAAATGGATGCAAGATAACCAAGGATGACAAGTCAAAAGAGGTAAATCAAACCTAATACAAATCTATGATTGGATAATTGATGTATATTGTTCATATTAGACCAGATATTACACATTTTGTTGGAATTGTAGCTAGATTTTCTACAAATCCTAAAGAGAAACATATGATTGTTTTAAAAGGAATCTTGAGATAACTAAAGAACACTGAGGACTATGGTCTATGGTATAAGAAAGAAGGAAATTTTAAACTTAAAGTCTATACAGATGTTGATTGGACATGAAATATTGATGATAGAAAAAGAACTATAGGAGGAGCTTTCTTTTTAGGTGAAAGATTAGTAACATGGATAAGCAAGAAACAATTATGCATTTCTTAGTCCACTGTTGAAGCTGAATATGTAGTTGTTGTTGTCAACTAATCTAATATTGCATGGATAAAGAAATTGTTGGAAGGTATGAATGAAGAAATAATAGATCTAGTGACAATCAATTCTGACAACACAAGTGCTATAAACATTTCAAATAATCTAGTGATGCATGCAAAGACAAAGCACATATCCATCAATTATCATTACTTAAGGGAGAAAGTTTAGGAGAAACAAGTCAAATTGGAATATGTGAAATCATAAGAACAACTTGTAGATATATTCACAAAACCCTTATTGAATGATACATTTGAGTACTTGAGAAGTAGATTAGGGGTCCTTCCCCTATCTAATAGTCACTAAGGTGATATGTGGTTGCATCAACCTATTCTTTATCAGAAGATCTAATTATGTTGATGTAAGATGTTCACACTTTGGGATTCCCAAGGTTGTGAAGAAAGTGGAAGAAAAGATAAAACCAAGAATATATGTACATGCAAGGTACAAGAATCTATAAAGGAACAAAAAATATACTTATTTGGCTACTGAAGAGCTTATTTTTGACATTGTTGTCAAAGGGAGAGAATATGACATGAAATATTCAGTTAGGAAAGAAGCTAACTGAAAGGGAGAGTATGTGTAGTGATTAAACATATTAAAAATATAAGCTAAGGGAAGGCTAACTGAGTCACATAATATAGACCAAGATGATATATTTCATATTGTGTTGCCATCAATGCCAAAGGGGGAGATTGTTGGAACTACAGCTGATAGAATACTTGGAGAACAAAATGAGAGAATGTGAAGATGATCATCGAGCTACTAAGGTATATGTGAGATATTAGATCAGTTTTTATATTGTCATTGATATCAACTAGCTTTGACTTTACATATCATGATAGTTGCAAACATCTAAAGGAGGTAATGTTGGTGAAGGAAAGGAGATATTAGCATGAAGATGAGATGTATGAGTAAGTTATGAATAAGGTATTCATTGGGAAGCTTATTTATGAGTCTATGAAAGTATGATAGTGATTTAATTGGCTTACATGATTCTAATAAGTGTTGAAGATCAAGAATGTATAAGTTACCTTGGTCAATATATGAAGAACTTAGTGTACATTGAGAAGATGCAATGTACACTGAGTGCGGTATTGACCGAGCAGGAGAAATAAATAGGAACATGTGATTGCCAATATAAGATGATGAGATGGACGAATGTTGAAGATTCCAAGGATAAAGAAAAAGTTTATTATGAAGATATACGGCTGGAAAAATTCAAGGATGATCGGATAATGAAGATTGAAAATGTTTTAAGACACAAGTTCCAAGGAAGGTTAAAGAGGCAAAATCAATGATGGAGATTAAGAGGCAAAATCTATGGTTGAAATGAAAATGGTTTATCATGTCTATATAAGGAGAAAATAAATAAGAACAAGGTATACAAGAGACAGAATATCGCACCCCTATGCAAATTGCTGGTGCATAAATGCAAAGCTGTTCAGATAGGTTGAAGTGAGAACCAAGTGATTCTATAGATAAAACTGAGTAACAGAAGGAGATAACCAAGCATAATAGAGTAGGAGGAAGAAGAAGGAGATTGAAGAGATTATGATGATCAAAATTTTATTAAGCTTAGCGTAGATATGAAAATGAGAAAAGGAAGTTCCATTTGAATCAGGTCATATACTATTTCTTTCTAACCATTGCTATAGTCAAAATCTCTTAACCAAGTGAGACGTAACCACCTTTTTTTATTGGCATTATATGAATGTTACTTTTTTTTTCTTGTTGACCCAAGTGAATGTATGGTCACAAAGAACTGTTAGTGATAAATCCTCTAACAAGGTCACGCCTTATAGTGTTTTTGTAACCTTTAACAGCGTAGGCTCTTAACTGAGCTCACTTCAGAAGAGTGAAAATATTTTGGGTTACCGGTCCCAAGTGGTTTTTCCCTTAACAAGGTTTCCACATTAAAAATAAAGTGTTAACTGTGTATGCATGTGATGTTTTGATATTTACTTTACACATTACAATAACTGGTTAGATTAGTATATGTTAACTACTAGTTGGTTTACATTATCTAATAGTCAGTTATTTAATCAGTAAGACAGTCAAGTTATTACTGATCTGTTTAGTTTATTTGTTCAAGTTGATATTATACATCTGATAAGAATTTGGGACTATAGGATAACTGAACATAATTGATTCACCCCCCCTCTCAATTATCTAACATTCAGATGCTTAGCAGGATTATGAGATTTTAATGGACGCGACTAAGCTCTAGACAAAATGCACCTGTTGACTAAATTTCAAAAAAGGGGAAAACACAACAAATTTTTGTGAAAATTTCAACATTTTTTCTTCATGATCTGCACATTTTGTGGTAAAAAACCAAAAAAAAATTACTAAAAAATCACCGTATTTTTGCAAATCTAAAAACAAAGTTTAACTTTTTTTTGTCTTTAGTGCATTCTGTCTAGAGCTTAGCCGACATCAATTTTAACATGTGGAAAAGCAAAAAAAAAATATTAATTTTGATTGCCTTTCTTGAGCCTTCGTGTTATGTTTCACCCTGAAGTTATTTCCTATGTCGATGCCTTATTTTATTTGCAAAACAAAATTTCATTTGCCAAACTTTGAAACACTCGATTAATATTTCAAACTAGGTCAACTTGAGGGGGCCCACACCCTTTGTGTTGCATATTTTATTTCATTTTATAAAAAATGATTTACTCACACATTAACATTTTACTTATGAAAATGTTTCAATTACTATCAAGCTTGGAAATACCATTAGATGAGGCAACCTGAGTCCCATTGTGGGCTTGACTATTATTTTTTGTTTTCAATGAACTGAGCTTCTGAGAAGTAATTATAAAACTTTCATGTATTTATAGAACAAGTTTGATAAACATTTGACCATTAAAACTTGACTTTCAAGCATTCTGCAAGTGTCCAAACTCTGTGAGGAGCCTTTGGAATTTCCTCTGAAAAAATGATCTAATGCCATCACATGACACTTAAAACTGGTAGGAAAATAATTTGGTATACCAACATTTAATTTGAAAAATGGCTTTCCTTTGTGATGCATGAAGTGAGATATTTTAATCTTTGAAGTTGTATACTTCATGTTATGTACAATCGAACATACCAGAACTAATTTGAAAACCTTAAAAAATGCATCTTGATAAAATAGAAAATGGACTTTTGAGAGGCTACCACTGGGAAGATAGGTTCATTTGGATATAAGGAATATGCATGCCACATATTTTCCCCAACCCTTCAAACTTGACCTTTTTCAATCTATTCTGGAAACACAAACTGAAAACTAAATAAACACCTTTTGAAAAAACCTTAGCAAAAATGCTCAATGGTCTTCTGGAAACCCAAGGACCTGCATACTATGTGTGTGAATTTTGTACCTAGTTGTAGACACAACACTTCAGTAAAACATTAGAGGTTAGCCAAAAACCAAAATCATGCAATGAAATGGAAACTAAACTAACCAGGTGATTTACTACCTTCTAGTAGGTGCAAGTATGATACTCTCATATCAGACTGAGACCAGTGACAATGCAACACCTAAACGAAGGATTTGAATGCAAAGAATGAAAGTTTATGAATGCAAATTAAGCTCTATTTTTGGATTTTCTATGCAATAATATGGAAAACTATATGAAATTAATCTAGAATGAATGAAATTGGAATGCAAATTTGATCTAAAAATGCTATGAATGAGTATGAAACTATGAATAAGAAACTATGTAAAAGCTAAATGATCAACTATGAAAGATCTCACAAATCGCCTGTTGCAAATGCTCAATCCTTCAATCACCAATTCGCCAGAGTAATTGTGCAAATTTGAGTGTTGTTATTATGAAGAGATGAGCCTTGGTTTTATAGAAATCTAGGGCTTTGAGGATGCAGGAGAAAAGCCATAAATCACTCTTGATAAACCCAGGTTGATTTTTGGGTTAATATGAAATTAGAGATAATTAACTCATAAAATCATGCAAAAGCATGCAAGAATAGCTTTTTAACTCAAATCAGAAGTTTAGATCAGCTTTGAACTCAAAATAGAATGTTGAGTTTCCAAAAGTTAACAACTTGCATTGATTTCCTGATTTTGAGTTTAACTGCTCTTTGAATGTGCACAATTAATTATGAATTAATTAAATAAATAAAGTGATTTATCCTCAACTTAACTAATTTTTGAATTAAAACAATTGATTTATGGGTTAATCAATTATTAATTCAAAGTTTATTCAAAAAACTATATTATTAAATATTGACAATTGACATGAATTAATTAAATAGGAATTTAATCAATTAGTCATAAGATTTTTGATTTATTGTCAAAATTAAATAATACAATTTAGGAATAATTTAATTAAATTCAATTAAATAATTAAGTGGCAGTATTAAATCTAATTAATTAAATATTCAGAATATTCAATTAATCAAACTTTAGGATAAATAGGATTTATCACCAAATAATTATTAAATTAAAGATAATTAGGATAAACAAGAATATTGCTAGGAATATTCCTCGATGCAGAATTTAGGATAAAATCAATTAGGATTCGATGATGTGCAGATGTGCCTTCGGTTAGGACTTTGATGTCAATTTCGTTCGAATTGAAGATGTAGGAGGTTAATGAGCCTATAGCCCATTTTTGGGGTATTACATTTTGCCCCTCTTTGAATCACTATGCAAAGCGTAGTGGTTCAAAGAATAGTCTGTGTATGATAAAGATGTATGAAACTAATTTGAAAGATTAACTGATTCTGAGACAGAAACCGATTGAAAGATTGGAAAAAGAGATACCGACCCGGGCCTAGAATGACCAGGAATCAAGATGATGCTAGCTATATCAACAATGAACTGGTGATTACGAAAAAGTGCCAAAATGCTTGATTCTAAACCTTATGATTGCGAAGAAGTGAGCGACCGATTCTAGACCTCAATGTCCTTGTATGAATCATATTGGTATCACATCTTGAACCCATCAGTTACAAAGAACCAAGGAAATAACGCTAATGAACTTATGGTTACGAAAAGCTGATACAATTTACAAGATAGATTTAGGATACCAGATTGATATGGATCTCAATGAATCTAATATGCCCCAAGAATCAATAGATTTGTCCCAAGCGACGAGGACTTTAGATGAATCAGTGACTAGACATGGTTGTTGTTGTGTGTGAGTGATTTACACCTTCATGAAATAACAAGATTTAAAAGACAATTACATTATTCAAAGCAAACTAATCTAAATAATGCACAATTAATCTAAATATCTCATGGATCTCTAAAATAAAGTGGTAAATGAGGCTCTCAACTATGATCCTCACTAGTGACACTCTAAAGATGAGAATTAAGCTATATGATATGCAAATTTAGATCTATTTTATCAAATTCTAGCTCTATTTGATGAACAATCTACTATGATCAAAGCAATTTAAGCTAATTAGCAATGAAAAATGATAACTGAGTGATGTGGATGCAAATTGCCAGAGCTTTGCTACAATTCAAAGATATGGAGTGGATCCTTAATGCTTCTAAATGCCTTCAATATATAAGATTTTCCCAAGGGTAGGGGGTAGAGTGAGATAACCATGGTTATGCTTGGGTAAGGTTAATTGGCTTTGCTTTGTCCATAAATGGGGGGACAAACATTTAAATGGTTTCAAAAGGCTAGACCATTTCAACAAAAGTGAGTGATTTGTGTCCATTTTGTCTCCTTTTTGCTTTGTTGAGGGAAATTATGATTTATTAATTAATTAAAGTAATTAAATTTAGCCATGAAGGGTAAGATGTTCATTTTGATTTTTGCTTTCAACAACTATGTCATTAATTGAATTTAATCAATTTCGTAGTGTTTTTCCCCTTTTCAAGCTTTATTTAATCATTTAATCATTTAATTGAATTTTCCTTTGATTTGAATTGCCTTTGTTCCATTTATTGATTTTTCATGCTATTTGATGATTTGATTGCACCTTTTGATTTAATTAAGCCTTTGACCAATTTTCCGTGTCTACAAATGCCCCTCTTTGAGTCGATGTACGAAGAACACCGATTCAAAGATTCCCTTGGTATGATGATCTGATTCTGTTCTAGTTCTATGATTCCTTGATACCTCTGATAGTTGGTACGATGATATGATACTGTCTCTGATAGTGATATGCTGCCTGATATGATATGATAAATTGATCTGATACTAATTTGCCTCCTGATATGAAACTGATATGATATGATACTGATATGATACCCTGATATGATATGCCCCACTGATAAATATTTTTGAGGCAATGCCAATTTGATACTCTGATGCCCCCTTAGAAATAAAACATATTGATTCCTTGATTTGAAAGATTTTGATTGATTGGTCCAATATGTTTTCATTTCTGAAAAATATTGATGATATGCCATGACTCACAAATTTTCACATCCAAGATAGATAGGTCTGTTGTAGTTAAGTGAAACAAGTGATTAGGATAACAGGATAATGGTACCAATGAATGTGATTTGTCAATCTCATAGGATAGTTCTGATAGGATAAATCAATCAGTGTGAAAACTGATATGATTTGATACTGCTGCTTCGTTCTCAGGACACAGAGACATGAACAAATGGTACAGGGTGTGATTGCTTGATACTTTGATAGGATTGATTGACGTAAGATGACTCACTGATATAGAATACTGATATGATTCCCTTGATTTGTGAACTAGGCACATTTCTGTAAATGATATATATATACGGACCTTAGCTTCTTGGATATTTGGATTTAAGTCATGGGTTTGACCCAGCTAGAGTATAGGTTATTGAGATGATTGATTATGGAGCTCTTTCAGTTTGTTGATATTGTATCATGATTTAGTTATTGATCAGGACTTGGATGTATCATTTTGATGACATTGTATCTTTGATTAGATAGACTTCATGGATCTTTGATATTATGGACACTTATGATTTATGGACTTTCCTTGATTCTTGATTGAATGACCCATTTTATGATTGATCAAGATTTCAATTGAATGACCCCCCTTTTCCCACGGTGGGCGCCATTTGTGTGTGAGTGATTTACACCTTCATGAAATAACAAGATTTAAAAGACAATTACACTATTCAAAGCAAACTAATCTAAATAATGCACAATTAATCTAAATATCTCATGGATCTCTAGAATAAAGTGGTAAATGAGGCTCTCAGCTATGATCCTCACTAGTGATACTCTAAAGATGAGAATTAAGCTATATGATATGCAAATTTAGATCTATTCTATCAAATTCTAGCTCTATTTGATGAACAATCTACTATGATCAAAGCAATTTAAGCTAATTAGCAATGAAAAATGATAAGTGAGTGATGTGGATGCAAATTGCAAGAGCTTTGCTACAATTCAAAGATATGGAGTGGATGAATTATGCTTCTAAATGCCTTCAATATATAAGATTTTCCCAAGGGTAGGGGGTAGAGTGAGATAACCATGGTTATGCTTGGGTAAGGTCAATTGGCTTTTCTTTGTCCATAAATGGGGGGACAAACATTTAAATGGTTTCAAAAGCCTGGACCATTTCAACAAAAGTGAGTGATTTGTGTCCATTTTGTCTCTTTTTTGCTTTGTTGAGGGAAATTATGATTTATTAATTAATTCAAGTAATTAAATTTAGCCATGAAGGGTAAGATGTTCATTTTGATTTTTGCTTTCAACAACTATGTCATTAAATGAATTTAATCAATTTCGTAGTGTTTTTCCCCTTTTCAAGCTTTATTTAATCATTTAATCATTTAATTGAATTTTCCTTTGATTTGAATTGCCTTTGTTCCATTTATTGATTTTTCATGCTATTTGATGATTTGATTGCACCTTTTGATTGATTTAAGCCTTTTGCCAATTTTTCGTGTCTACAGTTGGCTTGATTACTGAGGAAAGATTTGATTGACAGAATTGAGTTATAGACTTTGAATGATGTGCAATACCATGCCCCCTTTGGGATGAAAATTGAAATCTGACAAGAAAAGTCAGCATTGAATGGTTTAGAAGCATGTTAATTGATTTGAGAATTGGTTATACATGTCCGGGAATGCTTTCTGCATCATTTAGAGGTCCTGGAGACCAAGTTTGACTAGGTTTGACAATGAGTTGACCAAGTTGAAATTTTAATAGTTTGATGTAAGATAGTCAATTAGGTTAAATACTGGATTTCTTTGATGATTGAAGGTTGATTATGCAAGCAATCAGACATCCTGGGTCCAAAAATTTTAAATCACAATTTTGACATAGTGAATAATCTCAGATTTCGATTTTGATCCCGAAAATGGGTTTAGAATGTCGAAATTAGCCGGGGGTGCAATTTTCATGAAAAATGGAGCACTTTTGAAAATTAGGTCAAAAGCTATATAAAGGCAAAAAGGGTCATTTTCAATTCATATTCACTGTTGACTTTTAAAAACCTTGTGGAGCCTTTTGAGTGAGAGAATGGCAAAAATGAAGGTATCTGTGTCTTCTCACCATATTGAGCGCAGTCGGAGGCATCAAAGACCTTGACGGTATGGACATCTGGTAGGTGGACCTGTAATGCCCCATCAGGGAACCCATGAGAGCTTAACCTAAACATCCATCTAAGTTTGCAGAATAATTTACTCACAATAGTACAATAACCAACACAAGTTACAACTCTCAAGGGTTCCTTGACGAATATTACTTTAACATTAATTAATTAATTTAGATTAGGTACAATTACAAAACTCATATAAACAAATGAAGGATAAAACAACATCACATAAAAGATGACATAAATATAATTGGTACCATAAGGTATCCAAAAATCTACGTCCACTGCACATGTTGCAAGGTATGTAATACAATAACCAAAAAAAAGTACACATGATAACTCTGAAGAACTGATACAAAGATACAGGGTCGCAAAGAAGAAGAAGAAGAAGAGTACAACTCCAACAATGAAGATCAAGAAGGAACAACTACTACAAGGATCATCCAGCACCGGTACATGAATGTCAAAATCTAAAATGGTAAAAGAATCACTACCACCTGACCTCGTGAACCTAAATGGTCCACTCCCACCGTGATGAGGAGATAACAATAGATCCCACTCAGATAACAAACATCAAACAGATCAAGCTAAGGAAAGGATCCTGAAAGCTCTCTAACTCAAGGTGAAAACGTAATAATGTCATGAAAAAACTCACTAATCCAGAGGCAACTGACACATGTAGGATAACTAGACTATGCATAGGAAGGTGTCATCATGTACGTCTAACCCTTGAGTTTTATCCTGGTAATCTTGTTGGATCCCGACACCCAAGTCACCTACACGGTGTCGATGACCTCTCGTACAGACGAAGCCATCAACTATGCCAACTCATCCCTTTAAAGGGGGCTAGTCATCTTCTCAACACCATCTTAGTCTATACTAGCACTAACGCCTAGGTGAGGACCACATCTTATTAGGTTCATTTTAATAAAACTCTCAATGTTATATTTAGTTATCACTTGATTAAAATACTTAACAATAAGTGATCCTAGCAGCCACTTGTGGGCCCCGACGCTTATTGCAAGCTACCTCCTACTACATATCTAGGTAAACTACCCTAGGCTCACAGATCTCTCCTAGATCAAATCAGGTGCAACCAGGTAATCCCAAATCTAGTTTCACATACAAAAACTAGAATTGATTACAAAGGCACCAAAAGCAGAATACAAAACATCATGAGCCTATATGGTCAAGTCAGGGTATAATCGAATCTCACACATACATCCAAACATAGTACCGAAAACAAAATCAACTAATACATACCACAGCCTCTTTCTTCCCCCTAAGTCATCTAATGTCAAAACATAAGAAGTAAAAGATAACACTCCAGGCATGAAGAAGACACATTTGTATCACAGATAACTGAAAACAAATCCATAAGCATTTAAAATTTCATTTTCAGCATAATTGATTTCACATATAGAATAGCATAAACCCACTAGGAAAATCTGAACATAAACGTTACAACAATGTCATGAATAAAGAATATTCCCTCATCTCGTCCTAAGTGACTAACAGAATAAAATACCCAATTTCACTACATGGTCTACAATTCCCAATAACTGATCATTTAAAGTAAAGGTATATGGAAAAAGCATAACTAATGATAATGTTACTGCATAACTTAAGCATATTGAACTACAAAAATATTTAAACTAGAATTAATAAATAAAAATTATTAATTAAATCAAATTAACAAAACCTTTAAGCTATTTTAAAAGACAAAGTTTATTTAACTCAATACTAAATAATAACATGAAATTTAAATAAACTAAAATTAATTTAATAAAAATTTCATAAACTAAATTAATAAATTTATAAATTAAATTTATTAATTTATTAAAAACTCATCATAATTTAACAAAACTTATAAAATATATTTTAATAAAATAAAATATAAAAATCGTAACATAAAACAAAATAAAATACAAATTATGATTATATAAATTAATGACAAATAAATAAATAAACAAATTCATAACAATAAAGTGGGTGGGGGACGTGGCGGTCCCCACCGCCCCCCTTCCCAACTACAAGTACTCCTGCGCAGTACCTACGCATGGCAGGTATTGCATGCGTAGGTGCTTGCTCTTGCACAGGTACTTGCGTACCCAATAAAGGCATCCCATTCCATTTTTTTAATAATTTTTTTTATAATATATTTTATAATAAAATTTTGAAAAGATACAAACAAACACTTTTCAAAAGCAATAAATTTTATTTATTTATTTACTAATTTATTTATTAATTTTTGAAAATAGAAAATAATAAATAAAAATGGGATTTATAAACTATTATTTTATTTTTATTTTTCATACACATGCATCTAATTGGAACTTTTCTCCTTTTGTCTTTTTTTTTTACTTTTCACTTTGACTGTGAATTTTTTGTCTTTTGACTGTGTATTATTTTAATAGAGGATGTATTTTTTTTTTTGAAACATAATAGAATTTTTACACAATCCTAATTTCATATTATTTTGTGCATGAATCTATTCTTTTCTATAAATATATTCAAACATTTTATACTAAAAGTATACCATATATTTATTTTCTTTTGACTACATTTTTAACTGTGATTTTTATTTATTTACAGAATGAATAACTTTTACCAGAATTGATTTTTGTACTCAAATTGAGTTTTTTTGATAATGAATTGATTTTCTCTCCAGCACTATAGTCTAACACTATAACAGAATTGATTTTTCATTTTATAGGAAAAACTATGAACAAACTTTTGACAAAATTTTGCCAGCATAACGGTACAATGTTAAATTTCAATAAAAAACTATAATATCAGATTTAGGGGTTTTTTTCTAATACCGAGAACAACGAAAATACATACAAATCTAAGGAGATAATTAAGAAATTACTCAGACATGAATATATATCAAATAGCAAAACAGAAACATAGAAGAAGATTATCAAATCCTACCTCAGATCCAATGTCAGAAACTGAATTGACAACCTTTTGAAGATCTGAAAGTAGAATTTTCTTCCAAAAACAATCAGCCTGTAGATCTGAAGCTTTGAAGAAAACAGGCACAAGATCCAAATGCATAAGCAAGAATTTCACAAAACAAATTTGCCAAAAATCTCAAGATTCCCAATCCAAGCTCTCCCTCCAAAAATTCTCCTCCAAAATCTGTCTAATCTCCAAGTCTCTCCCCCAAATTTTCAATAACTTCCTTCCTTCCAAAAAAAATGCAAATTCCCCCTATTAGGGATTCAACTCCACCATTCATGCAAACCCTAGATGACTCATAAGACAACTCCTATTCAAACTCACCCTCTTGAGTTGAAAGAAAATACAAAATAAATAATTAAAAATATATATTTAATTGTGCACAACTCAACTTAGTCTCCTAAAGACAAGTTGTCTCCTTTTTGAAACAAGACATATTCAAACTTAATAAAGCACGGGTTACTATAATAAACTCTCATTAAATAATTTAATATTTCAAACACCATTAAATCATGCAATCTAATTATTTAATATCTAATGAACAATAATAATCCTATTTTCACATAATTAATTAATTAAAACTAAATATCCTAATATTTGATTTTTAATTAATTAATAATGATACAAAACATAGGAAATAAATTTAATATTATTTTCCAATTAAACATAGGAGCATAATTAATCATTAAATTCAACTATAATCATAACATTAATAATCATATAAAATCACCCACAAGCAATAAATCATTGAAATCAAAATGAGATAAAACAAAATAAACTCAGGAGAAGGGTTCCACAAATTCCTGTCAACTAGACAAATTCGGATAGGGTAGACAGACCGATACTTGTCCAATCCTAGGACAATTAGGCTCAAGTTAGGGTTTTGGATCCGTGTTATCTCCCCTCTCTTACCATTTGAGATATTGCGATAGGGCAAACTCATCCTGACAATTCAGGGAAGACGTCTGATACCTGTGAACCTGCATACAAAACCCGCATGTACATACATATACAAATATATAACAGATAATGGCGGGGATCAGTCGATCGTGTGGATCTTGCAAGCAAGTAACTACGACTCCGTCCGTCAACCACATTAGGCACATCAAACAAAAATATAACACAAGCACATCAACCATACACATGCCAGTATGGGGTCAGTAAAACCATAAGCATTAATAATTTCCTAACATATAATCTATCATCCTAGAATAATCATATCATTTATAAAATTGGACTAGGGGCGAGGTACTACAGTACCTATGTGCTTCTCTGAAAAGTCAATTTTTCTTTGTTTATAGCATTTTTAGCATATTTTTCATACGTTTTGAATTTTTAAGTTTTCCATGCATGAAAACTCGTACGATTGTCCTTCTATGCTTGTACAACTTTTCAATTCTAGTTAGGTTGTCATATCATTAACCCCCAAGACTCGTATGAGAGGGACCCAAGAGTGGTACGATGTTTCGTCAGGTCCCTCCTAACTCGTACGAGGAGATATACAGTGTCGTATCATCATTGTTTGTCGTATGGTAACCAGTGAAAACTCATACAAGTTTTTCTGCCAGCCTTCTTTGTCATTTGGAAAACAGTGAGCCCAAAACTCATTTCTAGGACAAAATTTTAAATTTTCTGATCATTGAGCTTGATTACTGAGTCCTTGATCTACCTTCTGAAATAGAAAAATGTTCAATTCCTATATTTGTAGCCTATTTTTCAACCAAAGTACTGATAGGATTCCTTGTTTCTATGTTGTGTAGGTCACATATCCTGATGTTCACGTACGTATCTCATATCTAGCTACTCAGAGACTCTGTGTTTCCTTACCTGATCCTATGAGAGTTCATCTTGCTTCATGAAGATTTGAGTATCCGATCCATTTACCTGAGATTAGGGTAAATCATGGACTCTTGACTGCGTTGATAGAGAGATTTCATTCAGAGACCTAGACATTCCACCTACCGACCGGGGAGATCACTGTAACACCTGATGATGTATACCAGATACTACACATTCCCTTTCATTGAGGTCAGCATCCAGCTTATGTGAGTTTTGGGAACTCTGGATTACTAGCATTCAGACGTCTCTTCGGAGATGACACTCAGTTGAGTGGTTCTATTTCTTGGGAGACCTTGGTACAGTGCTATGGTCAGACCCATAGATTAGAGTGCATCCTTTCTGGGATGATAGGTGGTATTATCATGTCCGACCATTAGCAGAATGGTCTTCTGATGGGCTGGGCCCCGATGGTTGCACGTCTGATGGTGACTCCTTCTGAGTTAGCCTGGGGTCAGTGTCTTCTAGCCCACATGTTCTTTGAGATGCACGAGGTAGTGTATCAGGAGAGCAAGACTTTTATTTCTGGTGCTCTAGTTTTACAGATCTGGGCGTGGGAGCATATCCCAATTTTGAGACCAATGTGTCAGTCACAAAGGCAACCGCAGGAGCCTGTGATTTATATTTATGATGGATATGTCATACAGGTTGGCATGGGTCATGTAGAGTACTGGAGACAGTGTCTTGATGACATGACATTTGTATGATGGAGGCCCTATGTAGATATTGAGCCTTGGCCCACTGCACGAGAGCAGTTTAGTTTCTTCTTTCAAAGCCGGGAGTTGATAGGATGATCATCCTCTATACCGGAGAGATTTATTATTACCAGGGTGTGGCGATAGTATGGATGAGTGTAGGATGCACCTCAGGATTATGCCACGTATGCTCGGATAGCCTGTGAGCTCAGACTTGGATGGACCCTGAGGCTTTCTTATGCCTTGTGTTCACAGGAGGACAGTGGTATTATTGGTAGAGATTGGGAGTATAGACCACAGGTTGTTGATGCCGGAGTGACAGATGGTTTTATCACATGGCTCGTTGATCATCCGATTTATAGATTCTCTGACCCCACAGAGCTGATACCTTCCATGGAGGAGGCAATGGATGTTACTGGAGCTCTGATGAGACAGGGTTTGAGACCCACATAGGTTTTGATTATGCACCCCACACCTCCAATACTGAGAGTGATGGATCCCCCACATAGACCATTAGGATAGATGAGGCCCCCTCATCCCACTAGTTCCATAGTAGGTAGGCCTACAGGTGGACAGAGACAGACTAGGGGAGAGGGTGGTACTTTAGGTAGTGTTCAGACTACTGAGGAGGTACTTGCAGCTGAGAAGGTTGTAGGTGGTGATTTTGACCCCTTACAAGAGGATACTAGTTTTGATCTTGGTGCAAAGGTTAGACATCGTAAGGTTAAGAGAGAAGAGACCTCAAAGAAGCCTGTTGTAGATACTGATATGCCAGTGGCAGACGCTGATCCCAGTGTTCCACAGACTACATAGGATATTGTGAGGAGACTCAGATTATAGGTCAGGGACCTAAAGGTTCACAGTGCTCACTGGGAGGAGAGATTTCTAGAGGCAGATAGATAGCGTGCTGAGCTTCATGGTGAGGTTCAGAGATTACAAGCAGAGCTTATTCATCAGACCTCCAAATCTACTTATTATTTTTTTGCATACTATGTTGCGGTACCACTTACTCAAAGATTTCCTTCGTACTCTTAGTATATGATGGCATCGGAAGGAGCGAGAGCACCTAGAGCCAAGGCAGTACCAAATGCACCACCACCACCTCCACCAGATGGAGAGGATCATGTGGACAATTGATCTATCATGATATTCTGATATTTTTGTTACTCTTTTGATATTGTTCTAACTTCTGATAGCTCACATGAGCTCATTCTTTTGTACACTTTGTCAGTAGTGCACCCCTAACTATTTCAAGTTTTACGATATATATATGAGATCAAGACTTTTGGTTGTGACTTCATTTGTACTTGTCATGTTTTTTATGTATGATGATATCATGTGATGCGTATGCTATGAGTAGAGTAGAATGTATGTATGGATTCATGCAATGCAATGATTTTCTTTCATATGTATAAATGTTATGCAAATGTACTTGATTATGGAAAGTGTATGGATGGAAATGTATGTAATGCAATAGATGGAATGAATGATTATGAATATGTAATGTAAGTGCAACGATACACATGATATGTTTTGCAGGTATTGATGAACACAAGTACCCGGTCTTATGTCAAAAAGGATGTTTAACCTAGGATTGTGACTACTTGCATTTCTATGAGAAGACCTTCGTATGAGATTCAGCTCTTCATGTTTAAGTTTAAGTATAGTTTTTAGAAGTATTTTTGAAGATTGTCAAGAAATTTGTGAGATCATGCAATCATGCAAAGTGTAAAATAATAGGCAAAATGAAATGTAACCTAAGACCTAGGACCTAGTCACTGATCATGTGTCGGTCATTTGTCATCATTGAGTTTTTAGGTAACCGGATAAATCAATACAATGCCCACTAGTTATGAAACCATAGACATATGAATATCGAGTTGTATGTGCAAGAACCAATACAACGCCTACTAGTTAAGCAACCATGGACATATGAATATTGATTTTGTTTTCGGAATGTTGGATTAGATATAAGCACCAAGGCATAAACGCTAGGATGACCTGAATATCATGTCCATTTTGATATAGCAATTTGTATAAGCATCAAAACATAAACATCGTGATGACCAGAATACACCTTGCAAAAACAAACACATCAAGAAGTCAAGACATCATTCTAAATCCAATGTGAATTACCCATAGTGACCCTTTATCATTCACATCCTTAGACAAGATCATGTTTCACAGTAGGAGAAAGAACTCACTCAAAAAGACAATAGTTAGATCAAACTTCCTTGAATTTTCTGGGTATCAATGGTTGAGGTACACATGGCCATCCAATTCGAGATAGAGGCTCTTACAGTCTGACACCATTTCAATCCAAAATTTCCAAAGTTGTTAGATTTTCACATACAAGAAGAAAAACAAAGAAAAGATTATGCCCCCAGTCATCACTCTCTAAATCCTATAAAGGACATCATTGAAGAGCTCATGGGAACACAATATGAAAAAATCTCAATACGAATCAGTAAGCATACAAGGAGATAAAAGCATGTAAAAAGCATAGATTGTTTTCAATTTGTGTTGATGTTTGATTGCGTTGTTGTAGATGCAAAATCCTTTCTGGAGACGAGACTGACTGACTGACTCAAATG
Source organism: Chamaecyparis obtusa (assembly GCA_027943335.1). Classification (NCBI taxonomy): domain Eukaryota; kingdom Viridiplantae; phylum Streptophyta; class Pinopsida; order Cupressales; family Cupressaceae; genus Chamaecyparis; species Chamaecyparis obtusa. Next base: position 1,251,742 of record BSBK01003547.1, read on the forward strand.
AAGCTTCAAAGGACTCTAACTAGATATGACATGTCTAAGATACATTGGAGGCCATAGGATATGATATGGATTGCCCCCAAGTTTGGAACATTAATAGGATACAAACACTTGAACCGATTGGTGTACAGACCGACTTATTGAAAACATGAATGCGGGAACAAACCGGGAGATATGTACAAACTAAAGCAAGATTGAAAGTTGGGAAAGACTAAGATTGTGCTGATAGATGGAGCATTTTGAAACAAGTAGCACCCGTTTGCCAGGTTTTCACCATCTTGGTAGAGATTCTATTTTTGCTACCAAGGCGCCTATTTCCAGGTTTTCACCAAGGCACTTTTTCTTTTTCTCATTTTTTTGGTATTTTTCATTTTTTCAATCTTTTTGTACTTTTGATATTTTTTTATTTTTTTTGTGAGTCATCAAGGTGCCTATTGCTAGGTTTTTGCCAAGATGTTCATTTTTTCAAGACTTTTTCCAATTTTTAAGATTTTTCAGGACATTTTACCATAGACTAAATGCCTTAGGCGTAGAATTTCTTCAGATGGAGAATGTTGATTGGTTCTCAGAACTGTTCTCCTTCAGTCATTAAGAGTTGATAGGCACCAGAGCCAAAAGTAGCAGTGATTACAAAGGGACCCAGCCAGTTGGGTTCAAACTTCCCCTTACATTCTCTATGTGATTGATTTTTAGGATTCTCTCTCAAGACTAGATCACCAACCTGAAATTCTCTGTGTCTGACTTTCTTGTTGTATCCTCTAGACATTCTCTTCTGATATACTCTGAGATGATCATACACTGCTTGTCTGCGCTCATCTAGTATTTCAAGTTCTTGCAACCTAGACACTTTGTAGTCATCATCATTTACTAAACCATGCATTCTGATTCTTAGTGATGGGATTTCAACCTCAATAGGTAGTACCACTTTAGACCCATAAACTAAAGTGAATGGTGTAGCCCCAGTGGGCATTCTAATACTTGTTCTATAGGCCCAGAGAGCTGGATTGATCATGAGATGCCAGTCTCTTCCTATTTTATTAATTGTACGGTGCAAGATTTTCAATAGATTCTTGTTTGAATCCTCCGCTTGTCCATTCCCTTGAGGATAGTAGATAGATGACCAATGTTGTGTAATCTTGAATTTGGCACATAGATCATCTAAGTCTTTGTTCTTTAATTGTCCATCATTATCTCTGACTATAGAATGTGGGATACCATACCAACATATGATGTAGTTCAAGATGAACATAGATATTTGTTTTCCAATGGCTTGTGTCAAAGGGACTGCTTCTACCCATTTTGTAAAATAATTCGTGGTTGTGATTATATGGGTATTTCCATTAGAAGAATGAGGATGTATGACTCCTATAAGATCAAATGCCCATTGGTGAAAAGGCCATTATGTAGTAAAGGGAATTAGATCTCTCCCTAAAGCATGAATTAAGTTACCATGCACTTGGCACTTTTGACAGTTCTTAGCAAACTTGATAGACTCTTTCTCCATTTCCGACCAATAGTACCTAGCCCTAATAATTTTTTGGGCTAGTGTTAAACCGTTCGAGTGTGACCCACAAATACCATCATGGACTTCTTCTAATGCACGTTGAGAATCTTCCCATTCTAAATATCTAAGTAGCATACCATCTAGACCTCATTTTTACAGATCATGACCAATGATGACATATCAAGAGGCATTTCAGATAAGGTATCTCTTTTCATGGCGGTTGAAGGTATCAGGAATGATTTAGTCTTTGAGATAGGAGAATAGGTTTTTATATCAAGATGAATCATGACCTACAATAGTGCAGATCATGCAGGTTTCAGGGGAATCATATGCAGGATAAGATAGTGCTTCCACCAGGAACTCATAGTGTAGCTCATGTTCAGGTTGTTGTAATAAAGTAGATAATGTTGCCATTGCATCGACAACCCTATTCTCTGTTCTAGGAATTTTATCAAATGTGATAGATATGAAATATTTCTTTAGATCATCTACTATTCTCTTGTATGGAACAAGATTTTCATCCTTTTTTTGGTACACATCATTGACTTGATGTATTACAAGTTGTGAGTCTCCATGAATGTGTAATTTTGTTACTCTCCACTCAATTGCTATTTTCATACCATTCAAAAGGGCTTCATATTCAACAATATTATTTGTACAAGGAAATTTAATTCTGAACGCCTTAGGAATGGAGTATCCTTGAGGAGTGATAAACAAGATACCTGCTCCAGATCCATTCTGTGTATAGGAGTCGTCAAAGAATAACTGTCATTCTCTAGAAGAAAGATTCATGATAGAGGAATCTGGAAATTCCATTTGCATTGGCGTGTCATCGAACAAAGGTTCATCTGCTAATTGGTCAACAATAACTTGGCCTTTAATAGCTTTTCTTTCAACATATTCAATGTCAAATTCACTTAGGAGCATGACCCATTTGGTTAATCTACCCGTGAGGGCAGCTTTGCTTAGTAGGTACTTCAGTGGATCAATTTTAGCTACCAAATGTGTGGTATGAGCCAACATATAATGTCTCAATTTCTATGATGCAAATATCATCGCTAGACAAGCCTTTTCAATCATAGAATAATTCTTTTCGTATGCCACCAATGTTCTACTGATATAGTATATAGCTCTTTCCTTCTTGTTCTCATCATGTTGTGCAAGAAATGCCCCTAGCGATGTATCTATAGCAGAGACATATAAGATCAAAGGCTTCCCTTGAATTGGAGGCATCAAGATAGGAGGATTTGATAGATATTTCTTGATATGATTAAAATTCTTTTCACATTCCTTGCTCCATGCAAATGTCATGCCTTTATGTAATGTCTTTGTAAAAGGTTGTGATATGCCTGCTAGCTGAGATATGAAGCATCTGATAGACTGAACTCTCCCTTGCAATGTTCTCATTTGACTAATGTTCTTTGGGGGTTGCATCTCCATTATAGCCTTAACTTTAGCTGGATCAACTTCAATTCCTTTCTTTGAAACTATGTATCCTAAAAGATTTCCAGAAGTGACACCAAAAGCACACTTCTTAGGGTTCAATCTGAGACTAAATTTTTCCATTCTGTCTAATATCTTGCTCAAGTCATTTAGATGTTCAGCTCTAATCATAGATTTTTCTAAAGCATCATCAACATAATCCTCCATAGTTCTATGCAACATGTCATGAAAAATAGAAGTCATAGCTCTCTGATATGTAGCACCAGCATTCTTAAGCCCAAATGGCATGACATTCTAGTAGAAGGTACCCCATGCACATGTGAAAGCAATTTTCTCTTGATCCTCTAGAGCAATTTTGATTTGATTATATCCAGAAAAACCATCCATCAAAGAATACATCTCAAAGCCCATAGTCATGTCCACTATCATAGCAATGTTAGGTAATGGAAAATCATCCTTAGGGCACGCTTTGTTCACATCTCTGAAATCTGTGCACACTCTTATAGATTTTTCTGGTTTAGAAATAGGTACAAAATTAGAGATCCATTCAGTGTAATCAATAACTTAGATAAATCTGACTTTTAGGAGCTTCTCTAATTTAGCCTTTACCAAGAGTGCAACATGTGGATGCATCTTTCTCAATTTTTGCTTAACAGGTTTAACATTTGGAGCTATAGATAAATGGTGCATTATAAGATCAGGATCCAACCCTGGCATATCTAAGTATTTCCATGCAAATTTGATCTTCTTTTCTGTTAAGAATGTTATAAATTTTTTCTTTTCTTCTTCTGATAAAGATTGTGCTACATGGATCAACTGTGGTTCCTCTGATGTTCCCAAGTTGATAGATTGAGTGGGCTCAATTAGAACTAGAGATTTGTCCTATAAATGACTCAGAAGGACATCAAATATCTCATCCTTAGGTGCCTCAGAGAAGTTTTCACCTTCAGATACATCTTTTATTTTTACTTTTGTAGGTTCTGAGACTGCCACAAAGTGGTTTTCACCCTCAGAACTCTTTTTCTTTTTATTCTTATTTTTCTGACTAAGATACTTGATGTCCGACTCCGTCATGCTAACACTTGGTTCACTGATGGAAGTCCTCATAGGCTCAACTGCATTAAGGTAGCAAGCAAGGGCATAGTCATTGGGAAAGGTATAAATACCTTGGCTCATATTTGTAGAGGTTTGGTTAAGAAGTTCAGGATTTTGGATAGTCAAAGTCATGAAAGATTGGGAAATAGTGTTTATGGATATGGATCTGTCATCATTGGTCCTAACCTGATGCTCAAGTTCAAAGGTGATATTATAACTTAAGACATTCAATTCATGAATAGGCTCAATGTCATTGTGGAAGTCCACTTCAGCCATTGGTGGATCAGACTTGATAAGTTCATCATTTCACTCTAGACTTACGTTGGGTTTAGGTGCATATTAGTGAATAACATCAACATGTTTTTCTGTAATAAGTTCATTTGGTTTTGGAATGACTCCCCATTCATAGTCATTTGATTAATCTTTTGTTTCTTCATCTAGACCTCTAGGAAATCTAAGAACATGAGTAAAGTCAGGATGAATACCCCAAGAAGGGTTTCCCTCAGATTCTGATTTGAATTCATACTCATGGGAATCTATCTAAGAATAACTACCACCTTCCTCTTTGTCTATTTGATTACCTTTGAGATTAGTTGGTTCTTGTGTTGCAACTATCTCTTGCTCTATAGTAGGTTCTTGTGTTTCTACTACATTAATTCTTTTTATTGGATCATCTTCAGCTTCAAGGAGGTATTTTATTTCTTTAGGAAAATGCTCATAGGGAATGAGATCTTCAATGGTGTCTAAATCATCACTATCAGATTGTTCTATTGTTTCTCCCTTTAGTTGATTTGTTATGGAGGGCTCAACCTGTTCTAAAACATGTGGGGAGTTCTTGCTAAGACAGAAAGGCTTCTTTGTGTATCCTAGACCTATTGTATTCTTGGTTTCTCAGCCACGATGATCAAGAGGTGATAGAAGACCTTTACCTTGTAGTCCTCGAGGTCCTTTTCCTTTACATCCCATTTTTGTGATCAATTTATCCCCTAGGCCATATGACTTAGAAGGGATATTCGGTATTTTACCATCACATTGTTGAACCACTTGAGATTTAGGTTCATCTTTGTATAGCCATGCGAGCATAGCTTCATCTTCTTCAAATTTCTATTTAGATACTTGTTCTGCAACAAAATTTCCTTTATATGCTTCAAGAGGTTCGTTAGACTCCTTTTTAGACTATTTTAGAGTTTGCCCATAAGACTTAGGAGAGATAGGGAGAGATGTCAAAGATAAGACTGGCTCTATAGTATATTCTCCCATAGCATTATCTTTGATCTTAACCTCTTTAGCAATGTCTTCCATCTTGGATGTGGATGCTACATCTATTTGCTTAGTGGAAGGTTCTCTATTATTGGGAACAAGTTTATCAGCACTCTCTTTCAAGATATTGCAAGTTGTATACAGATCAGCTGGAATCATCACCTCTACTCCATAAGGAAATTTCAAACACTAATGGAATGTAGAGGGAATGGATTTCATTTCATGTATCCATGGTCTCCCTAGAAGGATATTGTAAGCCAAAGGTAGATCAAGAACTTGACATATAGTATCTCTGATGATAGGACCTGCTCTGATAGGAAAGACAATAGTTCCCTTAGAAGATCTTTCTTGCTCATCATATGCTTTGATAGTTATCTTCTTCCTGGGATCAATGGCCATTTCTAAAAATCTCAATTGTGTAATCAAGCTGAAAGAACAAATGTTTAGGCCAACGCCCCCATCTATCAACACACATTTGACACGATGGTTTTGGATCAAGACTTCAATATGCAAGGGCTGGTTATGCAGATGACTCAAGAAGTTATCATCTTCCTCTGAAAAGGAAATGTACTATGGAGACGTAAGATGACCAACCATAGTCTGGAATCTATCTAAATCAAGGTCATCAAGAACATTGGATCCGAGCAAATTTTTGTCTAGAATGGCTCTATGAGCTATAGATATTCAAAGCAACTCAAATATGGAGATTTTAGCATTTGTGTGCTGGAGTTGTTGAATAATACTATATGAAGTAGGCCTCATATCTTTGGGATTTGAAGATTTAGATGTAACCTTCTATTTAGAAGCAGATGAAATATTGAAAGGCACCTTAGGGACATTGGATGAATCTGGTATTTGTCCTTGTAGGTGTGCCTAAGCTTGTGATCGAGTAACTGCATTAGCTGATTGATTTTCTCTATCTCTTCTTACAATTGTAATGACATTGTAATGCTCGGATAGACATGGTTCAACCATATTGATGACAGCGTTGTTTCCAGAGTATGCATAATCGACTTTAGCACCCATATTAGGCTGAGAAGAAGAATCTTCTTTACCATGTTTAGGAAATGGTTCTGTGAATGTTGTATGATCATTATTACTCTTATGATTGTCAATCATGATGTCACCATTATCAATTTTGTCTTGTATAATGTGCTTCAAGAGAACGCAATTATTAGTCTTATGACCTTTATTGCGATGGAATTCATAGAAATCATTCTCTCTCCACCATTTCAGTTTAGGTTCCAGATCAAAGACTTTCATCTCAGGCAAGTAGATGATTTTTTTTGCCAATAGAGTTTTCATGGTAGATTCCAAGGATTCTCCAAGAGGAGTGAATTTGCGATTAGGATCTGTAGCCCAAGGTTTGTAATCAGATGACTTTTTGTTGGACTTTGTTGCTTTAGCTTTGGAAGCTTTGATGGCTTGGGTACCAATAGTGAGATTGAAAGCAGGTGCCTTAAATGGGGCAAGGATATTATCAACAATGCCATCTGTGAAAATGCCTTTATTCTTGTTCTAGTTTTTGTTCTTGTCCTTAGAACTAGATCCAGATTCATACTTGTCTTTTTGAAGTGTGATGTCTCCTTTTTTCACAAGTACTTTCTCAATTTTGATCACAATATCTACCATCTTGTCAAAAGATGTATGATTTTTCATTTGTAAAGGGTAGTTGATTTCTGGAACAAGATTGTTGATGAAGATTTCCAACTTCTCAATTTCAGGAATGGGTCTAGCATATAGAGAAAATTTCTTCCTCCACCTCTTGAGAAATGTCAAGAATGGTTCTCTTGGATACTGTTTCAGATTGCAGATGTTGATCATGGTGACCGGATGTTGAATATTGTAGGAGTATTTTTGATAGAATAGTTTGATTAACTCCTCAAAAATTTTGATAGTAGGAGGCATTCTAGAGAACCAATGAATGGCTGCTCCTCCCAGAGATTGAGGGAAAAGACACATTAAGTAGGTTGGTTCGTGCATAAACTCCATAGATTGAGTACAAAATTCTCTAACATGATCTTGAGGGTCAGAGTTTCCATCATACTTATAATATTTAGGCATCTCCACTCTTTTAGGGAATGGCGGCATGTACAAGTCTTTATCAAATGGAAAAGGGCATAGAGCTTCCATGGAGAACTCCTTAGGTTCCTTTTCTTTTTCAAGTTTGTTAAGTTTGACTTGCATGGCATGCATCTGTTTCATCATAGCCATGATAGGAGTTTCTTCCTCATGTGTAATGATATCTTCCACATTAAATTTTGGAGGAAGTTTAGCTCCTTGATGACCTAACTCTAGAAAGTATGCTTCTCTATCTTCTTTCAAGAAATGTTTCATCATTGTCTTGAAGTCATCATCATTTTGATATCGAGCAATTTCAGAAGGTGTAGGTTCTTGATCCACACCATGTTGAGAATGGTGTCCTTAAGACCCATGTCATGTCCCTCCGTGAGACATGTTAGGTGTTTTAGGGCTCCCTGGATTAGATTGAGGAGGGGTTTGTTAATTACCTCCATGAGTTGATGGAGGGGGTATGTAACCAGTTTTCAATCAAAAATTGCCAAGACCATTGTCTTTGTAAAGACTAGAATTGTAGAGTTGCTCAAGAGTGGGACCCTTGTGAATAGTCAAAGGTGTGGTGCTAAGTGCTTCTCCAGATTTCTTGTGTGACGAAGCTCTAGTTTCCACCATTAACCTTGGATGAAGCAAAAGAATGAGATGAGGACAACTGAAGAATGAATTGATTCAAGAAGATCGAATGATGCAACCTTGTCAAGATTGAAGTGATTAAAGATTAGATCAGATGGAAATGAAGGATACTATGCCACAGTAGTGTGGGTAGACACCCAATAGATGGTGGGCATGAGCTCACAACACTTAACCGTTTAGCAAGAAGACTGAATTTGCAGATAATGTTGACAAGGTTTTGACACAAGATGAAAAAGACTCAAATCGATAACCCAGAAGGCAAGATCAAACTCAAAGGCCCACTTGAGGAAAATGAATGAATTTGTTCTATTTTTTGCTCTGTTCGTGACATAGTGATTTGTTCAACAGATTCTGGAAATAGGCTGTAAAAACTGAGTTTCTGACAATTCTGACCACTTTCTAGCAATTTTTCTCAAATGACTTTCTATAGGATCGTATGATAGTGGGTATGCTGTGAAACGACAATTAAAAAACTCGTACAATAGTTGCAAAACTTGCATGACAATTGATAGCAGATTTTTTACTTTTGTTATTGATTGGTGGCAAAACTCGTACGACACTATACAAGCTATCATACAACAATACAGGGGTTCTGAAATGACACTTTCCAAAACTCGTATGACTTTCTGACCTGATGGGATGAATTTTGACTCCATAAAGGATTTTTACTTTAGATTTTGCAAATTTTTGGTTTTTAATTTTAGATTGTTCACAAATTTCTCTGTCCAGATTTGAAGATTATTCTGAGATCATTCATTTTCGGTAGCCAAATAGATAAACAAGCATGCAAAATAGCAAGCAAGTGATTGCAAGCACATCTGAAAATAATGAACAGGGGACAAAGCAACCCTATGCATGAACAATCTAGTGACTGGATGTGCTAATTCCTAGGAGTGCTAATTGTGTATGTTCTAAAAAGTTTTTCAATAATGCACATATTCGTAGAAAAATGAAAATTTGGCCTCACTAGGGTCTGTAGTAATGGTTTGACTTTGAAACTTTTATGATCTCAAGAAGGTGAACTCCAATCTAGGTGCACCAGGGTTTCAACACAGTATGAGAAATTAATCAATCAGGAGCTGCTAGGGAGATCTAACAACCTAACAAGAGACCACATCTATGAAGATTTCCTCCACAAGGACATTTATATAGCGGCTGTTGCTACCATGGCGAAAATGGCTATTACCGCTTGAGGTTCCATCCACATGGTTGACCCAATTAAGGGAATGTCCACTATGGTTAACCCTCTCTAAAGGTGACTCACAAAAGATGCCACATGGAGACTGGTTCCAGATATACTACCCAAAAAGGGAGTAGAGCATAGTCCTCTAGCCTTTTCACTTTTAACTAAAATAAAGCAGACAGATTAATCCAACATGCTAAGACCAAGATTATATCACAAAGATCTATGAAATCTATTATTAATGAATGCAAAGTGTTTTGGTAGTCATTCTGTAGCAGTTGTTGTTGCATTCATGACTTGGACTGTCATTGATGTCAACATAGTGATATTCTGGATATTAGCAGGAAAGTAGGTACAGTTTTGTTTTGTGCACATGTTTTATTATAGATTGGCTTCTGCACAGTTGATGGTATGTTCTTTGGTGTGTTATTAACCTATGGTTAATAGCGCAAAAATAAATTCATTCATTTGTAAGAGTTATGAGCATTTTGGTGAAAGCAGTGTTTAGACAGTGTTTCTGTGTAGCGATGTTCAGAAATTGGAGGATATCTCTTAGCTGGGATGGAATCTAATTTTGTGTAGTTAAAGGGATGTTGGAGAATCATTAATGATGATGTGGTTCACAGTGCAAACTTTGAGGATATGTTTGGAGAAAGTTACAGTAACTGGAAGCCGACAGTTTTATGTGAATTCTGTGTGTAGCGTGTAGAATTTATTATTTTGTAATTAAGGACCGAATCATTTGTAATTATTTGAGTTTGGTATATAAGAAGGAATTTTTTCCTTATTGTAATGTGTACTATGAAGAGTGAGATGCAAATATATGCATGAAGTGAAGAAAAGAGCTAATTCAGTGATGAAGGAAGACTTGTGAGTACAGAGATCTGGAATTGTGATCTTGTGTAGCAGAGAGTGTAGTTTTGGCACAGTGTGAAGGAGGTAATATATTTCATATTATTCTATTGAATAATTCTAAGATCTTTTGGACAGTGGGTTCAGAGATCTTGCCTTGAAGCTGTTTGGGCAGTGGGTCCTTCTGTCTTCCATAAACTCTTAACCGGGTTAGAATCTTTTAACAGGGATTCAAATTCTCCTAACAGGGATTTATATGTACTGAATGTATTTCATAAGACTCCTAACAGGGTCCATCCTCTAACAAGGAACTTTCATATTAGTGCATCATTTTGTGGGCATCATTCCCACTGGGGTTTACTCTTTTCAAGAGGTTCCCTAGTTAACATATCTTGTGTTATTGTGCAATTGTGTATGATTATCTTTCTATGGTTGATCAGTACATTGATTATATTGTTTAAAGTTGTTGAATGGATAAATTATCAGATAACTGATTCGCCCCCCCTCCCCTCTCAGTTATCTTGGGGATCTTTACTTTCTAACAACATCGACCACTTATGATCTATCAACCTCTCCAAAGAGAAAATGTATCAATCAAAAGTTGAAGACACACGAATCTAGTAGAACGTGAGACTCTCTCAGTAACCTCCCTACCTACAAGGGGATCCATCATCAAGAAGATCTTTGCATGCATGAACAAGTGGAAGAAGCCCACTCTCTCGAGATCATCCACAAATAGTGTTCATAGGGCCTATTTAATATGTGTAACATATATGCAGAAAGAAAATCTATGTTCATTTTATAGTCCAAAATGAAGTCTGTGATATGAAAGCAAGAAAATCACACAAGCTTGACACGTGAGAGTTTGTTTTAATCCAAATCAAAATTTTATCAGCTTGAGAAGAATACCTGAATTCCTTGCAACGTGCTTAGTAGATTTTTACCTATTTTAGCAATTTAGTTGCGCTTTTTCTAATCAGATTCAACAAGTATCAGTCAAAAGAAAAATATTTCAATTGTTAGGGTTAGTTGTTAGACCAAATCTGAAAACCAAATCTAAAAAACTGCCAAAATGTTGAAATGACAATTGAATTCTGGAGTCAAAACTCATACGACAGTGGGTTACCTCTCAAACGATAGTCTGGAAACTCGTACGACGGTGGGTGTCTTCTCATATGACAATCAGGCTTCCAAACAATAGTGTGTACTCTCTAATATGAGTCTTGAAATCTGAACCTATCGTACGACAATGGGTACCTCCTAAAATGACTTTCTGACAAAATTCGTACGAAAAATGTATGAACAGAAAATAAAAATCGTAGTTTTAACCAAAAAATGATAAGAAATGGATAGAAATTGATAGAAAGTTGATGGAAACCCATTTCAGGGCCCCACAGTGGGTGCCAGAAATGTGTGTATGAATTTTGTACCTAGATGTAGACACGACACTTCAGTAAAACATTAGAGGTTAGCCAAAAACCAAAATCATGCAATGAAATGGAAACTAAACTAACCAGGCGATTTACTGCCTTCTAGTAGGTGCGAGTATGATACTCTCAGATCAGACCGAGACCAGTGACAATGCAACACCTAAACGAAGGATTTGAATGCAAAGAATGAAAGATTATGAATGCAGATTAAGCTATATTTTTGGATTTTCTGTGCAATAATATGGAAAACTATATGAAATTAATCTAGAATGAATGAAATTGGAATGCAAATTTGATCTAAAAATGCTATGAATGAGTATGAAACTATGAATAAGAAACTATGTAAAAGCTAAATGATCAACTATGAAAGATCTCACAAATCGCCTGTCACAAATGCTCAATCCTTCAATCGCCAATTCACCAGAGTAATTGTGCAAATTCGAGTGTTGCTATTATGAAGAGCTGAGCCTTGGTTTTATAGAAATCCATGGCTTTGAGGATGCAGGAGAAAAGCCATAAATCACTCTTGATAAACCCAGGTTGATTTTTGAGTTAACAGGAAATTAGATAATTAACTCATAAAATCATGCAAAAGCATGCAAGAACAACTTTTTAACTCAAATCAGAAGTTTGGATCAGCTTTGAACTCAAAATAGAATGTTGAGTTTCCAAAAGTTAACAACTTGCATTGATTTCCTGATTTTGAGTTTAACTTCTCTTTGAATGTACATAATTAATTATGAATTAATTAAATAAATAAAGTGATTTATCCTCAACTTAACTGATTTTTGAATTAAACAATTGATTTATGGGTTAATCAATTATTAAATCAAACTTTATTCAAAAAACTATATTATTAAATATTGACAATTGACATGAATTAATTAAATAGGAATTTAATCAATTAGTCATAAGATTTTTTATTTATTGTAAAAATTAAATAATATAATTTAGGAATAATTTAATTAAATTCAATTAAATAATTAAGTGGCAATATTAAATTTAATTAATTAAATATTCAAAATATTCAATTAATCAAACTTTAGGATAATTAGGATAAATAGGAATATTGCTAGGAATATTCCCTGATGCAGAATTTAGGATAAAATCAATTAGGATTCGATAATGTGTAGATGTGCCTTAGGTTAGGACTTTGATGTCAATTTCGTTCGAATTGAAGATGTAGGAGGTTAATGAACCTATAGCCCATTTTTGGGGTATTACACATACTAGCTCATTTTCATACTAAAATCATAGGGAAACAACTAACATGTCCTGATGACCAATTGATTGTATTTTATTAATCTCCAAAAAGTGCCTCATGTTGACAATAACACTGTACAAACTCCAGACCTAAATGATCTGCTTGTGGAATTGACCTGGTAAATAGGTCAAATGAATTGACCAGGGCCTAAAAATAGGACTAGGGGTTATTTTTCATGATTAGAGCATAAGAAAAAACTTGAAATCTTACAACACCCATGAGATTGTGAAATATGGCACTATTGTAATACCCCAAAAATGGGCTATAAGTTCATTAATCTCCTACATCTTCAATTCGAACGAAATCGACATCAAAGTCCTAACCTAAGACACATCTAAACATCATCGAATCATAATTGATTATCTTAAATTCTGCATCGGGGAATATTCCTAGTAATATTCCTAATCATCACAATTATCTTTAATTTTATAATTATTTGGCAATAAATTACATTTATCCTAAAATTTGATTAATTGAATATTTTCATATTTAATTAATTAGATTTAATATTTGCCACTTAATTGTGTAATTAAATTTAATTCTATCTATTATTAATTGTATTATTTAATTTTGACAATAAATCAAAATTCTTATCTTTAATTGATTAAATTTTTATTTAATTAATTAAAGCATGTTGTCATATTTAATAATATAGTTTTTAATAAAAGTTTGAATAAATAGTTAATTAACCCATAAATTAATTATTTATTTTCAAAAATCAGTTGAGTTGAGGATAAATCACTTTATTTATTTATTTAATTCTTAATTATTATGCATATTCAAAAGAAACAGTTAAACTCCAAATCAGAAAATCAATGCAAGTTATTAACTTTTTGCAACTCAACATCCTTTTGGAGTTCAAAAAGTTGATCTAAACTCTAATTTGAGTTAAAAAGCTGTTTTTGCATGTTTTTGCATGATTTTGAGAATTAACTATCTTTCATGATCAGATAACTCAAAAATCAAGCTGAGTTTATTTGAGTGATTTATGGCTTTTATCAATGCACCTCCAAAGCCCTGGATTTCTATAAATTAAAGGCTTCAGCTCTTCACAAATCATCTCATATTTTGCACAATCACGCTGGAGAATTGGAATTGAAGAATCAAAGCTCTTGCGAATCGACATCTTTGTGAGATCAATCTTATTTTTGCATTCATATTACATATTATTGTTAGATTCATAGCATATCAGTTTTCAATAGCATTCATATCATATCAGTTTTTATCATTCTTATTGCATAGAAAATATCAAAAATATAGATTAATTGCATTTATTCCATATCTAGAATTGCATTCAAATCCTTCATTTAGGTGTCGTCTAGGTCACTGATCTCGATTACAATCTAAGAACATTAATCTCGCACCTATTAGAAGGCAGTAAATCGCTTGGTTAGATAGCTTTCAATTTTGCACGATTTTGATTATCACTAACATGTAATGTTTTACTGAGTGTTGTGTCTACAGATTAGGTATAATTTTCACACACACATTTCTGGCGCCCACCGTGGGGCCCTGAAACGGGTTTCCCTTCATTTCTATCAATTTTCTATCTTTTGAGGATAAGGGTTTCAAGGGTCCTGGTATACTCTGTAGGACGTTATTTTTTGTTTCTTTTTTGTCTGCAAAAAAGAAAAAAAAAATTTTGGCACTTTTTCTATCAAAGTTGTCCGTACATAGCGATTTTTATCATTCTGTCCGTACTTCCGTACACCTCTGTACAAATTCTCGCGCGAGATTTCACTTGCGTCGCGCGAGATTTCTTTCTGTGTCGCGCGAAATTTCACTGGTATCATTTTTGTGCGCGAAAAATCACTTTCTGGCGCGAGACTACAGTTCCTCGCGCGAGACTTTATCTTTTATCGCGCGAGACTCCACTTCCTCGCGTGAGTCTTCATATTTTTATCACGCGAGATAGTACTTCCTCGCGCGAGACTTCATTCTTCATCGCGCGAGACAGTGTTTCCTCGCGCGGGACCGCATTCTGCCTCGTGCGAGATTTTGCTACAGAGACACATAATTTGCAGATTTGTACTTTCAGATTATTGATTTCTAACGCTTACAATTTGCTGTTGATTGGTCTTGATTTTGTACTTTCGGATGTGTGCTAAATTCTGGATTGCAGAGCGTTGGACCTAAGGTATTCTTCTCAAGCTGATAATATTTCAATTTGGATCCTAAAATAAATCTCTTATGTGTCTGGCTTGTGTGCATCCTTTCATGCTTTTATCTATCTCTACACACTTGCATAATTGATACTAGGTTGTAATCCCTTAAGGATTCATTAAGTAGTCTTAGAATACTTGTGATTGATCTTGATTGCTATCTTGGGTTATTGGACTCGCTAATCTGTCGGCCCCTCATTTCCGCCATGTGGTTGCAATCTCAGTGCCATAAAGGGGAGGGGTCAACAGGACAGAAGCGTTAAATGTTCCACTTGGCAACCCTTTTGTGCTTTTAGGAACTCGCTTGTTTTCTAAGTTGTGGACTTGTTTTTAGCTTGTGTGAGGTGTTAAGTGTTCCACCTTGTGGACTCATCTCATATTTGCTTTAAGCATTAAGTGTTCCTCTTTCTACTTTTTGAATGCTTTTGGTAGATTTACTTTCGGAACATATATCTGTGCTCACATAGTAATTAGGCCCTATGAACACTATTCGTGATTCTTGAGAGATTGGATTCCTAGCGAAATCTTTCTTGATGACAGAATCCTTGTAGGTAGGGAGGATACTTAGTGCGTTTCACATTCAGCTTGGTTAGTGCATCTTCTCTTATTGATCGACACATTCTCTCTCCGGAGAGGTTGATAGATCACGTGGGGTTGATATCATGAGCTTTGGTGAATCAAAATTGGTTAGTGCATCTTCTCTTATTGATTGATACATTCTCTCCCCGGAGAGGTTGATAGATCACGTGGAGTTGATATCACAGACATTGGTGGAACAAAACTTTGTCTTAGCGTGTCGGATTAATCTGCTTGCTTTGTTTGGGTTAAAAGTGAAGAGGTGTCAAAACCTTGAATCTGGAGCCAAGTCCCCTTGTGGTATACTATTGTGAGTCATCTTTAGAGAGGGTTAACCGTAGCGGATAATCCCTTCACAGGGCAAACTGCGTTGACGGAACCTCAAGCGGTAATAGCCATTTTCGCCATGGTAGTGACAACCGCTATATAAATGTCCTTGTGGAAGAAATCTCCATGGGTATGGTTCATTGTTGGGTTGTCAGATTTCCCTAGCAGCTCTTGAAGATTAAGTTCTCGGACTGTGTCAAAACCCTGATGCGCCGGGATTGGAGTTCACCCCTTTGAATCATAAAAGTTGCAGAGTCAAACCATTACTAAAAACCCTAGAGAGGCCAATTTTTCATTCTCAGGTATATGTGTGTTATTGCAAAACTTTTCAGAACATACACAATTAGTACTCTCAGGGATTAGCACAATTTGGTCACTTGATTGTTCATGTGCAAGGTTGCTTTTGCCCTTGTTCATTGTTTTCAGATGTGCTTGGAATCACTTGCTTGCTGTTCTACGTGCTTATTTATCTACTTGGCTATTAAAAACAATCAAATCTGGTATAACCTTCAAAATCTGGACAATACAATTTGCAAACAATCCAAAACTGAAGACCTTACATTTAGCAAAAATTGACGTAAAATCTTTTCTGGAGTCAAAAGTCATTTCAGGAAGTCAAAAGTTGTACGAGTTTTGTCAAGTGTCATTTCAGTATTACCCAACTATCGTACGAGTTTAGCAACTGTCGTTTCATTTATACCCAGTGTCGTACAAGTCTACAGAGTGTCGTTTGGAAAAATTTGAGAAAGTTGTCAGAAATTGTCAAATTGCAAGATATCCAATGTTTCCAGCCTAGTTCCAGAATCTGTCAAAAATATCATTGTGTCAGGAATAGAGCAATAGCTATTGAATATCAGTACACATGTCTCAAAGAATCAGTAAACAAGAGGAAGAAGCTTTGATCGCCACTATAATGAAACAGATACATGCTATGCAAGTCCAGCTTGACAAACTTGGGAAAGAAAAGGAACCTCTATACTCTTTTCCATTTGATAAAGACTTGTACATGTCACCATGCCCCCGAAAAAAAATTGAGCAATATGATACCTCTTCCACGGAGAGTGACACATCTAGCTTTGAAGACTATGATGACTATGATGACAGAAAATGTAATGATACCTATGACACCTCTGTTCCTAAGAGTCCTCCTCATCGTTCATTCCTGCTTACTACAAATGGGCCATCACATTGGATAGATCGTGATGGTGATCCATATGATTCTGATTTTGAAAGAGATTTTGATGGCTTTTATGGACAATACCTTGATGATGATCTATCTACTACTTCTGAGGACTATAAAATACATCGTGCTAGCTTGAAACGTCAATATTATAAGAATCCTTCTCCGAAAGACTCTCCTGCTGAAAATAAAGACTATCTTCTCAAGCAAGATCATGTTAATGTTGGACCTTTGTCTTGTGATGGTTCCCTTCCATCCCCTACTTCCTCCAATACCCATACATTTCCTAAAGCTTCCGAGTCTTTCAAATCTTTCACAGAACCTTCATCCAACACAAGCCCTGATACTTTTCATGTGGTTCCCTATAGTTATCCCCCAGGGCTACCTCTTAAAGAAACTCAAGCTAACCTTCACTTGGCTGCAAAGACTTTCAATAATGATAAATCTAAAGAGCCTAAGCCTTCATATGCTATAATCCCTACTTCAGCTAGTCCTCCACCATCTCTTCCAAAGTCATCCATACAATCCCAACATGCTTCCTTGTCCTTAGAAGTGGCTCCATGTCAAGAGGACTCTAAAAATGATAAAGAAAAGAACATAAAGAAAGATCAAGATCAAGAACCCTCCATTTCATCCACTCCTTTTCCCAATGTCTCTTATCCGCTTCATGGTTCTTTTGATCCTGTACCCCCTTTTTCATGCATTCCACCATGTCTTAAGTCTTCTCTTAAGCAAGATCAGGCTACTACTTACACTGTTGAGCTTATTGATAATCAAAATAACCTTACTATGCTTGCGCTTTCCAAAGATGATACTTCCATTAAGGTTGGTAAAAATGGTGTTCCTTCCAATGTTAAGCCTATTGAAAATCAAAAGAAAAATTATGGACTTGTGCTATCCAAAGATCCTTGTCAAGATCAAAGTCTTCCATCTTCTTGTTCTACCACTCCATGTTCACTTCCACTTTCTACTCTTCCTAAGTCTTCGCAAGCTTTGAATGATCCTATCAAAGAAAATTCTCTTATTCAAGATGTCCATGATTTTATTGAAAATTTTAATGCTCGCTCTAAAGATGATGATATCATTGGTTGTCATATAGATGTTGATGAACTTATTGATTATCCTTTTGCGTCTTCCACTTCCATCCTTGGACCTCTTCCACCACTACAAAGATCTTCACGCCTTCCTTCCATCTTGGGTCATTATGTCCCTTCACTTTCCCCTCCTAACTCTACTAATTCACCATCAATCTTGGGTCCTTACATACCTCCATCTCCCATCTTTCCTCAAGATCAACATAGATGCATACCCTTGAATCCTTTTCATCCACCCACCCATCTAAACCAGTCGTATCCTTCCTCTTCCACAAATCCCAAGTCTTTTGGAAGTAACTTGAATGTTCAATACAAGAAAAAGAAGCAATACAAGAATCCATCAAAAAAATAATATCACCATGTCTCCTCTCATAGACATGGAAGCATAAAGTCAAAAGAGATATCTAAAAAAAAACTACAAGACAAGTATGGGTTCCAAAATCTATCATTGAAGATATTCTCTCTAAATCATCAAAAAGAAATAAAAATCCTATGACTATATGGATTCCAAAGTCTCTCTTGAAAGAGTCTGGTGTTGAGAAAAAAGTGAAATTGACATTCAAGCTTCCAAAGGCTTCCACCACATCTCCTTCCAAAAATATTCTTCCATTTCATGCGCCCAAACCACAACCTCTGCTATCCATTCGCCATATTCCTTCACGTATTCCTTCATTCACGATTCCTCCATCCTCTCGCCACCCTTCAAGGTATGTGTTGGCGTTGATCTTGCCTTCCTTTCCATCTACCCTTTCACAATCCTTCCATGCATTATCCTTCTACCTCCTATCATTTTTCCTCACTTGCCTATTCCTCCTATCTTCCAACCTCACTTGCTTTACATAAAACCTTATCCTCCATTTTTCTCTTTCATCTCCCTTTCCCTATTAGCATCTTTGAGCATGTCATTTTGAATCCTTAGCATATCATGGTTTATCCTTTCAAAGAGCATTATCTAAAAAGCTTGCCTTCTTCCAAAAAAAAAATTAAAAAAATTGAAAATGTGCCTTGGTGAAAACCTGGAAACAGGTGCCTTGGTAGCAAAAGTAAAGAGAAATAAATTCGTCCTATGGTGAAAACCACTCCCTTGTGGCACCTTGGATAAGTACCATGATGAAAACTTGGCAATCAGGCATCATGCGTAGTTCTTCTACATATTTCATCCATTTCATCTTCTCTCTTTGATCTTGACAATGTTGATCTATACATGAACATTTGGCTATTTTGTGAGTTGTCTGATGATGATCTTGCTTTCATTCCTTCCATGTTTAGCCTTCATATCCATCTTCCTCCATTCATTTTCGCCTATCACTATCCTTTTCTCCTTTGGTCTTGATCTAATTAAAAAAGAAAAAAAAGAGTAAAATACTGTGCTATGAAGCCTCTTGACATGTCTACTCCTTTGGACTACATCCTGTCCTTCTTTGACATTATGATTTTGTGCTTATCCTCTGCTAGCCTTTCATCGCTTGTCCAAATGTGCTTTACATGACAATTTTTCCCTAGCTTGGGTATTCTTGAGGAGTTTCCCCTTGAGGATTTCTTCCCTTCATTTTCCTTCATTCTCTTATCTTCCATCTCTTCCACCAACTTGTTAATTCCTCTTGTTCTCCACCTTGCTAGACATTGGGACTGCATGATATGATCTTGCTTGGGAGTTTGCAAATGGAAAAAGATGCTATCAAGTATACCAAGTATCAGAACAATTATCAGAACAAGTATCAGAACCAGTATCAGAACCATTATCAGAACAAGCATCAGAACCAGTATCAGAACAATTATCAGAATCAGTATCAGAATCAGTATCAGAACCAGTATCAGAACAAGTATTAGAATGGGCCTATAGAACTAGTATCAAACACCTACAGGGTCTACACCTTTCGCTTTAGTTTATGGGTCTGAACCGGTACTGCCTATTGAGGTTGAAATCCCATCACTCAGAATCAAAATGCATGGACTTATCACTGATGAAGACTACAGAGTGTCTAGGTTACAAGAACTGGAACTACTAGATGAGCGCAGACAAGCAGCGTATGATCATCTCAGAGTGTATCAGAAAAGAATGTCTAGAGGCTACAACAAGAAAGTCAGACATAGAGAATTTCAGGTTGGTGATCTAGTGTTGAGAGAAAATCCTAAAAATCAATCACATCGAGAACGCAAGGGGAAGTTCGAACCCAATTGGTTGGGTCCCTTTGTTATCACTGCTACTTTTGGCTCTGGTGCCTATCAAATCTCAACGACTGAAGGAGAACAGCTCCGAGAACCAATCAACGTTCTCCATCTGAAGAAATTCTATGCCTAAGGCATTCAGTGCTTGGTAAATGTCCTGAAAAAATCTTAAAAATCAGAAAAAGTCCTGAAAAAATGAACATCTTGGTGAAAACCTAGCAATAGGCACCTTGATGATTCACAAAAAAAATAAAAAAATCTCAAAAGTACAAAAAAATTGAAAAAATGAAAAATACAAAAAAATGAAAAAAATACAAAAAAGTGCCTTGGTGAAAACCTGGAAACAGGCACCTCGGTAGCAAAAATAGAATCTCTACCAAGATGGTGAAAACTCAGCAAACGGGCACCACTTGTTCCAAAATGCTCCATCTATCAGCACAATCTTGGTCTTTTCCAGCTTTCAGTCTTGCTTTAGTTTGTACATATCTCCTGGTTTGTTTCTGCATATCCTGGTTTCAATAAGTCAGTTTGTACACCAATCAGCTCAAGCGTCTATATCCTATCAATGTTCAAATTTGGGGGCAATCAATGTCATATCCTATGGTATCCCATGTATCTTAGACATTTCCTATCTAGCCAGAGTCCTTTGAAGCTTCATGTGAGTCAGTCAGTCAGTCTTGTCTCTAGAAAGGATTTTGCATCAACAACAATCAAACATCAAAACTCAACTGAAAACAATCTGTGCTTTTCATGCTTTTATCTCCTTGTATGCTTACTGATTCGCATTGAGATTTTTGCATATTGTGTCCCTTCGAGCTCTTCGATGATGTCCTTTATAGGATTTAGATAGTGATGACTAGGGGCATAATCTTTTCTTTGTCTTCTGCTTGTATGTGAAAATCTAACAACTTTGGAAATTTTGGATTGAAATGGTGTCCGACTGTAAGAGCCTCTATCTCGAATTGGATGGCCATGCGTACCTCGACCATTGATACCCAAAAAAAATTCAAGGATGTTTGATCTAACTATTATCTTTTTGAAGTAAATTCTTTCTCCTACTGTGAAATGCAATCTTGCCTAAGGATGTGAACGATAAAGGGTCACTACGGGTAATTCACATTGGATTTAGAATGATCTCTTGACTGTTTGATATGTTTGCAACGCAAGGCATACTCAGGTCATCACAACATTTATGTTTTGATGCTTGTACAAATTTCTATATCAAAATAGAAATGATATTCAGGTCATCCTGGCGCTTGTGCCTTGGTGCTTATATCTAATCTGACATTTCGAAAACAAAATCAATATTCATATATCCATGGTTGTTGACCAGTGGGTGTTGTATTGATTCTTGCACATACAAATCGATATTCATATGTTTATGGTTTCATGGCTAGTGGGCATTGTATTGATTTATCCGGTTACCTAAAAGTTCAATGATGATAACAAATTGACATATGATCAGTGACTAGGTCCTCGGTCTTAGGTTGCATTTCATTTTGCATGTCTCTTTGCATTTTGCATGTTGCATGATCTCACAATGATTAAACAAACTTCAATGCTTAAATGATTCTTCAAAATCGCATCTTCAAGTCTAACAAGAGCTGAATCTCACATGAAGGTTCCTCCAATGAAATAGCAAGTAGAATCCTTTTTCGGGATCAAAATTCAAATCTGAGATCATTCATATTATTAACTACTTGCATATTCGACCTTCAATCATCACAGAAATCTAGTATTCAACTTAACTGATTATCTAACATCAAACTATCAAAATTTCAACTTGGTCAACCATGGTCAACTCATGGTCAAACCTAGTCAAATTCAGTCTCCAGGACCTTCCAAATGATGCAGAATGCGTTCTCGAACGTATATAACCACTTCTCAAATCAATTAACATGCTTCTAAACTATCAACGCTGACGTTTCTTGTGAGATTTTAATTTTAATCCCAAAGGGGGCATGGTATTGCACATCATTCAAAGTCTGTAAATCAAATTCTATCGATCAAGTCTATCAATATCTTTCATCAGTGATCAAGACAAACAATCACGTCTAGTTACTGATTCATCAAAAGTCCTCATCGCTCGGGGCAAATCTATCATCACTTGGGGCATATCAGATTCATCGATCCATATCAATCTGGTATTCTCTTAATCTTGTAATCTGTATCAGTTTTTGCAACCATCAGATCATAGTGTTATTTCCTTGGTTCTTCGGCAACTAAAGGATTCGGATGTGATACCTGCTAGTTCTGCTAAGACAATCGAGTCTAGAACGGGTCACTCACTTCTTATCAATCCTAAGGTTCAGAATCAGGTGTTTTGACAATTTTTCGCAATCATAGGTTCATTTGATGCTACAGTGAACATTATCTTTGGTCATTCAAGACCTATTATCTCCATCTTAATTCAATATCAATCAACTCCTATCTCAATATCTTTCAATCGGTTTCTATCTTGAGATCGGTTTATCTTTTGAATCAGTTCCATATCTTTATCAAACACAGACTATCTTTGAACCACTGCGCTTCGCACAATAATTCAAAGAGGGGCAAAATGTAATACCCCAAAAATGGGCTATAAGTTCATTAATCTCCTACATCTTCAATTCGAACGAAATCGACATCAAAGTCCTAACCTAAGACACATCTAAACATCATCGAATCATAATTGATTATCTTAAATTCTGCATCGGGGAATATTCCTAGTAATATTCCTAATCATCACAATTATCTTTAATTTTATAATTATTTGGCAATAAATTACATTTATCCTAAAATTTGATTAATTGAATATTTTCATATTTAATTAATTAGATTTAATATTTGCCACTTAATTGTGTAATTAAATTTAATTCTATCTATTATTAATTGTATTATTTAATTTTGACAATAAATCAAAATTCCTATCTTTAATTGATTAAATTTTTATTTAATTAATTAAAGCATGTTGTCATATTTAATAATATAGTTTTTAATAAAAGTTTGAATAAATAGTTAATTAACCCATAAATTAATTATTTATTTTCAAAAATCAGTTGAGTTGAGGATAAATCACTTTATTTATTTATTTAATTCTTAATTATTATGCATATTCAAAAGAAACAGTTAAACTCCAAATCAGAAAATCAATGCAAGTTATTAACTTTTTGCAACTCAACATCCTTTTGGAGTTCAAAAAGTTGATCTAAACTCTAATTTGAGTTAAAAAGCTGTTTTTGCATGTTTTTGCATGATTTTGAGAATTAACTATCTTTCATGATCAGATAACTCAAAAATCAAGCTGAGTTTATTTGAGTGATTTATGGCTTTTATCAATGCACCTCCAAAGCCCTGGATTTCTATAAATTAAAGGCTTCAGCTCTTCACAAATCATCTCATATTTTGCACAATCACGCTGGAGAATTGGAATTGAAGAATCAAAGCTCTTGCGAATCGACATCTCTGTGAGATCAATCTTATTTTTACATTCATATTACATATCATTGTTAGATTCATAGCATATCAGTTTTCAATAGCATTCATATCATATCAGTTTTTATCATTCTTATTGCATAGAAAATATCAAAAATATAGATTAATTGCATTTATTCCATATCTAGAATTGCATTCAAATCCTTCATTTAGGTGTCGTCTAGGTCACTGATCTCGATTACAATCTGAGAACATTAATCTCGCACCTATTAGAAGGCAGTAAATCGCTTGGTTAGATAGCTTTCAATTTTGCACGATTTTGATTATCACTAACCTCTAATGTTTTACTGAGTGTTGTGTCTACAAATTAGGTATAATTTTCACACACACAACTATGACTTAGAAAATAGGTCACTAAAAATGTTGATAATATGAGTAAGTTGATTTTAGATTTGTCTTTGAAAATGTAACAAATGGACTCATTGGTGGCTCAAAATATAGGTAGGAGTTCCTTCTCAAGTATACAATACATAGGAACAACATTATCATCATGGTGACCAAATGGGTGTGAAACACATGCCTCTAAGTAGGCTATTTCATCATTTCTAAATATGTGCATAGTGCAATCTTGTGTAAACCCCTTAAAATGGTTTCATGAAAAGCATGTCTAAATTGGTTGTGGGGGTTCAGAATATGAAACACATGTTATTTGATATAACTTGAACACATCCTCAAAGTATCTCCGATAGACCTTTTAACTCATACATTTTCAAAGTGGGCTTCTTCAAACAGTTTTAAGAGGTGCGTTGTTCTTGCTTTAGCAAATTTTAATATGGCTATCTCAAATTCCTTCAGAATTTGAAGGTGCCAACACAATTGTCCAAGACCTCTACCAAAAAGAATAATTTATGCAGGCTACTAGTTTTTTATTCTTTTTGAATATAATCGGCTAGCTTGGCCTTTGTTTATTGTTCTTTGCTATTAGTTCTAGGTGCTATAAAAACTTTATTTTGAATAGCCCTATGTGGCTAAGTTTAATTTTTTTTGTGAATCGTTTACTCTTACTAGTATGGTTAGTATATTTTCTTGGACTGCTAGATACTTTGGTACTGTTAGTGTAATGCCTCTCTAACCCTAACATGTGATTGACATACTAAGGGATGTAATTAGAACACCAGCGTTGTTTGAGGGTACATTTTCATTTAAGTGATTAGTACTAAATATTTAAGGTTTACCATGGTATGTGTATACTTTTAAGATACCTTAACTAAGTAGATGTGATATGATGAGAATGTGTTTGATAATATTCTTTCTGATTAGGATCTTCAATATTGCTTGGAAAAATATCTCCTATGATCTATGATGATGTCTTGTCTGTATGATGATCTTCTATCTTGATGATGATTTACCTTCTTTTATTGAAATTACATGGTTATGATAAAGAAGAGGAACGTGGCCCTCTGTTTATCCCTGACACTTTTGAAATGATGGGCAGAGAGTCAGCTACAGAGAAGAAAAAGTGTTTAGATATTGCAAATGCCCAGGATCGGCAGGAGGAGGTCTTTAAGGATATTGAGATTTCTCCCTTCCAGAATCTTAATAACTCCTTTGAGGAAGAGAAGGATGGTAATGGGGCTTCTGAAGACTGGGATTAAGAATTTGATGAATGGGATGCAGGTAATAGTGTGGATGATCTAGGATTGTTTGATAAGATTGGCTCCTTTGAGCAAAGAAGGGTAGCACAGACTGCATCTTCCCTAAAAAAGCCAAGAGTTGGGGAGAAATAGTGAAGAGGGGCGAAGTCCATAAGGATGAGGTTGGAAATTGCTGGAAATGCTACCGACCAATCCAAGCTTTTGAGATTGGGAAAAGGCTATGCCTTTTCCCAGGAGCCATGAAAACCTTATCATGGAATGTCAGGGGCTGCAATGCCCCTGACAAGCTTCGGTTGATCAAAAGATGTTTGGATCAATCAAAGCCTGATCTGGTTCTGTTACAAGAAACAAAGATTAAAGAGGATGCTGGTGTTTTCTTTAAGAATAGGTTTAGCAGGTGGAATTATGAATTGGTCTATGCTCAAGGTGCTTCGGGTGGGCTGGGTGTCCTTTGGAACCCAGGCTCCTTAGATATCACTATTTTAAAGGCTAATCAGTTCTGGGTTGGGTTAAAGGTGTTTGTGAAGCATCTTCACTGTTCCATTTATGTTTTCAATATTTATGGGCCTAATTGTAGTGCGAATAAAAGATTAGTCTAGAATTCTTTAGCACATGTTCTAGAGGATTTAGAGGAGGAAGTTGTGGTGCTTGGAGGTGATTTTAATGCAATTCTCTCCCCGGTTGATAAGAAAGGTGGAAAGGGATGGTGTAGTGTTAGTCAGAAGGACTTCAGTGCCTTTGTGACTTCTTGTGGTCTGCTGGAAATACCATTTAGGAAAGGGGACTTTACCTGGACAAATAGGAGAACAAGCTTCCTAAATATTACAGAAAATCTTGATCATTTCTTTGTGGGTGGTGATTGGGTGGCTGCTTCCTGGTCATGTGATGCTGAAATTCTTCCTTTTCAAGGCTCAGATCATTTCCCAATAGCCTTAATAATTCAACATGAGGATTCCTCGGATAGATGCCCTTTGAAGTTTGAAACAATGTGGTTCATAGCAAAAGGCTTTTTGAGATGATTCATGATTGGTGGACACAAGCTCCGCAAAGATCGGGTAACAAAGCCTTTTTATTTGTTAAGAAACTTCAATTTATTAAGGAGCGGCTTAAAGTTTGGAATAGATTGCATTTCAAAAACATTTTTTCTGAAAGACTTAAAGTTGAAGACAAACTCAAAACCCTTAGTCTCAAAATCATTGAGAGGGGTATGTCGGAATCTGACTTTATGGAGGAAAAACTTTTACAAAAGCAATTGGATGGATGGTCGCGACAAGAGGAGATCTTTTGGAGGCATAAATCTAGAGAGACATGGTTGAAGGAAGGGGATCAAAACACCAAGTTTTTCCACAACTCTCTCAAATAGCGAAGAGTTCACAATAAGATTTTCAATATTCAGAATGCACAAAGGGTTTTAGTGACTAAAAAAGAGGAGATCAATGAGGCTACAATTGCTTTCTTCTACAAAAATCAGTCGGTGTCGGGGGGGGTATGTTAGCACTTGCAAAAAAATTTCATGGCTACATGTTCTTTCCCCTGGCCTCTGCAAGTATTTTTCATGTCTCTGGCTAAAACCCTTGCAGAATATTCAAAAACTAGTCGTTGCCAGCTAAACCCTTTGTCTTTCCTTGGCCCTGTTCTTTTTTTACGTTACCTTTTTGGCTCACTTAAGCCCCAAATTTCCCATGTGCTTAAATTTTTATGACCACTTCACATGTTAAACGGTTAGTCACATGATCGCATAGACTATTTTCGGTCTATATGACCATGTGATTAATATTTCTATCGGGTCCCCTTTCCTAAGTTCTTCCTAGGCCCAGCGGTAAATATTTCCTAAGTCACGAGCTTTAATTTTTCCTATGTTTCAGCTTACTTTATTTCCTGGGCCCGGTCTCTGACACCATCTCAATCTGATGGTTGTCGTTAAAGTGCATGAAGTTTGTCAGACCTATGCGAAATCATGACGGTCGTTGATCTTATCTTTGTGACATGACGTTTCAAATTGTGGGTCCAGGGTGACACCTAAGCACAGCTGGCAGTTCCTCATTGGCCGATGGATTTAATGAGGTGGCATCAGTGGGCCGAGGTGGGGTCATGTTGTCAGTTGCCTAAGGATTGTTTGTTTGTCACATGATTACATGGAATATTTCATCCCCTTGCGATCATGCGATGACCATTGATTTTGAATCTTTCCTGGACGTATCAGTGGGACCTTGTTGTTGGTGTGTCTGTCAGAGGGGTCCTGATGTGTCAGAGCATCGATGGTCGATGTATGTTCTTAAGGATTTTTTTTGACACATGCGATGATGCACCATCTGTCTGATCTTCTAGGTGGGATTTATCTCTTTGTGGGTCCAATGACATGTTGGTACAATTGGCGGTTTGTGATTGGTCCACGAGGTAATACAGTGGCAGTTTGTCAATGGGGCCGGATTCCTCAAGCGGTAAAGTAAAGAAAGATCGTGTGGCTGTCATATGATCGCATGGAATATTCCAACCCCATGCGATCTTGCACCAGCCGTTCGATTAGATGTCGAGGGTTTGTGGGTCCTATCAGTCATGACTGGGCGGTTGCAGTGAATAATAAAATGATATGTGGCACAGTGTGGACCCACTAGCGGGGGTCTAAGGTCTAGTAGTCCAGATAAATATGTTTAGCGGCCTAACAATTTTCAATGGGTTTCGCTCGTTCATGAAGAAAAGTGGTGGTGCTCCAAGTTGACTAGCGATTCAATGAACAAGCATTCGCGTAACCGCTAAACTAACTGGCAGTGAGATAATTTTTTTCATGAACTGGCAAAAACCTTTGTCGCCAGTTCGCTAAATTTGATTGGGGCCCTTTTAAGAGATAAGTCATAAAGACCGTGAAAATAAGGATCTAACGGTCGAGACTTAAAGTTGGTCAAGATTCAAATGAGGACCACTAATTTTCTACTGGCACCATGAAGGTAGCTGTTTATTTTCAAATTTGAATTTGCAAAGGGTTTCCAGCGACAGGAAGTACCAGAATTTATGGTTTTTACAACCAGATTTGATTTGTTTGGTGGCGCTTGCTATTGCAGTGTGGTCCAGGTTGCCATGATCGATTGCTGTAGGATGTTTTGTTGTACTGTGAGGGATGGTTTTGTTTGCAGGTGGCCGATTTGACTGGTTTTCATGGCATTTCCTTGTTGTTTTGTACTGTTCTCTTGAATTTTGATGATTGCAGATCAGTTTGAGATCTTTTCTCTCTAAGTTGCCTAACTTTCCTGCCCCTACAATAAGTTTTTGACCGTTTCCAATTGGTATAGCGGTTGTAACCCTAACCCTAGTCACCCTAAGCTTCATGCAATCTCTTTGAGATTCCCAAGGTGGCTAGTGGTATAAGTTGTTAGTTTTTGATAGAGTCAGGGTTCAAATTTTAATTAGTCCAGAGGTTCTGATTTGGATTAGTTCCAAGGAGTTGTAGCAGGGTTGATCACATTGTATGAGGTTGAATAGAAAATCCTTGTAGTCTTTTGCAGGTTATTGAAGTGGTTTGATTCTCTGTCCTACTTTGAATATGTACATGCCTCATCATACTTAATATAAATGTTTCAAGCTTTCAGGTCTCTCCTTGGTGCCAATATTGTGAGTTTTGGATTTTCTGATCCATTGCATAGGATTACCTTTGCATATGTTCTTTTCTTTAGTTCTTGATTTAGGATTAGGTGAAATATACTTTAGAAGGGACATAGATTCATTTGTTTTATCTACAGAAGGATCTTATAAGTAGTGGATGGGCTGGAATGTTTATATTTATGGCTATGAGTCTTTGACAATAGTTGGTTCATATTCAATGTGTGTATCTAAGATCTTTCCAATGGATAATAGCACTAATCAGGGATTAGTATATTCAGTTGAGTTCAATGCTTCATCGGTTCTTGTTTACTTCTTTCCTTCCTCATATATCAAGACCTTTTAATTTTCAGTTGTTGTTTGGTTGATGGTAGTAATACCCTTCACAAGGCCATTTTACCCTTCATAACAATGGAGATTCAATGAATGCTTGGTTAACATTTAGTGGTCTCTTGTTATCATCTGCTTTGTTTAATCCAGTCTAAAGTCCTAAAGATGCCATAAGTTATTGGGTTAGGTGCACCCACCATAGTTGTGAAGAGCCAAAAGTGAAGAGGGCAGTCTTGTCCCTATAGTTGGTCCAGTTGTCTTGTAGAGCTCTCATACTTGGAGTTAACCATTCCTAACACTAGTCTCAAGGCATATTGGCAGCCCTAGTTGGCATAAGCATTTTCAAACACCAACAGGGTGGATCCCCTACATGAGGTAGTTTTAGAGGTTATCCTGGGTTTAGTTTTAGAGGCACAGAATAAAGCTCTCACCAAACCTATTTCTTTGGAGGAAGTTAAGGCTACTTTGTTTGGGCTGGGTAAGGAAATGGCCCTAGGCCTTGATGGCTTTCCAGCTATCTTCTTTCAGAAGTTTTGGGATCTCCTTGGGGAACATCTCTGGGAGGTTGTGGAAGAGTCTAGACAGGGAGGGTTTTTTCTTAGAGATTTAAACAATACCTTTATTGTGCTTGTTCCAAAAAGAGGGTCTCGATCTTCTTTTGAAGACTTTAGGCCAATTGCCCTTTGCAACATTGTTTACAAGGTCATCTCCAAAGTCATGGAAAATTGGCTCAAATAGGTCCTGAACACAGTGATTTCGATGGATCAAAGTGGTTTCTCCCCAGGTCGCTCCATCTATGAAGGTGTGGTGATTGCCCATGAGGCTATTCATTCAATCCGAATTGCAAAGAGCAAGAAAATGCTGGTCAAATTAGATATTAAACAGGCCTATGATGAGGTGGATAGAGGCTTTTTGTTGGCTGTCCTCAAAAGATTTGGTTTTGATGATGGCTAGATTGAATGGGTTCAGAGCTGCATTACTACTCCTAGGTTCTCAGTGTTGGTCAATGGAAGCCCACAAGGTTTCTTTGAACAAGAGAAAGGTATCCGACAAGGGGACCCTCTTTCCCCTTTTCTTTTTATTATTATGGTGGAGGTTCTGGGAAGGCTGATTTCCAAAAAATAGTAGGATGGGGAGTGGAAAGGCATCCTTATAGTGGATGGTGTTGAACCCCTTTCTCATCTCTAGTTTGTGGATGACACATTTTTGGGTGGGGATGCTTTAGTCTCGAAGGAAAAAGTTATGAAAAATACCTTGGAGATGTATGGTAGGGCTTCGGGGCAGCTCATAAATTGGCAAAAGTCTGAGATTTTCTTCTTCAACACCCCTTTAAAGGAATAGGTAGTGATTGGTAAGATCCTTGGTATGAAAACTGGTTGTCTCCCTAGTAAATATCTCGGCATACCTCTCTTTACAGGTAGTAGTAAGGCTGAGTTTTGGAAGGATCTTTTCAATAAATGTCTCAAAAGGATGGATGGTTGGAAAGGAAAATGGTTTTCATCAGCTGGAAGAATATTGATGCTACAAACAGTCATTTCGGCAATCCCTATTTTTTCAATCATGTGTATGGAAATTCCTAAAAAAATCCTCAAGGTGGTAGCTGCTAAGATGAGGAAATTTTTTTGGTGTGGTTCTAAGGAAGAGGATAAAATCCCTTTGGTTTCTTGGGATAAGATTTGCAACCCAAAAGCCCGAGGAGGGGTTGGGATTAGAGATTGGCAGATTATGAATAAAGCTCTTGGGGCAAAGATGGTGTGGAGCATGTAGAAGGACCCATCAAGTTATTGGGTGAGAATACTTCAAGAAAAGTACTTGTATTCTCTTGATTTTGAGAGGATTTTGACAATCAAAGACCCTCCCCATGGTTTAGCCATTTGGAACTTCAACTATCTTGTAGACCGGTGATTTGTGATCACATATCATGGCAGATTCGTAGTGGACAGAATGCTTAGTTTTGGGAGGACTCATGGAATGGTCTCCCAGCTTTGAAGGAGGTTCCGGAGGTGGCTCATTTGAAAATGTATTTTGAAACTAATTGGGGATGCAAAGTTGCAGACTATGTGGAACTTGTAGAAAGTGTTGAAGGGTAGCTATGGAGATGGAAAGATATTGAGCATGAAGACCTCTCTTTGCATCAAAAGGAACTTATGAAAGGTATATTGAGTAATAGAGCTATTACTTTAACAGGCGAGAGGGACTTGATTAGATGGTGTGGTTCTATATCTGGAGAGTACTCAGTAAAGCTGGGATACATTTTATTGGCAGCTAATAATGTAGAATAGTTTTCTTCATATGATCTATTGGAAAAATATTTACTTCCTAAAGCATGAGTTTTTTCTTGGCTGGCTTATAATGGAAGGATTCTGACAGCGGAAAGGAGGAAAAAATTAGGTTTGAAAGGACCTACTAGATGCACCCTTTGTGAAAGTAAGGAGGAATCAGTGGACCACTTACTGATCCAATGTGAATTTGTGAAGCATTGTTGGGATTTTGTGCAGCAAAAACTAAATTGGAAAGGCCCAAGGGAAAATAACATTGGGCAGGTTTTTGATGGATGGCCAAGGATCGGTAGGAAGTCAACCTTATCTAGTATTTGGCCTATCATTCCCTCCCTGGTCATTTCGGAGCTTTGGAAAGAATGAAATAGGTAGATCTTTAGAGAGGAGAAAGAAGCAATTCAAAGGTTTACAATAAGATTGCAACATGCTATAGAGGAAGTGGTAAGTGTGTCTACCACAAGAAGATAGTTTTTAAAAATCCCTTTCACTAGAGAAGATAGAATTATTCAATTACAATGGCTAGGCATAAGATTCTCCTCCCTAGCTAGGGCTCTAGTCACCAGGAAGAATTCTTTAGTGAAGGATAAAATTTCTTGGAAACCCCCAGAAGTTGGATAGGTGAAAGCAAATTTTGACGGGGCGGCTAAGAATAACCTGGGCAGAAGTGGAATTGGGGTGATTCTTCAAAATAGCAGTGGAAGCACTATCTTGACTACATCAAAAAGGTGTGAGGATGTCACTAATAATATGGCCGAATGTAAAGCGGCTCTTCTTGCGGTCAGACTAGCGAGGCAACAAGGTGTAAAGAGACTACATTTAGAGGGTGATTCTCTGATTCTAACACAAGCTATCTCCAACCTTTCTCTTG
Source organism: Chamaecyparis obtusa (assembly GCA_027943335.1). Lineage (NCBI taxonomy): Eukaryota > Viridiplantae > Streptophyta > Pinopsida > Cupressales > Cupressaceae > Chamaecyparis > Chamaecyparis obtusa. The sequence goes on from BSBK01003547.1 coordinate 1,284,127, forward strand.
AGGCTTGGCATTTGGAAAATGAGGTTGTGATGATTCGGGAGATGTTATCATTGTTGGATGATTACAAGATAACCCATATTAAACGTGAGGGCAATATGGAAGCAGACATTTTATCAAAATTGGTAGTTGATTTAGTGAATGTTGGGGATATAAATATTAATGTTCTCATTCCACTTATGGGAAAATAGTTGGATGTGAAAAGGTTAGGCTAACGGCAAGGTGGCTTAGGTCAGCAAGTTACAGCTTTGTAGGCGTGGAAGGCATAATCATTTTTGGATGCAAGTTGTTTCAAAGGGTGGCACACATGCTTGTCATCAATTTCCAAATATGATGGCGATTACATTGTGCACTGATTTGATGGATGACACATGGGGATGGTGTTGCTATAATGAATGCCAAGGGGCTTTAAATTGGGAGTGGGTGGATTCTATTTCGGTGTGTGCTCGATGTAGCTAGTTTTTAAGTTGTGGCTTTGAAGAATTTATTCACTGCTAGTTTGAATGGAGGCGACATTTACTTTTCAAACCCTCTAACAACTAAAAGGCATTTTTGGGCCGGTGGATGATCATCGACTAAAGCTTTTGGTCAAATGCCCTATGAAAGAGATTATCCAAGCAATTCAGCTGACGTTGGGGTCATTGTTTCAAAATGGCGACCACAAATGGAAGCTGCAGGTTCACATAGCAGCCATGATAATGGCGTGGGGCTTGGAGTTAGGGGAACATGAGAAGACTGTTGAATGGGTAATGAAATAGTTGTTTGAGGCAGAATTGATTGTGGGAGTTGACTCTCTGATCGAATGGGCCCATTCAGGATGGGCATTCGACTATAGTGAATGTTTTATGGATGAGGAAGAGGGTGTGGAGGTCAGCATTGTGCCTTTTCTAAGATGGCCAAAATGAGTGATGAAGGAGAGCTATTTGGCAAAGAGACATGCTGGATGGGAGAATTTGAAGCAGGGCATCACAAATTTTGTAAATGCCAAAGAGTGTGCCCTGGTGCCGACCAACTTTTCAAGGTGAAGGCACTCTTGTCATCGCAGAGGAAGCGATGATGCCGGGAAGAAGGACTAATTTGCTGGTAATGTCATCCTCTTTTTTGCTATGATTATGTAGAAACCATTGTCCTAGTGTAAATATGTATTTTGGTGTTCCCAATTATGTAAATCGGGCTTTTTTATGTATGGGGTAAATATGGATTAGTGCTGTTGTGACAACTTTATAAAATTTTGGTTGTAAATGGCTAAAGGCAAATTTTGTCTGACCCTTTAGAGGGGTGTAGCTTAAAGCCTTATGTGAAGGTTGAAAAAATGTAATGATCTACTGAAGCACTCAGGTTGCTTGTCAAAATATGTATTTCCTCTTTATATACGAATAAAATACTACCTATTACCGACCAAAAAAAAATATGAATCCTGTTTGATGTGCCTATAGGAGGAGGGGATGCAATCATAGTCACTTCTATGGGAGATCTACACAATTTCGTACTCCCCCTCCTTGTTTCCTAATGTTTTCCTATGTGTGTATATATATGTGTGTGTGTGTGTGTTTTCTTGTCTCGGTGATGCAGGGTTTCAGGTATCAAGCATAGACTCCACCTGGCTACACAGGCCTAAGCATGCCTTTAAAATCCTCAAAAGGTTTTTTTGTGGAGGTAGTGCCAAGATCTGACAAGTAACTCCTTTTGGCATAGGTTTTATTTTTAGGTGGTCTGGTTGACTTCCTTTGACTTTCTTGGACTTGGTGATTTTATACTTTCATTCCTTTGGTTGTACGATTTGTTTGATCATTTCATTTATTTCTCCTCCTTGGGATGATTCTTAGATGATCTTTGCTATGTTATGTCTTAGGGTTTCTTGCTTTGCCAGAAGTTTGGCTTGACTTGCCTTGTTGATTATGGTTGACCTTGTTTGATCTTGTGGTTTTCTCTATGTGTTTTATAGTTGAGTGTTATGAATTCTTTGGATTATTAGATTTATTTTGAGGCATGTAATTTTATTCTATCTAAGTGTTATATATTATAGTAAGTATAAATACATAATAATATTAATGTTGTGATTTATTACTCCCTAATCACATAGATTATAATGTTTGGTATTTGGAATATATCTATCTAAATATATATATAAGTGCACACATATATGTATATGTATATATAAGCTATATGTAATTATATTTACATGACTATAGATATTGGTTATAGTGTATATTTAGTACTAAGGTAAAAGTATAGTATTGTTAATAATTAAATATTACCTAATGTGAGGTATGATATTCTTAATTACTATTTTTTAATAATATGAATAGGTTACATATTATCTATATATTCTATGCCACATATTATAATATGTGGATTAATGATTATAAAATCATTCATTATAGTTATATATTTGTAGTATATAGTAGTGAGTTTATAATTATATTGAGTTATTTAATTATGTCTTTTAGTTAAGAGTTAGTTGGGGGTTGGTTACCTTTGAGAAATATATTTATATGGATTTTCTTTTTCTTTTGAGGGGAGATGGGCTGAAATCTTGAGGAGATATTGTTTTTTCTTTTCATGAAGACTTTTGGAGAGAAAAAAACTTATGATTTGTGAGAGAGGGTTTGTGAGTATAGTTCTTTAAGGATTTATAAGTTTCTTTGTTTGGGGAGAGAGTCATATATGAGAGTTTCAAGGGTTGAGAGAGGGATTTTTTGTTGTGTAATTGGTTCTTCTTCTTCTTCCCTGAAGATTTATGAAAGTGGATAAGGTTTGAATGATGCATCTCAAGTCAGATTTATTTTCCTCTCTTTGTCTCCTTCCTCCTTTGGTTGAATCTTTGTAGGACTTGAAGTGTGGATTGAATTTATTGATAGAATTATTTATCTGATGAAAAATGGATGTATTTATATGTTATCATGATGTATTATATATTTAATTTCCATTCTTAGATTTATTTAAAAGTTTATAGTTTCTTTTTGTGAAAATTGTCATGTGTTTTCCTAGGGTTTTTACAAACTAGTTTTTAGAGGTATGTTATTTTAATAATCTAAATTTAGTATAGGGTTCTTCTTGGTTGATTTTATAGAAGGTAAATTCATAGATATAAAATGGGTATCTCTCATATTTTATTTCTAGAGTGGAATTAATTTTCTATTAAGTACATTTTGTCAGACTAAATCTATCCATTTTGGGTTCTGATTTTTCAGTCAAGTTTATTTGAATAGTACAGATTGTAAAAAACCATGTAAAGACATGGATTTGATATCAAAGATGTCCCTTTGTATTATATTACACTTTCCATTATTTTTATATTTCTTTGTTATATTTTGTGAGAGTTATAACCCTTTTAGTGAAGACATGTCTGAATCCTAACTAGGGTAAATTCTATTTTAGAACCTAAACAATAACTTTCATTACCACCATTAGATCTTCATATAAATCTCAAGGAAATTATATAGGGATGTCTTATTAATTCTCACCAAAGTGATTGACTTAATTATTTGTTTTGTGAAATATATGGGTTATTGTTCATTGATGACTATTCTTGGCATTTAAACATTGTTTGAAATAAATCAATTTTGAAAGTTGTCAAGTATTAGAGGCTACCAAAGGCTTTTAGGTTCTTATTTTTTATTAATTTGGTCCTTTTTTACATTTAATATTATTATTTTTAATTATTTATTATTCTTTGAGAACCCAATGGAGAGATGTCTTATTGAAAAGACCTATGTTACCCTAGATGGCTTTTTGTGTGAGTAGGGTTCATAGGTGCACTAGGTGGGTGGCTCACCGTAGGATCTGGGCTGAGGAGGCCATAAGGATAGTCTTTGGGTGAGTTTTGAAAAATAAAATTTAACATAACTAAAAAATGGATGGGAATGGGTAAGGTTTTGATAAAATTTATTAATAAGAGAAAAGATTGGATTAATGGTCTGCATAGGTCCTATTGGAGTACCGGGGTCATTATATCTATTGGGGAAGATTGTGAGGGTGCCAAGGTACATGAATTATAGGAAGGATCCCAACATAGAGGACTATGTGATGACACTCACCAAGCACGTATCCTAGAGAATTCTCCTCTTGTATTTTGTGATGTGACTTTATGATTTATGTTTTGGGGTTTTACACTTGTGCTTTGACATTTATGTTGAGATATTGGAGTTTTGATGTCATTTTGGGCCTTTTTCTTTAGAGCTTATGTTTTGATAATTATTCTTTGTTGGAATGTGGTCTTCTTTTCTTTGTCAGAATGGGATATCCCACAACCTTAGACATCCCTAGTTTCCTGTGTGGACTTTGGATCTATCTCCTAGCATGGGGGAGTGGACCTTTATGGATCCACATAGTTGGGTGGAAAATATATCGAGGTATTGTTCGTGGTTCCATGGATTTCCTATATTCTATCTCTTCTTGAAGTTGTTGAAGATTATTCTCTACTTTCCAAAATATTGTATTACAAGTGATGAATTCTATGCAAATGATGATATCTCATGTAATGATCTTTTGAGCTCCCGAAAGAGAGTCAAGACTGTATGTAATTTGTAAAGATATTGGAAAAGGGTATCTCTAGGAGAAAATAAGGGGTTAAAAATATTATTATATTTAAAAGATGTAGTTTTCAATAGAAATATTTAGAAAGTCTTATTTGATGTTCATAATTCCTATGACATAAATCTTAAATAACGCATGTTATAAACACTTTGTATGATGCATAGTATATGCTTGAATATTGTAGAAGGTTCATGATGTAATGTTATTTTTTCCAAGTATATAATTCAATAAAGGTAGTGATGGATTCCTTAATACAAATATTAATCTGATATGTTAAATATTTGAAAAAAACTAATCTTAGGAAAAATGAGTAACCAAATGATGTGATTTTTAAGTGTAGATCTTGTTGCAATTTTTTTCACTCATATGTGATGTGTAAAATGTTTAAGGATGAAAGTAATAATAGTCATATAGGACTAGCTAAATGGATAAGAGTAAATCATATAACTTGTGTACTTATGGCATGTGGAACTTATGTGATTCTTAAGTTGATGGATTTCATTTATGTATCTAATTAAGTATTGTTGCATTGTTGATGTAGGAGCATCCTAGGTTGCCTTGTTATCCTTCTCATCTTTGTTCATTCTGCTAGTAAGTGCCGAGTTGCAGTCATTACCGAGCATTCCTGTATGTGTCAAGCTATCCAGTGTTGGTTGAGCAAAATTGTATGTGTTGAGCCATCCAGTGTTGGCCGAGAATTCCTGTATGTGCCGAGTTGTCCAGTGTTTGTCAAGTGTTCCTTCCTGTGCCGAGTGAACTTGATATTTTTTGATACTCGGTTCTTCTTTGACAAAGTTTGTTTGTGATTGATTCTTAGTTGGAGCTGACTTATGTATTTAATTTAGGTTGTGAATTAAATGTAAGGTCTTGTCTTGGGATGTGTGTAGACCATTTTGAGGTCAGCCTTCTATTATGTAATAATCTAGAATCTTCTGTAAGCCATTTTGGCATGTATAAATAAGGGTGTCTAGGTGTAGAAGAGGGGATAGAAGGAAAAATAGAAAAGAGGGATAGAGTAAGAAGATAGAAAAGAAGTGATAGAGTCTAAGTTTAGAATTTCATAAATCTTGTTGGCCGTAACTCAGAAGGCCTCACAGTCAGGCATGTATGCGGATAATTGGATAAATTAATAAAGTGTTTGTTCTTCCTTCTCTCATTGGTGTTGTTCTCTATGTTGTTTTCTTCTGTTGATTTTACTCTACAAGGTGGTTGGATAGTCTAAGGTGTGCCCTTGGCCCTAGCTATTTAGGTGTCCCCTTGTGCCAATTGTCATATTGAATTTTATCATTGGTATCAATGTTAGGGAACCTGGAGGGATGTCTATCTCACCCTAAATTGAAAAAGTTATTCACATATTTAAGAAAGGCTTAAAAGAAAAAGAAAATTAGTCCAGATTTGAGTACTTTTGACCTATGCCTTATAGGTTCCCTGGTGGGGGTGTTACATTTTGTATCGGAGCCCTAGGTTGCCACACTAGGCACTCTAGGGACTTGTAGATGGCCCATGCATAACCCTTAATGTTTGTGTAGACCCTTTTAATGTTTTTTAGATGATTAGTAAAAAAATCTTGAATTTTAGGAAATAAAGCTCTAATCTTTTATACTCATGTTGTATTGCAAAGTGCTTGTTTTCTTCAGAAATGGACTTATCTTTTGTCAAAATACTTATGTTTGTAACATAATGACTTGATTTCTGGTAATTGTGTTCCATTTTAAGGAAACTATAAAGCTTCCAAATCCTATCTCCTATTTCTAGAATAGTGTGAATTTAACTTCAAATGTTGGGCACTTTACTTTCTTAAGTTAATTCCATGATTTGAGTTCTTTGATTGTTAATGTTGATGCTTCAAAGTGTTTGTATCTCTAACAAGAGGCAAGCTATGGTTGTGGTGATATACACTTTATAGGACAAAAGATAATAATTATGTTTCATTATTTTATGCACTCTTATTATTGGAAAAACTCTATGATTAGGATACGTTGAGTTGTCTTTAGAACTGGTAACATCTATCATATATGTGATTGTTTTAACAAAACCAACTTAGTTTTGGAAAATTATGTAAAGTAAATTTCCAAGTTCAACTCAAACTAATGGTGTATTTTTCAAATAGAGAGTTTAGGTAGTTGTGACTCTGATAATGCTCACATAGTAATGCTTGGTGGTAAATTTGTTGTAGAGTGTGTGTTTCTTCCCTAATCTTTCAAAATATCATTTAGGTAAAAGATATTTATATAGGGTAATAGCCTAACCTATTTTGACATTGAAAATAATTTTGGAAAGATTGTATCCTTATTTCCTTTAGAATAGTTACTTGGTAAATAATTCACTATAGATTAGATAGATTAAAAGATTCTCTCTCTCTCTCTCTCTCTCTCTCTCTCTCTCCCCTAAAACTCCAAGAAAGGGTAAACTATTTTACTAAGTCAGGGTAATGTGAAATGGGCCAATCTTGTCCTAAAGGGGACTTCATATTGCATTATATTAAAGAAAATATTATTTTTTTACGTATGTTCAAATTTGAGTATCTCATAAGGAAAGTGTGTGTAAGATTGCATAAATTACAATTAGACTATGCATCTTAAAGAAGTACATCAAATGTGCACTTCACTTTGGAATGGATCCAATGAAGACTGAATTGTATAAAACTAACAATGTCATACAAATGGGTAACTACAATAATGTATAAGAGAATATATTTTATTAATGATAAATAAATATGTAATTTAATTAAACTATATTAGGAACATTTGTTAAAAGATAAGTTTTGATTTTCTAGTCTACAACAATAGCTTATGTAGTAAGTTAAAGAGTTTCACTTGGACTTTCTTGAGACAACTAGGAGAAATAATTTCCATAAAAGATTAGTACATCCTTCTCCTAACAAATTTATGTTTATTTTGGTAAACTGCAAGTTTGAGTGAACTCTTCTTAGTCGGGTTGAAATTGAGTAAAATAGACATATGTATGAATGAAATCTAAGGAATAATATTTTATTTTAGAAGTAATATTTATGATTATCTTCCCTATTGCTTGAAGAAATCTTAACAAAGGATATCTTAGACTACTATTCTTGTAAAAACATGTATATGTAACTTATGAGAGATGAATGATTTAGTTAATAGAAAGAAATTTACCTACAACAAGTTGGATTGTGTTTTCCAAAAGATAATTTTTAAGTATGTTTTAGTGCAAAAGGTTTATTAATGTTCTACAAGACTTTCATATCTCATACAATGTTGAATATAGGTGACATATCCATGTCATCAGGAAACTCAATCTCATACACATTTCCACTGTCAAACTTTCTCAATATCTTACAGGGACCAAATTTCAATTTTCCATAGGTTCCAATAGGAAATCTACCTTTCTTCAAATGAACCATTACTTCATGTCCAACTGAAAAAGTCTTATGTCTTCTTGATCTATCTACTTTGTCCTTGTATTTTTGACTACTATGTCCAGACTTATATTTCACTTCCTCATGCAATGTCTTCATTAACTTAGCAAATTCTTCTCCTTCAACACTTCTCTTCTCTTCTCTTCTCCAACAATTTTCTACAAATCTGATATACCTCTTAGTTGTGTGCCATTAACAATCTCAAAAGGATTTTTTCTAGTACTCCTATTCACTGAATTATTGTATGAAATTTTTTCTTGTGCCAACATAGAATCCCAATTATTCGGTTTATCTCCAACTAAGCATCTCAATATATTACCCAAAATTCTATTTACAACCTTTATCTGTCTATTAGTCTATGGATGAAATGTAGAACTATACTTAAACTTAGTACCCAAATTTTTCCATAGAGTCTTCCAAAAATAACCAACAAAATTTTTGTCTTGGTCAGAGATGATACTCTTCGGTAATCTATGCAATCTAACAATATCCTTGTAATATATAAAAATGAAGGGTGAGTGTTCACCAAGATGTAATGGATATAAAATGATGATGATAAAATATGGTTGGCATATAGTGTGTGGGAAAAGTAGGATCTTCTTCTTAACCTCAAATTCCCAAAGGAAAGATCCAAATTAATCAACCAAAAGGAAATAGTTAATGCACAAATGAATCAATTGATAACAAATATGAAGAAAGGAGAAAAACCTATATTTCATGATGGAAAGGAAATATAGAAATCATAAGTACTACCCTCAAAATATGACCAATCTAGAAAATACTATTTTCTGGTGTCTGTGTTCAGTTTCGGGAAATTCTACAATCGGATCTGGCCTGGAAATGCAAAAATAGAGAAAACCCAAAAACCTTTTTTCTTTCTAAGAGAGGTCGAACTTGACCCAAAACAGGGGTAAGATCTTACCCTGGGGAACAATCTTACCCCAAAAATTTGACCTTGACATGCACTATTCCAACGGAAATTCTATTCGAGGATCCTAAAAGTTTGCTGAAAAGGGTACTCATATTTGATTTGTAATTCATCATCTTGCACCTGTACCTACAAGAAAAAGGGTTTTGTTGTTTGGATGAGGGGTTTGCCTTGGTCAAAACCCAGTTTGGAATCAACCTTGAAATGTAATTGAAATTGTAGCAAATAAACAAAGAAATGAAACTATTCTACTTGCTTATGTTGAAATCCTTGTGGAGGATTCGAATCCTTGAATCCACAAGTATGGATGCTCCAAATGAATGTATAATTATATGTAGGATGTCTCAAATCAATTGCAATAGATCTTAAACACCAATCTTGAATGGATCTTGGAATAGGAAGAATCTTAGATGGAAATGGATGGAGGAATCTTCAACAAGAGGGCTCCAAAGAGATTGAATCCTTCAAAGGCTATCAATGGATCTCCTTGATGAATTGAATACTTGAATGCTTGAATGCTTGAATGCTTTCCTTCTCCTTCTTTCTTTCTTTCTTGATTTCTTTATTATGGATGTGAAAGATGTTACTTGATTGCACTTGAGAGATGATAACAAAGGATGGATTGAAATGAGAGAGGAAGGCTTCCTTTTATACTAGTCTAGGGCACAAACTTCTAGAGAGGCTAACATAGTAGAATTAAATTCCCATTTAAACCTTAACCCCTAGAAATGGACCTAGATTAAATATAATTTAAGAGTGTACTGTTCTGAAATCCAAAATAGATGAGCCAAAAATGAGGAAAATAAACTTTCTGAAGCTTGACATCCTGAAACCTCTGGAACTTGAAATAAGGACCTAGGGTCAGGGTTGAGGTTGACTCTAACCTAGTTCAAGGTTGAGGTCGACCTTGACCTAGGTCAGGGTCCAGGTCAACCTTAACGCAGAAGGTCAACCTTGACTCTGAGGTCAAGAATCTCAATTTCTCAAGACCATGTGCCAGAAATAGGCTGGAAATAGGTGGAAAGAGAAGAAGAATAGGGGGAAAAAGCCAGATCCAAGTCAAAGACCCATTCAAGGAATTTGACATGACCCTAGACCATTTACTTGGAGGGCTAAACTAGTCCTAAATGGAAGTGCTTCCATTTTCTGATGATACATTTAGCCCCCACTTTAGCAAGAGTATGGACTCGATGCAAACTCTTGGTAAAGTAGATCACAATGAAAAAGATAATCTTATTGAAATCAAAGGGACAAAGAAATCCTCAAGCCCCCGGGGACTCAAGTCTTCATCAACTCCAAGATTACAATGAGAGAGACATCTCTAGAAAAGTAAGAGAAGAGGGTGTGATTATCTCTCCCAATGAGAACTTATGTCCCATTGTGAACCACACAAGGAAACAACACAACTGTAAAGATGAAATTGAACCACCTAGTGAATGTGGCTACTCACTAGTCAACCCATCAAGGATTCACCCTTAGGAATATTCTATTCCAAAAGAGCAAAGCCAAAAACAAAATAGATCCAGTCTTAAGGACACCTCTGACCTTAAGGGATCAAGAGATCCTATAAGATAAAAATCTATGCTTTAAGGATTAGTCACTAATCCATAAAGGGAGAAAAGAGCTTTGAAAAGTATATGTATTGAAAGTGTGTGTGTGCAACAGGTGAGCAGAGCATATGCCCCCACGTTAAAGTCATTAGTAACACTTTAACAAGAGCAATGGCTTTAACAGAAACATAAAAAACTCCACTAATTATGTTTCCACTATGAGACGCCCCCAAACGAAGACAAATCAAGGGAAATACCACATAAACATATAGAGAACACATAAGGGATCTACCTATCATGGGGTCAGTGTGATCATAAGATAATATATATATGATATTATTGTAAATGAATTGACATCATTCCCCAAAGAAAGTAGAACTACAATCACAATGGAGGGAAGAACACATGAGAGTTACGAAGAAGATTCTTTTCAGACAACAGCATGGAGACCAAAAAGATTCAGTGCTATCAAGTCATAAATCCAAGCATACTACACAAGGAAACATTTATGAACAATAGCACATGTACAACATAACATGAAGACAACATATAGAAGAGTAAAGATACATATAGAGGAATTTTACAACATGTTCAATTCCTTTATCACCTTGCACCAACAAAGTAACAAGGGTCGTATAAAAGAATCTAACAAAAATTTAGCAAATACATTACAGAAGAAGCATAGTACAACAGGAAAATACACAAAAAGCTACTATGAAGGACAAGCCAATCAATCACGCTGCCTACTCTCCCCATCTCATTCTATATCATTTCAGGGAGGTGGGAAACTCGCAAGAGGGACTATATCCAACACAGTAGGAATGATAGCCAGTTACAAACAAGGATCCTCTTGAGAATCATAATGTTTGATACTAGGCATAATTGTTAATTGTGATGAAAGCATATTTGGTAAATCAATGTCAATGTCAATAGTTTCATATTCATCATTAACATCATTATTATCATCAAGAGTATCTTCTTCATCTAGATTAATCAAAATAGGATCTAAGATACGAATAGAATTATCATAATCATGCATCCTAACATCATTATTAACATTAACTTCTTCTAATACACCATGCATAGGATCATCAAAAGAAGGTAAAAAAAATTGAATAACCGAAGCATGAGCCTTAGCTTGAGCTCGATGCTTCTTACGATGTTCATTAGTGGATTGGTTACGTTTTGTCTTGTTTGAAATTTGCAGAGAACTAGGAGGGACAACAACTGGTTCCTTCACAGGTTGTACAAGAGGATCAGTAGAGTTCTCAATAGACTGAAAAGAAACACTAGGAGCTTGATTAACAAAACTAGAAGCCATGGATAAAGGAGGTATGAAAGGCATAGGAAAAAAACCACGATTAAGATCCATCTGAGGCATGCTTAACTCAGGAATCTTATGATGCTTATAGGCTTGATATGAGCGAAAAAGGTTATCAGGTCGAGAAGGACATTAATTAGGTAATGAAGGACAAAAGATGTCAAGGGTAGCATAATCCCCGAGCCTAGAAGGTTGATATAAACTATGATTAATCATCCTCACTTCTTCATCATGAATTAATTTAAGACACTTATGGATAGGAGAAGCAACAACATGCATGACATTCAACCAAGGAAAACCAAGCTTAACTTGAAATTGATCAGAAGTAGGAACAATAATGAAGGTAGTATTCAAAACTTTACCACAAAGTTCAACATGGAAGTTAATAGAACCAAATGATGGATAAAGAAAACCATTACAAGTTTGGATCCATACATTAGATGTATCATAAGAATCACGTTGCAAGTTCTTTATAAAAATATTTTCTTCAGTAATAACATTAACTAAGGATGTAGGATCAACAAGACAACCGCACGTAGGTATCTGAGAAATCCTAGCATAAATGTAAAGGGGACCATCATGAATTTTAATAGTCTTAGAATCATCAAAGGTAATCAAAATTTCCCAAGGTCTTTTATTCTTAGGTTGTTTTTGAGGTTTTGGTTGAGATTTTAGTTTAGGCTTAGGTTGAGTTTGAACTTGAAGTTGAGGTTGAGGTTGAAGTTGGGGTGGAGATATAAATTGAGAACACACAACATGCTCCACATAGTTAACAATGTGATTAAGGTCATCCATCTTTGAATCATAAACAATATCCATAGAAGATGGTTGAACAATGGTATTAGTATCATGTGTAGGCAAAGGATTTGTATAGATTTGGAGATTTTGATTAGGAGGAGAGACAAACTTGTTCCCACTACCATCAAAATTATCAACAGATAAGGTTAGAATCAATTAAGTCTTGAACCTTATGTTTTAAAGAATAACACTTCTTAGTATCATGGCCATTTTGATGATGGTATTGACAAAAATCTTTGGAATCAAAGGATTTGGATGCCATCGTAGCAGGTAAAAGAGGTCGAATTGAGGTAGAGTAATCATATTAGCAGTCAACAATTTATTCATAATGTAATGCAAAGATTTAGAAAGAGGAGTAAACATATGATTCAGATGGAAAGCAATGGATGCATAAGCAACATTATTGGATGTAACAACTTGATTAGCAATTGCATTCGCTTGTTTATTTATCTTGACATAGTTGTTAGGTTTTTGAAACTTGTTTGGATTAGGAGTAGCATCACTCTTATCAACTAGGACAGGAGCCATTGGAGTGTTCCTCACAAATTGACTCACTTGTAATTGATAATGATGAAGCACTAGACAAAGTTGTTGAAAAGAGGTAAATTCTGTAAGCAAAATCTTATCTCTAATATCCTTTTGTAAATTTGAAATAAACATGCATTGAATATCAATATAAGAAACATGATAAGAAATATGAGCATACAAATGCTTAAATCTACCAATAAATTCAGTCAATTTTTCTTAAGTATTCTATTTACAATGCATCAAATCAGTTAAGGATACTTGCAAACCAATGTTATTTTGAAATTGTTGAATAAAGGCATTGGAAAGTTTTGGAAAATAATCAATAGAATAAGGAGGCAAGGAACAATACCATTGCAAGGCCTTACCGCGAAAGTTTCTAGCAAACAACTTGGCTAAAATCCTATGGTCATGAGCATAGTCACTATAAAGGATTTGAAATGTTTTAACATGAGTAACAAGGTCTCCCTTACCATTGTAATTCTCAAGATGAGGCATATCGGCCTGTTGAGGAATAGGAGCATGAATGATGTCAAGGGATAAATAACTTCCCATGTCACATGTAGGAATGGTAAATTTAGATTGAGTTAAAGACACAAGTTGTTGTTGTAAAGAGGACACAGTTTGAGCCAAACTGATTATTGTTGAATAATTAGATGAAATAGGAGGTATAGACACACTAGAAACACTAGGTAAAGTGTATGAAATAGTAGGAATGGAAGACACAACTGGAGGGACACTTGGAACCACAGTTGGAAGAGGATTGGAATAAGTAAAAGGAACATTATGATAAGAAGGTTTTGAAGTAGGAAGGGACACATGAGGAGCACTCATAGAAAGAGAGGGAACTGACGTAGTTACCAAAGGAGGAGTATAAGTAGGAATGCTAGGTAAAGGAACTGAAGAAGGTTCCACACTAGTAATAGGAGGATTGAATCCTAAATCTTGAGCTTCTTGAGCTAAAGGTTTAACATTTGAATCCACAAGATGAGTAATACCATGCAAGAGATTAAGTGGTCTGGATTGGATTATGAGAAACCTTGGAGTGATATCAGTTAGGATTTTGTTCTTGTCTTACCAAGGACAAAAAGATGTAATGATTCTATATTTGTTGTTGTGGATATATTTTCTAAAATGGCACATTTCATACCCTACAAGTACCGAAGAGTGAAATTATTTCAAGTACCGATCCCAGGTGGTTTTTACCCTAACAAGGTTTCCACGTTAAAAATAAAGTGTTATATGTGTATGGATTTGATGATTTGTTATTTTTCTTTACACATTACAATTATTGTTTTGATCGGTATATACACTAGTTAATTTTATTGGTAATCAGTTAATGAACAAAAAGACATAGACAAAGCTTTACCAAGTTGTTTAGATTATTGGAAAGATTTGTTTTATACATATAGGAGTATTTGGGACTTTAGGATAACTTTACTTAACTAATTCACCCCCTGATGAGACTAAAGTTGGTCTTTGTTTTATGATATTTTATGCTCTATTCCTAAACATTCCTAAAACATTTGTGTGACTTTTTAAGTGCTTAAGTTTGTACATATGTTATAAGTGAAGTTAGATCCTCAAAATTGTGGGTAGGAAATAGTAGACACACCTTGCCAATACTAAATATATATATAATGTAGTATTTCATATAGTTGTTTTAATGTGTGTCTTAATATTTGGATGAAATTGATTAAGTTGAATATATGAATATGCATGCATATACTACTAATCTACCAGGAATGAAGGAACAGCTGGAAAACACATCGGCTACATCGATGAAGGAGTGATGATGTTTCAACTACAATAAGAAGAATCATTAAGACAGTCGCGGGACATGCCTGCAGAATTGAAGGAATGAATGCCTCAGGGAATATAGGGGGCACGACCATGCTAAATCTCCTCCAAAATTAATATTATGTTGAGACAGTTGTTTGATCTTTATGATCTTCTATTGCTGATTGGCATGTTCTCCTTCTTTCATAAATGAATCAGTCAAAGTGTATCTGAATGTTTAAATGTCAATTCTCTATATATAGGGAGATGATTGATGGAAATCCATTTAGACAAATAATAGTATTACTGTTGTATTGAGAAGCAAGTTACTCCTTGGACTTGTGTCCCATTCTATTGTAATCCATTTTTCTGAATATATCAAATGAAGGAGTAATTTGAATTATCTTCTATGTTCGTAGTTAATCGAAACCAACCAAGGAGGGCCCACTTGGGAGGTGGAGTAGATTAGAGTAGAGAAAGTAGTTTAATTGTTTTTAGCATTTGAAGTACTATTCACTACTTGATTCCTGTAGCATTATATATGTGTTTGTTCCTAAAACATATGCATAGATAGCTATAGTACATGCACTAGAATGATAGGATAAGTTGGAGTTAGATTTATGATTTCTTACATCAATTCCTTTGTTCAGCTGTGTGTTTTTATTTCCTGCAACAATAGCTTAGTTCTTTCTATGCATTTTACTTTCCTGCAGCTTAAGTAAGATGAATTTATGAGAGGATTGGTGCACAAAATATGATGTCCCATTTCAAGTATACGTCCCTAAGTTGACAATCTAAATGCACCTTGTGATAGGAAAATAATACCTAGTTTGAATATACTATTCCTAGGAAAATATTTGGCGTAATTATTATTACCTATTATGAGGCTATTCATTTTTGGCATCATTGTCAAGGATGGTGTCCAATTGAGAATCCTATTGAGTCATTTTACATAGTTCCCTATTTTCTAGGAATAGTTTGTAAGTCTGAACTTGCTTCACAAGTTCATTTAATCACTTGTATGCATCAAAGGGGAAGAAGAAGAGATGTCCATGATAGATTTCTCCCAAAAGAAACACTCAATTTAAATGAAGAATCTACAAAAATTGAATTAGCTTTTGTTGATGCGAGTCCAAAATTTCCTCCAGCCACTTCATCAGTAGAGGATCCATTTGATCCATCTGACCTTCAACCTTTTACTGAGATTTTGGCCAATTTTCTTGCACACTCCACCCCAAGTGCACCAAATGCTAATAGTAAACCTCTGGATATAAACACTTCTCAAAAACAATTTCAATTCCAAACACCTATAGTAATGGCCCAGCCTACGTTTCCATTTCCACTTCTTAGCCTTATCAATAATGCTAATCTTAAAAATATCCCCACTACTGCATTACCAAAAATTTATGGTCTAATAACTAAGGACCCTAACACTTTCTTATTTGATTTCAACATTCTTTGTCAAAGCTTTGACTATAACACTGATAGTCATAAAATTGAACTGTTTCCAGCCACATTAAAGGAGTCAGCCTTAAGATGGTTTATGGGACTAGGGGAAAATGCAACAACTGATTGGGATGGGATGAGAAACTTGTTTCTGCAAAAATATAAAGAATAATGCAAAGGGGGTGATTTGAGAGGAGATGACATCTTTCAAATTTCACAAAAAGAAGATGAGACTTTGGAAGACTACATCTCCCGCTTCTTATACAATCTGTAGAAGAATCCTCAACATGCATTGCAGGAGGATTTGCAAAAACTCATCTTTTTAAGAGGAGTAAATAATAATTATCTCAAAGCACTAGACCTTATGGCTGGAGGACATGTATCTCAATCTTCTTGGGATGATCTCAAGAAAATTTGTTTGAACTATTTGAGATCAACAATAAAGAAGGGCTGAGGATTCCATCCAACAATTGAAAAAGGAAGTAGTTCAGGTATATCAAAGATGGAAATCTCAAACTTGTCAAATTTCAAGCAAGAAAGTACCAATGATGTTGCCACCCACCTGGATACAATGCAAGCCAAAAAGAAGCATCAATAAGATAAGTTAAAGTTAGCTAAGTTCTTCCCACATTGTAGACAACAAAATAAGGACTGTGGATGCAAATTGGTAGCAAATTTGGAAACATAACATGTTCCAACAGAGTTTAGGTAGATAGAGGGAGAGGGTGAGCAAGTCTTCTTCATTTCTCAATGACACCCATGGGCTCTATGACAAGGTATGCCTCAGGACTCATTTCAATCTTTCAATAATTATAATATCCAATGGCAAACCCAAAATTCCCAATACCCTTCACAGTATTTCCAACCAATGGCCAAATACTCAGCCAAACCAATGGTATAACTCCCAACAACCCCAAGGGCCACAACCACAATCTCAAAATCAATGGCAACTACCATAGGGAAATTGGCAGAAATATAACCAATGGAGGGGACCTCAATAGTGGCCTAATAAAAATCTTGGTTATCAACCATTACCACCTCTAGTTCCTCAACCAACACTCATGCCACCTCCTACAACCACAAGTTTTCCTCTAGGGCCAACATAATTATTGGCTCGGCCACAACTAAATCCTAATAATAAACAATAGCAACTAGTCTACAGTACTGAAGCCCAACAATACCCTTCTTATGCATTGGACATCACTGATATCCACCTGAGATGTGGTACTACTCTACCAACACCAGAACCACCTATTATAATGGAAGTACCAAATACTCTTGTAGCATCAACACAACAACCAAAAGTTACTTTTCCAAATCCAACCTTACCAACTAAGATACGAAACCAAAATGACCCTCAAATTCAAAATAGTCCTCCATTTCCTTAGAGGCCTAGGATGGATAAACCTATTCTCCAAGAAGAAGCACCATTTGATATCCTTGACCAGTTAAAGAACATGCACATCCAGATTCCACTATTTCAGGCCATCAAAGATGTTCCACTCTATGGAAAAGTCATCAAAGAAGCATGTCTTAAGAAATCTAGAAGAAAGAAAAAGGATCCCCAAACATTGCATGTAATAGGTCATTTGACTGATATAATGTTGGGAAAGATTGTGATTCCTAAATACTCTGATCCAAGAAGCCTAGTTGCTGATGTAATAATTAATGGCCAGTGAGTGAAGAATGCTTTGATAGACCTAGGTGTTGCTATAAATTTCATGACCAAGGATACTATGCATAGGTTGATAATAGAGGGATTAAAGACAACTCTAACAATTTTACAACTTTCAGATAGTTTTACTATTACTCTAGACGACATGATTGAAGACATAGTAGTCACATTAGACTCTTGGGAATAACCTTCTAATTTTATGATGTTGTCACCCAAAGTAATCATTGTTGGTTATCCAGTAATCCTTGGAAGGCCATGGCTGGCAAAAACATATGCTAATATCAATTGCAGATCAGGAAATATGACCATCTTTGATGGCCAAACCCTTAAGAAGTTAGCACTATATCCTCCAGCCCAACCATAAGCAAATTTAAACAATCCTATTTGGCCAAACTTGGGAGATGAGGAAGAAGAAATAAAATCTATTGCTCAACTGATGATGCTACATCGGAAATCTTTGCTGAAATTACAAGAAGATGATGATATCCTCCAATGTATCCTTACCAGTGATTGTGTTACAACAAGAGAAATTTCTCAAAGCTGAATTTTCAAATTGACTACCTGTGAAAATTGTGTCCTACCAACAAAGCCTACAATCATACAACAATTATTACCTTGTGATATATCAACCAACCCTGTATTAGAAGCCTCAATGCTAGAGCTAACCACTACTATAGAACTCTCACCTAGCCATAACCTTCATGTTAACAATAAATTATCTCAGCAGTAATTGAAATTGTTAACACAACTCCTATGCAAGCATGAAAAGGCTTTTGCTTGGGAATATGGGGACGTGAAAGGATTGAGTCCAAAACTTTGTACCCATAGAATTTACATCAATGAAGGTATTCTACCTCTACGTCAACCATAGAGAAGGATCAACACAACCCTCAGAGAAATTGTAAAAACCGAACTGCAAAAATTGTTAAATGTTGGTTTCATATATCCAATCTCAGATAGTAAATGGGTTTCACCTCTCTTGATAGTGCCTAAGAAAGGGGGTAAATGGAGAATATGTGTAGATTATAGAGATCTTAATAATGTAACAAAGAGAGACCATTTTCCATTACCATTTATTGATTAGGTGCTAGATACATTAGCAGGAAAAATGTACTTATCATTTCTTGATGGCTATAATGGATACAATCAGATCAGCATTGCACCTAAGGACCGAGAAAAGACAACATTCACATGTCCTTGGGGAATGTACACCTACTCTTTTCTACCATTTGGGTTATGTAATGCACCTGCAACCTTTCAGAGGGTTGTGCTCAGCATCTTTACTGACATCTGACATGACTGCATGGAGATTTATATGGATGACTTCACTATATTCAGAGTCACATTTGAAGAAACCTTAGGGAATTTGTATAAAGTTTTGATCAGATGAAAATAGCATAACTTGTCACTTAACAGTGAGAAGTGTTTCATGATGACAGGAAGGAGTTGTTTTGGGACACTTCATCTCAGAAGCAAGAATAAAAGTGGATCCAGCAAAGATAGAGGTAATTCAAACATTGCCCAATCCTACTAAGAAAAAAGAGGTGAGATCATTTTTAGGACATGTTGGATACTATAGACATTTTATTCAAAACTTTAGTCAAATAGCTTGTCCACTATACACTTTGCTTACAAAAGAGGCTCAATTCACATGGACCCTAGCTTGTGAAGAATCATTCCTGCAGCTTAAGAACCTTCTTACAAAAGCACCGGTACTAAAAGGCCCTGATTGGACTTTTCCATTTCATATACATACTAACACATTTGACTATGCAATAGGAGTTTTCCTAGGCCAGAAGTCTAAAAATTTAGAAAATGCTATTTACAACATTAGTAAAAGTCTACATGGTCTAGAGTTAAACTACACAGTCACATAAAAAGAACTATTAGCAGTAGTATATGCTCTAAACAAGTTCAGGAACTATGTAACAGGATACTCAATATTTTTTCATACTGATCATGCTGCAATAAAATATCTTATGAACAAACCTACCATTTCAGGAAAATTAGCAAGATGGCTACTCCTATTACAAGAATTTGATATCAAAATAATAGACAAGCCAAGAAAAGACAATGTAGTAGCAGACTATTTGTCCAAACTACAACATGTAGATACATATACCTCATTAATAGATGACACATTTCTAGATGAGCATATGTTCCACATTGCTATCAAAACCCTATGGTATGCTGATATAGAAAACTACCTTGTGGATGATAGGATGCTTGCACACTTTTCTCCAAAGACTAGGAAATTGCTAGTAGAATTGTAGTACTCATGGATTGATAACACATTATTTTACACTGGCCCAGACTAGGTCATGATAAGATGTGTCCGAGAAGATGAGACCTGTGATATTTTGCATGCATACCATAATGAACCCTGCAGAGGACACTTTGTAGCAAAAAGGACAGCAATGAAGGTGTTAACAACAGGCTACTATTGGCCAACACTTCACAAAGATGTAGCCAATTATACTAGAAAATGTGACAATAGAATAACTAAGAGGGGGGTGAATCAGTTATCTAGTGTCCCAAAACAAAATGTATAATTCAAAACAACTTCTTCAATTTCTGCTCCTCGGTAAACAATAAATACTTTCAATGTTTGTGCTTTTACTGATTACCAATCAAATACTATAATAGTTACCGATCAAATCTAACATGTAACATGCAAAGTATGATAACAAACAACTATCACAATCAACACATAACACAAGAGATTTAACGTGGAAACCCTGTAAAGGGAAAAACCACCTGGGACCGGCAACCCAAAATTGTTCACTCTTCTGAAGTGAGGTCGGTTAAGACCCAACCCTGTTAAAGGTTTACAAACACAATGTCAGGTGTGACCTTGTTAGAGGATTTTAGACTAGAAGTTATCATCCAACCAGCATTCACTATGGGTTTGATAGGATAACAATGTTCATTCTATGAATGATACATCATAAGACTTTCAGAGTCCACTTAGTTAAGAGATTTTAACTGTTTACAATGGTTAAATATGTAATAGCAAATGACCTACCTTAATACAACTTCAATTGTAGATTACAGATCATTATTCAGTCCATACAAATCCTTCTAATCAATATTTCACTTCAGATTCAATACTGTGTCAAATTACTATCCGTCGGTAATTGCTCTCTGTAGCTCGGTAATTATGCTCCAGCTCGGTTCTTACTTAACCAGTATGATCAAAATGCATGAAAACCTTGTTCACATGATATTCTTGCAGTTTATACTTCTTCTGGCATCCTCCATAATGAAATTCAAATCTCTTATATAGATGAGTAAATCATTTTCTTCTCCTCCATCAAATTTTGCCACTTAACCACATTCATAGATTTTGCCGCTTCAAAATTTCTCGGCTGATGTGTTAATAACATGTTTCAATCTCCTCCATTAGATCTTCCTTTAATTTTGTTATCCGTCGATCTTCATAACAAATATTAACTGTTATCACTGAAATTGAGGTAATTTACAGGTCATCAATCTTATTAGCTAAACTAATCATTTAATTCATTCTGTTCCGCTCGGTTAACAAAGAAATGCGTCAATGAACACTGCTTAGTTAATACTGTGATTGGTATACACTACACTCCATCAGTGTATAATAGAATTGCTTCATTTACCGACAACACTGCTTTGTGTCTCTCAGCTCTATACTTCATTATAGATGAATGCAACATAATAAAGTCAATATCATCAAGCCATAAACTCACCAACAAGTTACTCAATGTGTTCCTTATCCTCATCTATCATGTAAATCTTTCCCCATGTAGATTTCTTTGTTCTTCATCTCTTTCATCTTTCTTCAGATGTCTTGGTATAGTAACTTACAAGATAAGTGTTGTCAAACTAGTTGACATCAATGACAACATAATATTGAGTTAATCATATTACATATCTAATCAGCAACTCCTCAGTGATCTTTAATCATGGATTCTTCAATCAAAGTCCAAATTAGTTGTAGTCCAACACAGATTATGTAACAAAATAGGTAGAAGTGAAGGCAATGAAGTATGCCCATGAAAACAAAGTGGCAGCATTCCTATATGAAGAAATATTTACTCGCTACGGTGTACCAAGAGAGCTAGTGACTGATCAAGGGGCACAATTTAATAACAAACCTCATGAATGAATACAACATTAGACATAGGAAATCCATCCCATACCACCCATAGGCTAATGGTCAAGTGGAGGTCACCAAGAAAGAAATCAAAGTAATCCTTACAAAAATAGTTCAACTCAACTGCAAAGACTGGAGCAACCCTCTATCAGAAGCAGTATGGGCATACATAATCACATGGAAAACAACCATTGGACTAACTCCATTTGAACTACTCTATGGAAAGAAAACCATGCTACAAATTTAATTTGATCACAAAACATTGTGGACTTCTTTGAAGTTGAATACGAACCTTCTTGCAGCTCAGTGCGAACGCTTGTTGAATCTCAACTCTTTGGATGAGATGTGGAAATCTATATTGGAGTGCACAAAGATAGTCCAAAAACAAAGAAAGAATTGGCATGAATCCCACATAAAGAACAAGCAGTTCAAAGTAGGTGGCTAGGCCCTACTGTTTGATTCTAGATATCAAGAAACACAAGGAAAATTGCAAACACGATGGCTGGGCCCATATGAAATAACACATGTTTTTGTAAATGGCGTGGTTCAACTGACAATAATTGACCTAGTACAATTCAAATTGATGGTCAATGGACATAGAATCTGATACAAGGGTAGACGGGGAGAGGGGCCAAAGGCACACCCTAACCAGATCCACCTTGAAGAGATCACATGCAAAAGATACAAATACACAAGTGAGAGAGAGTGTGTAGATCAACTTCTTATTATTTCATCAACTAGATTCATAAATGTCGGGTTGTAAGGCCTTCCTTGTTTAGGCTAGATATTACAATTCAAGTATAGAAGTCCTCCAACATATGAGGATATGAAATAATCTCTAATCTTCTAGCTTCTATCTTCTATCAAAAATCTCCCCCCTAAAATAAAACCAAAGATGACAATATATACAAGAGGCTACTGAGCAAGTCGGCCTTCAGATCCACCATCAATGGAAGGAATGACTAGATCTAGGTCCACATGCTTACCAATGATAGATACTAACATTAAATTTGCGACCAAAATTAATTTCAAGAGTCAGCCTCAATAGGAAACTAAAACAAATAACTCAGTAAGCAAGGATAACCGAGTGCTAGACAAGCATCATCAAGCACCAGAGAGATAACCAACCAACTTAGTTAAAAAAGGAAACTGAGCAACTACCGAGCCAACTTAGTCAAAATAGGAACCGAGCAACACA
Source organism: Chamaecyparis obtusa (assembly GCA_027943335.1). Classification (NCBI taxonomy): domain Eukaryota; kingdom Viridiplantae; phylum Streptophyta; class Pinopsida; order Cupressales; family Cupressaceae; genus Chamaecyparis; species Chamaecyparis obtusa. The sequence goes on from BSBK01003547.1 coordinate 1,307,409, forward strand.
GGAAAACACAAACATGTTTTTGGTGACACGGGATTGCCAAGGACCCAAGATGCTCCTACATCAAACACCTGGAGTTATTTGAAATGATTCTTTGAATCATGAAGCAGGTATAATATGAGTTGGATCCAACTCAAATTATGAAATCCATGAACTATTTTCAATCGGTCTATTCTTCCACTTTACCAAATATTCCATATATTGTTTTCCTATTGTACTTTGCCAATTCTTTGTTTCAAAATCTGCTCAACTTCTTCCATCTGTTTCTTAGGATAATTATTCGATACTATCATTTCTTCATCTGACTCATGGTACTCATATAAATCAACAATGTTGAATACAGTTGATATATCCATGTCATCAGGTAACTCAATCTCATAAGAATTTCCACTATCAATTTTCTTCAAAATCTTGCAAGGACCAAACTTCTTCATTTTCAACTTCCCATATGTTCCAACAGGAAATCTTCCTTTCTTCAAATGAACAATTAATTCATCACTGATTTATCAAAAGTCTTATGTCTTCTAGATTTATCAGCTCTTTTTTTGTATTTCTGATTACTTTTCTCCAACTTATGTTTCACATCTTCATGCAATGTCTTCATGTACTCAACAAACTTTACTCCTTCGGCACTTCTCTTTCCTTCATCAGCAATATCCCTTAAATTTGATATACCTCTTGGTTGTATGCAATTTAAAATCTCAAAAGGTGTTTTTCTAGTACTCCTATTCACTGAATTATTGTATTGAAACTCTTCTTGTGCCAACACAGAATCCCAATTACTCGATGTGTCTCCAACTAAACATCTCAAAAGATTACCCAAGCTTCTATTCACAACTTTTGTCTATCCATCAGTCTATGGGTGAAATGTAGAACTATATTTCAACTCAGTGCCAAACTTTCTCCAAAGGGTCTTCCAAAAGTATCCAAAAAATTTATTGTCTTCGTCAGAGATGATACTCCTCGGTAATCCATGCAATCTAAAAATTTACTTAAAGAAAATATATCCTATATGTACTACATCTGATGTCTTACTACAGGGTATAAAATGCACCATTTTAGAAAATCTATCCACAACAACAAATATAGAATCATTACCTCTTATTGTCTTTGGTAAGCCAAGAACAAAATCCATACTGACATCAATCCAAGGTTTCTCAGGAACAGAAATCGGTGTATACAATCCAATATTCTAACTTACTCCTTTTACAACTTGACAAATTCCACAACTTTTCACAAATTTCTGAACATCCTTATACAACTGTGGCCAAAAGTATTTCTCCTTAATCAAATTCAATATCTTGTCAACACCAAAGTATCCAGCCAAACCACTACTATGTTTCTCCTTTATCAAATTAGTTCTCATTAATCCTCTCGGTATACACAACTAAATACCTTTAAACAACATACCTCCTTGAATGAAATATTATTCCCATTTAGTACTCGATTCATCTTGAATAGGTGCTCAGCACTTTCTCCACAACTCAGAAAATTCAGGATCAAATTCATAAGAATCTCTCATGTCATCAAAAGAAAGAACTTCAATTTTCATCTCAGTCATCAAAGATCTTCTTCTACGTTAGCAACTCGGTTGGTGCCTCCACTCTTATGCTTTATCACAAATGTATAACTCTATAAGTATTCAACCCATTTCATGTCTCCGATTCAACTTATTTTGACTACCCAAATACTGTAAAGCTTTATGATCGGTATACAACACAAATTCACTTGGTATCAAATAATGTCTCCATTTCTTCAGAGCTTGAACAATAGCATAGAATTCTTGATCATACATAGAATATTTCCTTTTTGCATCATTAAAATTTTCACTAAATAAAGCAACAGGTTTACCTTCTTGACTCAACACAACTCCTATTGCACTACCACTTGCATCACATTTTGCTTAAAATACCTTATTGAAATCAGGCAATGCTAACAGAGGTAATTCAACAACCTTCTGATTCAGAGTCTAAAAAATTTTATCAGCTCCATGTGTCCACTTGAATTCTCTTTTATCTCCTCTCATAGTCTCAGTCATAACATTACAAATTGAATTGAAATTCCTAATGAAATTTTGGTAAAAACTTGCCAAACCATGAAATGATCTTACCTCAATAGCATTCTCAGGTGTAGGCCAATTAAAAATAGCTTCAACCTTTTCAGGATCCATTTCCAAACCATCATCTGAAATCACAAATCCCAAATATACAATCTCCTCTTGCATGAAAGAACACTTTTTCAGATTTATCAGTAACTTTTCTTCTTTCAACCTCTGCAATACTTCTTTAACATGCAATGAATGTTCTTCTCTAGTCTTACTGAATATCAGAATATCATCTAGGTATACAATCACAAATTTACCCAATAATTTCTTCAAAAATTCATTCAACCTCATAAAAGTACTCGGTACATTAGTTAAACCATAAGGCATAAGAAACCACTCATAAAAACCTTCTTTTGTCTTAAAAGAAGTCTTCCACTCATCACCTTCTATGATTCTAATATGATGATACCCACTTTTCAAATCAATTTTGGTAAAATACATTTCTCCAGTCAAACTATCCATTATGTCATCCATTCTCGATATAAGAAACCTATATTTCACTGTTATCTTGTTGATTTCTCTGAAATCCGTACACATTCGCCATTCTCCATTCTTCTTAGGTGCCAATACAATAGGTACTACACAAGGACTCAAACTTTCTCGGATCAAACCTTTCTACAACAATTCTTGAATCTGTCAGTTCAATTCATAATTCTCAGTAGGTGTCAACCAATGTGGTGCCTTATTCAGTAAAATAGCTCCATAGATTATTTCCATGCAATGATCAATGCTTCTTTTCTATGGAAAACCATCACGTACATTATAAAAAAATTATCTCTTTGTACTTGGTGAGTAACTTATCAATCTCTTCAGGTATACTATCCTCTATTTTCTTACTCGGTTTGTTAGGGATCACACCAAAACATACATCATTCTTCTTCAAATCCTTAACAAAATTTCTTCCTTCCATCAAGCAAACTTTCATAGATGTACAAACATTACTAACAAGCTCTTCAATCAAAGGTAACAAGATTTTTCTTCTCCCATCAACCCAAATAGTATACTTATGCAATCTCCCGTTAGATATAGCATGTCTATCATATTGCCAAGGTCTACCCAACAAAATATGACAACAATCCATAGGCATGATATCACATAACACCTTATCATAGTACTTTACAATTTTCAAATTCACATAACATTGTTCACTTACCAAGAGTGTATGCTCATCTTTGATACATGAAATTTGATCAGGCTTCAGATGTTCCATCCTTTTTCAACTACAACTTTGTAACCATTTCCTTAGATGCCAAGTTCTCTGAGCTTCCACTGTCAATGATTACCTTCCATACTTCTTCAAAAACTCTACATTTGGTCTTAAACAAACTTTTCCTTATCGGATCTTCCTTATTACTTTCACTCCAAAGTGCTCTCATTACCATCAAGTTCTTTTCCTTCTCAGGTTCATTCGGTGACTCTTCTTGCACCTAAGCATTTCTACTACTACCGACCTTCTTACTTGCATGTGTACACTCAAATGATCTATGTCCTTCTCCATAATTGTAACAAGTTCCTCGGAAACACCTATGTTATAACCACCTTGGTAGTTATTGTGTCTTCCTTTAGATGAATTTTCACCTTTCCACTTGGTCTTGCCTTTATCCAGAGTTGTCTTTTTTGGTTCAGATCTAGTATTTTCACCATAAGATATGCCTCTTCCTCTAGGGAATCTACCACCCTCTAGTTCTTTGTCTTTTCTCATGTCTTTTGTTCAATTTCTCCTTGGCTTTCAATGCAAATTGATAAGGTTCTTCAATGTTCTCCAATTTTACCAAATTGATTTCTTTTTGGATGGAAACTCTCAATCCATTCAGGTACCTAGCAATTCTTTCCACATCATCTTCATCATGTCCAGATCTGATGTCTAATTTATACAATTCCTCAGTATATTCTTTTACCGAGCTATCTTTCTACCTCAAACTTTTGCATTCACCTAACTAGGTTAATCTGATAATCACAAGGTAACAACTTTCCTTTCAACTTATTCACCATTTTATTCCATACCTTAATTTTATCTTTTCCTTTCCTCTTTCTATCCAATTGTAGATGTTCCCACCACAAAGATGCATGACTCTTCAACTTTGTGCTTGCAATTTTCACCTTCTTTTCCTCAGGAACATTTTCATTATCAAAGTACTTTTCCATCTTGATGATCCAGTCCACCAATTCATCAGAATCCAATTTTCTATTATACTTGGGAGGATTAAAGTGTGGTGTAGACTTTAGATTTTTCAAAGCTTTCAAAAATCTTTCCTCGCCCTGATCCATCATAGGTGTAGGTTCTACATCAACTTGTTCTTATTCAATTTCATCATCACTAACATCTTTAAGATGTCTTCCTCTTCGGTAGGTTTTTTTCAATAGCTTCTATTCTAGCAGCAAGTTGTCTCAACATGTCTACCAATCCTGGATTAGCATCTCACCTCCCATGAACAATCTTGAAACCCTCTGCAACTGTAGGCCAGATCACAATGTGCTACCCCACAAAAAATCAACTAGGGTTTGACAAGAAGGAACCCTCAAACCTAGATTCGCAAACCTAGATCTAGATCTCACCTCAGCTCTAATACCACCTAACACAAGGGTAGATGAGGAGAGGGGCCAAAGGCACACCCTAACCAGATCCACCTTGTAGAGATCACACATGGAAGTAATAAACACACAAGTGAGAGAGAGAATGCAGATCAACTTCTTATTATTTCATCAAATAGATTCATACATGCTGAGTTGTAAGGCCTTCCCGGTTTAGGCCAGATATTATAATTCAAGTATAGAAGTCCTCCAACAAGCGAGGATCTAAAACAATCTCTAATCTTCTAGCTTCTATCTTCTATCCAAAAAATCCCCCCTAAACTACAACCAAAGATCACAATATATACCAAAGGCTACCAAGAAAGTCGGCCTTCAAATCCACCATCAACGAAAGGAATGACCAGATCTAGGTCCACATGCTTTCCAATTATAGATACTGGCATTAAATCTGTGACCAAAATTAATTACAAGAGTTGGCCTCACAGGAAACTAAAAACAAACAATTCGGTAAGAAAGGATAACCAAGCACTAGACAAGTATCGTCGAGTGCCAGGGAAATAACCGAGTGTTAGAGAGATAATCGACCAACTCATTTAACAAAGGAAACTGAGAAACTACCAAGCCAACTCTGTCAAAATAGGAACCGAGCAACATAGGAAAACACAAACATGTTTTTGGTGACACGGATTGCCAAGGACCGAGATGCTCCTACATCAGACTCCATCTATACCATCAACCACAAAGCAAGGCAGAGTTACTATAGAAATTCCAAGAAGTTGAACCAACAACAACAAAGGTAATCACTCATGTAGCAGAACGTGACAACCTTCTTCGTGCAGCTTCACCCTAAGATACTTTCAAGCACTACCATAATAAAACTTCATTTCAAATGAAGTCTCTTTCCACATCCACTTTCCTAATTTCTCTTTCTAGTACACTTCATTTCTCTACCTTCCACCCACACAAACTCCATGTCACCCACTTTCTTCAATTTTCTAAGCTTTCAATAAATTCCACATCAGCACATAAAAACATTCAGGGATGGTACACTCCAAGGAAAAACCAATTCTTGTCCTTCAAGCACATACTGAAACATCATGACATGTACAAGTATTCAATTTATTTCCACTTTTAAAACATAGATTTTGATAATTATATTTAATACTGCATATATCTATATATTATGGCATTACTCTAGTTTTCCATCCCATGCGAAGGACAAGTGTGGACACTTGTCATTATTTCATACGGGGGAGAAAAGTGTATTAATTTCCAAGTCACTATTTTTTGTACCTATCATTTCAGCTCAGATTGCATGTCGGCTAAATTTGTACTTATGTGATGTGTCATTAAGTCCCTTGTAATTTTTGCACAAAGTATCATACTTAAATGGCTTAGATTATTCTTGATTCCTCATTGACATAACCCTAGGTGACATAATCAAACTTGTGTAAGAGTTAATTGCACTTAAAAACATAATTCCCTACCGTCAAGTGTCATTATCATTCATATTGTCAATTTTCAAAAATAGTACTACACAAAGATTAAAGGGAGTTGAAGTTGAAGTGCAGTTATGTGCTAAATTGAAGGGGATTTCAAAGGAATTTAGGAAATTTGGGGTTTCAGAGCCAACAAAAGTTGTTAAATTACAAACTGAGAAAGAATTTTGAAGACATAATTATGCATAATGGGAGGACACCTGATGCAGCATGAACCTGCAATTCATACCATTTTATATACTGATGTAGAAGCCATTCATAGATTTCATGCATGCAGATGGCTTGGCTACTTCTTGAAATTAACAGAGCTTGACAAAGAAGTGGCAGCTGAATTCATGAATACATTTGAAGAAGGGGAAGTAAATGTTTGGGGAGTAACTATTTTAGCAATGGAGGAATGCATTGCAGAGGTGACAGGATTTCCAGCAGTTGGAGAGCATTACCCCAATGAGCATGATGCTAGGTCAACACGAGCTCAATTCACCCAACCTTCCAACCCCTCCGCTAGAAGTAAATAAACAAGGATGCAAGAGAATGTCACTACCTATTCCATACAATGAGCTAGCTACACACATTATAAGGTATTTCACATGTGAAGATAGATTTTCCCATTTACATGCACATCATTTCAAATTACTTAGCTGCATCAGAAATAATCTTCAAGTGAATGTTCCAATTTTTTGTATAACATGCTAAGTATAAGAGATGAGGAAACTTAAAATGGTAAAGCAAATTCTATTTCACATCGTGCCCTAGTCAAAATTCTAGTTGAAAGTTCCCTTAGGGATGTATCTCCTCTGGAATGAAATTAATTTGTTAGGGTCAAAACCTTGCAACCGCAGAATGAGCATGTTGAGCAACCAGTTCCTGAGAATGAAATACCCCCCTGAACTAGTTGGAATACCCCAAGAAAGAGAGTCTGAGAATATTAAAGAAAAGGAACCTTCTCCTATCCTAAGTGATAATGTGCCTACCTCATCTCAAAGAAAATGGAAATGAAAGGATGATGAAGGAACTTCAGTTCCTGAATTAGAACTCCGGAACCCTACAGCCTCAAAAAGGAGAAAGAGGAAATCGGCTCCTACAGCAAACTACTCTTGTAGCAGAGAGACTGAACAAATTTGGTAAAAATAAAATGGTGTAAGAAAAAGAAACCCCTTTGAGAAGAAGTTATAGGATGAGGGGACAAGTTCCTCAAGTTACCCTAGTAAGTCAAGATGCTCCATCAAAGACACCTATTATAGATTCTCATGTTTACTATGTCAGAGTTGATTCTCTAATTCAACCAACTTGCCTAGATCCTCCATAGAATATAAGTGATACATCTCCTGATGATCCCCCTCTCACAAAAAAGTAGGCCTGAGGAAAGCACACAAACAATTCAAGAAGACTATCATGAGGACTTGTAGTTGCCTCAGTCACCAGTCTACTCCTATAACCACAGTGCCATAGTGTCTTTTAGAAGGACCTGGTACATAGATTATCTAGAATAGGCTTGCATTATAGAGAGAAGACATAGAACTCAATCAAAGGAGCCTGGCCTACCTACTTTTCAATCCATTCTCTTTAGCTTATACACCTAGTTTGTCTTCAAGAGCACTATGTGGGGAGAGGAGAAGAAAAGATGAAAAAGGAAATTGATGAGCAAAAAGAAGAAATTGAGCACCTAAAGGAACAAATAGAGAAGAAAAAATAGAAAATGGATCACACCCTAAAACTAGTTGATCATATCATAGCTTGTAGGCATCCCCCAAGGGTTTATGCTATTTGTTTAAAAGAGCAGTTCCTTATGTTCTAGTTAATGATGACTATCCAGAATAAGGATTCTAAGTTCAAAATAGCTAAATATTTTTATGGTTTATATCAGACACTTCTTGTTTGACAACATAATTTTCTTTGTGAATTGTATCTTCATAATTTCATTATTCCTGATGAAATTGATTGGAATCCCTTGCTCTATATAGGGGATGTACATTAAAAGAATTAATGTCTTGGATGAAAAATGAAGCCAACTATGATAGGCAAATGGATAATTATAGAGAATAGGAAAAATCTGAGCCTTTACCTTTAAGAGCTTAATCTAGTAAGCCAAATGTTCTCTTAAGAGATTGGTTAACACTCACTTATGGAAAGAGAAAACCTAAAACTAGAGACAAGATCTTTTCTATCAGAGATAAAATCTACGGAGAATATCAAGGATTAGCTTATTTTACATTCCAAATATCCCTAATTGGAGTGAGGAGTAGATGGAATAGATTGCCTGAGATTTTTAAGAAATTTGAACCACATAGTCTAATTAATTTCGATGCAGCATTGAACAAGGAAACAAAGTTTATGCAACTAGGGAGATATATTAGAAGAGAGATTTGGTGTCCTCTAACCTTCCAGCCATTGATGCTCTTGTGGCCATTATATGACATCAACACTAAAAAACTGGATGAGCTACAGGAAGACCATCAAATGGACTATTGGAAGCGAACCAGAGGGTTTTACTATACTTTCAAGAGTAAACAGAGTGGCAAGACAGAGGTTGGAGAATTTAGAATAGTTTCCAAGAAGTGTAATCCTTGAGGACAAGCATTATACTTGTTGGGGGGCAAATGATGAGACTAAAGTTGATCTTTATTTTATGATATTTTATGCTTTGTTCCTAAACATTCCTAAAACATTTGTGTGACTTTTTAAGTGCTTAAGTTTGTACATATTCTATAAATGCAGTTAGATCCTCAAACTTGTGGGTAGGAAATAGTAGACACACCTTGCCAATACTATATATATAATGTAGTATTTCATATAGCTATTTTAATGTGTGTCTTAATATTTGGATGAAATTGATTATTTTGAATATATGAATATGCATGCATATACCACTAATCTTCTAGGAATGAAGGAGCAGCTGGAGAACACATCAGTTACATCAATGAAGGAGTGATGATGTTTCAGCCATGATAAGAAGAATCATTAAGATAGTCGTGGGACATGCCTACAAAATTGAAGGAATGAATGCCTTAGGGAATATAGGGGGCATGACCATGCTAAATCTCCTCCACAATTAATATTTTGTTGAGACGGTTGTTTGATCTTTATGATCTTCTTTTGTTGATTGGCGTGTTCTCCTTCTTTCATGGATGAATCAGTCAAAGTGTATCTGAATGTTTAAATGTCAATTCTCTATATATAGGGAGATGATTGATGGAAATCTAGTTAGACAAATAAAAGTATTATTGTTGTATTGAGAAGCAAGTTACTCCTTGGACTTGTGTTCTGTTCTACTGTAATCCATTTTTCTGAATATATGAAATGAAGGAGTAATTTGAATTATCTTATGTGTTTGTACTTAATCAAAATAACCCAACGAGGGCCCACTTGGGAGGTGGAGTAGATTAGAGTAGAGAAAGTAGTTTAATTATTTTTAACATTTGTAGTGTTCACTACTTGATTCCTGCAGCATTATATCTGTGTTTATTCCTATAGCATATGTAGATATAGCCATAGTACATGCATTATAATGACAAGATAAGTTGGAGTTAGATTTATGATTTCTTACAATAGTTCATTTGTTCAGCTATGTGTTTCACTTTCCTACAACAATAGCTTGGTTCTTTCTATGCATTTTACTTTCCTACAGCTTAAGTAAGATGACTTATGAGAGGCTTAGTGCACAAACTGTGATGTCCCATTTCAAGTATACATCCTTGGGTTGACAATCTAAATGCACCTTATGATAGGAAAATAATACCTAGTTTGAATATACTATTCCTAGGGAAAGCTTTGGCGTAATTATTATTACCTGTTACAAGGTTGTTCACCACCCCCCCCCCCCCCTCTCAATTATCTAACACCCATTTTGTACTCAGTTGATCTTTAATAGGTGATTTGCACTTTCTCCACAGCTCAGAAAAATCAGGGTCAATTTCATACAAATCCTTCATGTCATCAAAACCAAGAACTTCAATTCTCATTCCATTCATCAAAGATCTTCTTCTACTCAATGCATGAGAAACTCGGTTAGTGACTCCACTCTTATGTTTTGTCACAAATGTATAACTCTTCAAATACTCAACCCATTTCATATGTCTCTGATTCAACTTATTATGACTACCCAAATATTGTAAAGCCTTATGATCAATATACAACACAAATTCACTCTGTATCAAATAATGTCTCCATTTCTATAGGGATCGAACAATAACATAGAACTCTTGATCATACACAAAATATTTCCTTTTAGGGTCATTCAATTTCTCACTAAAGAAAGAAACAGGTTTACCTTCTTGACTCAAAATAGCTTGTATTGCACTACCACTTGCATCACATTCAACTTGAAATACCTTGTGATACTGCTATCAAGATTCAACTGTATAGTTTTTGAGTCAAACTCATTGACCCATAATTCATGAGTAGTGGTTCACATGAACCCATCTCTCATGACAATGAATGGAACACTTAGCACTCATTGGATCTAGGTGATGCTCACAAAGGTGAAGCACCGGGACTTCTCGGGAGGTCACCCATCCCAGTACTACTCTAGCTCGAGTGCACTTAACTACGGAGTTTCCTCCATGGTTAAACCCACTCTACTTGCATCCTCATTTGCAAAACCTTCACCAAGTTTTGTGCCTTATGAACCATTCATTGGAAAGCCCCTTAAGCTCATCAATTGATAAGTAGGAGATATTTTTCCACAGCAAGTCAAATTGTGATATTACTATCAGGATTCAACTATGTAGTTTTTGAGTCAAACTCATTGACCCATAATTCATGAGTATTGGTTCACATGAACCCATCTCTCATGACAATGAATGGAACACTTAGCACTCATTGGATCTATGTGATGCTCACAGAGGTGAAGCACCGGGACTTCCCGAGAGGTCACCCATCCCAGTACTACTCCAGCTCAAGCACACTTAACTACGAAGTTTCCTCCATGGTTAAACCCACTCTACATGCATCCTCATTTGCAAAACCTTCACCAAGTGTTGTGCCTTATGAACCATTCATTGGAAAGCCCCTTAAGCTCATCAATTGATAAGTAGGAGATATTTTTCCACAGCAAGTCAAATTGTGATATTGCTATCAGGATTCAACTATGTAGTTTTTATCAAGATTCAACTGGAAAAATATCTCCTACTTATCAATTGAAATACCTTATTGAAATCAGGTAAAGCTAATATAGGCAATTCAACAACCTTCTACTTCAAAGTCTTAAAACTTTTATTAGCTCCATGTGTCCATTTTAATTCTCTTTTATCTCCTCTCATAATCTCAGTCATAGCATTACAAATTGCACTAAAATTCTTAATGAAATTTTGGTAAAAACTTGCTAAACCATGAAATTCTCTTACCTCACTAGCATTTTTAGGTGTAGGACAATTCAAAATGGATTCAACCTTATCAGGGTCCATCTTCAAACCATCAGCTAAAATCACAAATCCCAAATATACAATCTCCTCTTTCATGAAGGAACACTTTTTCAAATTAATTAGAAACTTTTCTTCTTTCAATCTTTGTAATACTTGTTTAATGTGCAACAAATGTTCTTTTTTAGTCTTACTGAATATGAGAATGTCATCTAGGTATACAATCACAAATTTACCCAAGAATTTCTTCAAAACCTCATTCATCAATCTCATAAAAGTACTTGGTGCATTAGTTAAACCAAAAGGCATAACCAACCACTCATACAAAGCTTCTCTTGTCTTGAAAGCAGTCTTCCATTCATCACCTTCTCTGATTCTGATCTGATGATATCCCCTCTTCAAATAAATTTTAGTAAAATACTTTTCTTCGCTCAAACATTATGTCATCCATTATCGGTATAGGAAACTGATATTTCACTGTTATTTTATTGAATTCTCTAGAATTAGTACACATTTGCCACTCTCTATTCTTCTTAGGTGTTAATATAGCTGGTACTGCACATGGACTCAAACATTCTCAAATCAAACCTTTCTGCAACAACTCTTGGATTTTTTAGTTAAGTTCCTCATTCTCGGTAGGTGGCAAGTGATGTGATGCTTTATTTAGTAAACTAGCTCCAGGAATTAGATTCATACAATGATCAATGCTTCTCTTCAGTGGTAAACCATTAGGTATATTATCATAAATGATCTCTTTGTACTCAGTGATTAATTTATCAACCTCTTCAGGGACACTATCAATTATTCGCTCACTCAATTTGTTAGGAATTATAACAAAAACATATATCATTTTTCTTTAAATCCTTAACAAACATTCTTCCTTTCATCAAACAAACTTTCATAGATGTACAAACATCACCAACATATTCTTCAATCAAAGGTAACAATATTTGTCTTCTCCCGTCAACCCAAATAGTATATTTATGCAATCTCCCATCATATATAGCATGTTTATCATATAACTAAGGTCTACCCAAGAAAATATGACAACAATCCTTAGGCATAATATTAGACAACACCTTATCATAGTACTTGCCAAT